>OFHU01002844.1:0-11741 GCA_900245905.1 Lacerta viridis | reverse complement strand
GATCGGACGAATTTAGAATATCCTCACCCAAAATTAATAACTGGCCAGTGATAAAGCTGCAGGAGAGAGAGGGGGAAATACCACAAGGTCTTTTCAAGTGGTTGGGTAGATTCTACCCTTTTGTTGTTGTTGTTAAAATATTTTATTGTAATGAATAACTTTAATATGTGGGACCATCTTTAAAAGGCAGATATTCCTTCCTATTCTTTTTCTTGACCACTGGGGGATACTCAAGCACAAAGCCGTAATATTCAACTCTATTCCATTGTATTATTCCTGTAGGAATGTACTTTCCCCCTCATAAATTACCTTTCTTATGTTTCCATTATACTTTAAAATGACTGCACTCCATATCCTTTAAATATTTATGGGGAAGTGTGCAGACTGCTAATGCTAAAGGAAAGAGCCTAACTTCACATGATTAGTTCTTTGGTTTGAGCTTAAAATCCAACCTTTTCAACATCCCCATCATCCCCAATATAAAACTTAACACACTGGAGAAAGGAGGGCAGGGGCATGACTCTTTGTGAAGGCTGATTCATTCACTAAATAGGGACCAAGCAAAGCATGTGATGCTGTGTTGTGTCACATGGTGCCGTTCTGGCTATTCACCACCTTGGGGGAAAACCCTCCTAATAATACAGAACAAGGATGAGGAATGTTGAATGAAGTTGGCCCTCCAGTTCTCTCCATTTGGCCTTTAGATCTCTCCTCAGGCCACACCCCCTTGCCTTGCTGCTTTGCATGCACACTCTTGAATGAATTTGTATCCTTGAGGTCTTGCCTGGGTAGAGGACAGAGAAGGGTGTGCGAGCATATGCAGATACTGGCCAACTTTATAAAATGGCTTCCCATCCCCAATCACAGGGAAAATCAGTCCCTCCTCACAGGGAACTATTGAGAATTTTAGCTTTGTGAGGGGAATACGGGGCCTCCTAACACCTTTCAACACACTAAACAAATTACAGCTCCCAGAATTATCTCTGCCCTTTGCAGGAGCACCTCTTGCAGATACCATCCCATCAGGAGGTCTGTTCAGTACGATGTGGGAATCAGATTTTTTTTTTTTTAGCATGGCAGCACCTGCCCCTTGGAACTCCCTCCCCTTCCTGTGATCTTTTCAACATTTTTTGCTTTTTCAACAAACCTCCTAAGTAGAGATTCTTATCCACAGTGTGTATCTGCATTGGATTTGAAATTGTGCTTCTATGTTTTCGTTCTTGATGTAGGTAATCGCTTTGGGATGTTTCATGAAAAGTGATTCATAAATAAAACGTATAAATGAATGAGTGAATGAATGAGTGAGTGAGTGAATGAATGAATAACTGCTAGGGTGGTTTTGAATGTCAGGTGTAGCGTCACATCTGCCTCTCATCTTCCTCAGCATCCTTCCAGCAGTGTTGTGAGGTCTGTGAAGATGGAATGGGACCCCAAGAGAGGATTTGTGGTCACTTTGCCCACCTATGAGTTCTTCAGTGGCATGCTCAAGTGTGTTGCTACGGTCCGGGGAGATGAATACACATCCTACTATGTGCCACAGAAAGTAGGTGAGTAGCCTGTAGGGATGCGAGAAAGAAGCAGATCCCATCATTGTAAGCAGCACTGCCTTAGGGCGGACACAGAAAAGCAGCACTCCCATTGCTGACATCACTGGAGCATAGTGTTTGTGAACCCTGAATTCAATTACAGGTCAAATTAAGATGCTTCCACAAATGCTGCCCAGAGTTCTACCTTGCAGGGCCTTGTGTCAGAAGTTCTCCAGATATCCTTTAAGTCAGCCTCCCCAATCTGGTGCACTCCAACTGGGACTGTTGGGAATTGTAGTCCAAAAACATCTGGAGGACACCCAGTTCGGGAAGGGTGCTTAAATACTCAGATATTTTGCTGATCTTTTAGTGTGGCAGCACCTACACTTTGGAACTCCTTGCCTATTGACAGTGGCAGATCGGGGACAAATTTCAGGGGGTCCTGTGTGATGTCAACATGTGGTGCCCCCTACCACTCACACTCCATTCTAAATCATATTTGTGGCATCACCTGTGGCACCCCCAGGGCTCCATACCCTGTGCGACTGAACAGTTATGCTACCCTAAATCTGCCTCTGCTATTGATATCAGTTAGGTGTCTTCACTGTACTTTTTTGGAAACCTGCTAAAAAAAATTTCATTTAGCCAAGCCTACGCAGAAGTTTAGAAAGCTAAAGCAATTTTTAATCTGTTTTTAGTATTTTGTTATTTTAACATTTCAGAAGTCTTAAATTGTGGCTATTTTTCTTATTGATAATTGTATTATCTTTTTTGAAACTTTGAGTTGCTGTTTTTAAGAAGCAGGAGGTATATAAATTTTATGAAATAAAAATAATAATATTTGCCAAATACTTGATAATCTGCATTTGACATCCGCCATTGTTTGGATTTTGATATTGGATATGGCTTGCTATTTCTTCCAGAGACAAGGATACAGAACCTGGTTCTCAAAACAAGTCCCCAGAAGCTGCTGGTTGGAGACAACCTTAACCTGGAATGCAGAGCGGAGACATTTTTCAATGGGCGCATTGAATTTGTATGGACAATTCCTGGAAGGACTGTGAGTAAATCACATCTGTCCCCGAATCAAGGACAGTTATATGTTCTGCTGAATGCAAAAGATTCCAGTCAGAAGTTTTGTTGTCTGCTAGCAATCTCTGGCCTCACTTACTCAAATAGTTTTTGAGCAAGCATTCAAATGCTCAGTATCCAGTCAAAGAAATTATGGTGTCAGATATGTTGTTGGACTGCCATCATCCCTGACCACTGCCACTTTGGGGGAGCCCAACAGCATCTGCCTGCTTTCTAGCATCAGTTCAGAATTGCTAGGAATGCACAGAAATGTTTGGGTTGGCAGTAATAACATTTTGATGGGGAGAAAAATGATTATGGCTGCTCCACTGAACACCCTGAGTGAATTTAAAGGCATAACACATTCTGCATGTTTGCAGAGAGAGCTAATGTGCATAGGAATATAGGAAGCTGTCTTATATAATGTGAGACTATGAGGCCATCTTGCTCAGTATTGTCTACACTGACTGGCAGCATCTGTGAGGGTTTCAGACAGGTGTCTCTGTAAGGACCACCTGGAGCTGCTCTACCACTGAGCCAAGCTCTATGGAAGAATCCAGCATCGTGTCTAGGGATGGATAAATCTGCTCAGTTCTTTCTCTTCTGGTTCCATACATGGCTGTCTTAAAGTATGTCCTGTCTGTTCCCGTGTGCATTTGGGGGGGGGGGGGATAACTCTGTACAAATCCTTAAAAAGAAAAGAAAAAAGCCATAACCCCGCCACCATGCACAAATGTGGGTAACTTATGAGGTGAATCTCTGTTTCCTTGTTTTAACACTGTAAAGCTTATTGGAGCAGCTTCAAAGCCCAGCACACCAGCTGCACAGCATGGAAAACATCTTTCAAAATGGTACAGGAAACAACTTATTGTGTAATTCTATGCACAACGGTTCATTCTACATACAAAAAAATGGCTGCTCCATTTTATACTGGTGGAGGTACATTGTATGTATGATGGCCCTTTGTGCATAGAATTATACAGAAAGTGGCATAAGGTCACTTCCTGTACCATTCTAACAAGCATGTTTACCTTGTGTGCTACGGGTACTGTATTTTGGAGCTGCTTCAAGCATCTTTACAATGTTAAAACAATAAAAAGGAGAACAGCCTCATATGTATGAGTAGTGAAACCGCCCTCAAAAGGTTTCATAGATAGCAGATTAAACCACAGATCTACAGTCCATTCTGATGAGTTGTTTGCTAAGATTGTGTTTTTAGTCAGGAGGGTGGGGAGGGTATGCAGAAAAATAAAGCCTGGATTAAAATCCCCTGACATACTAATTTTGTTACAGTCATTCCCATTCAGGGTTGTCTTAAGCATATGCGGCACCAGGGTGCAAAGATCCACCCGGTGGCCCCCCTCCCCGGTTGCCCAGTCCCAGGCGTGCAGGAGGGCGGAGCCAGCCGGCTGCCTCAGTGTTTTGCTGGCTCAGTCGCCCCCGAACTCGAGGTGCAGAGCTGTCTGCAGCAGAAGAGCCCACTGCGGCACTCCGACTGATGAGTGGGCTCTTCCCTAGACTCAACTCTCGGGCCCCGGACTCTCGGCCTGGCACCCCTGAGAGCCCGGTGCCCGGGTGCCCCACACCCCTAGCACCTATGGGTAAGATGGCCCTGTTCCCTTTCCATCTTAGAGGATTTGGGTCACAGACAGCAAGACCTGGAGATACTACTGCCCTAAGGCTTCTGATGAGCAAATGGAGTAATGGTTCCACCACCCTTTCCCTCACTAGAGGCTTTTGAGCACCTGAGAGAAGATCTAGCATGGCTCATAGATGCCCTTTGGATGTGCTGCTCAGCCTTGCCAAATTTGCTCTGAGGCCTTCAGCACAGCAAAGGAGAGTTATGTTGTCATTGCACCACCTGCCTCCCACCATCAAGGCATCTCACACACAAAGGCACATGCTACGTCCACCTCTCATGCTATTTCAGACACAGGCCCCAAACCCATCAGAAAGTGGCAGGCCCTGTGTCCACTCAGGAGGTAATTCCCTCCCAAACTGTGGTTCTGGCCAGAATTTTGATTCTACCCCATCTTACATGGCAGTGCACCGCCATCACTGGTAGTTAACTCTGTCATTGTTATAGGAATGGGGCGAACTATTATTGAGGGTCCAAATACCATTGCGACTGAATACCATTTTGCGATTAACTACCAATTTTTAATTTCAATAATCCATGTTCACTAAAATTCCATGAGGGTGGAGCGTGTAAAAGTCACATTTCAGAACCAAGAGTCTGAGGACTCACCTGATTTATCCTTTTACATTGTTAGATTCACGGCTTTCTAAGGAGGAAACTTTTAGGAAATCTAACATTTGCCTTTGTAGTTCAATGTTCTTGACTGGATATGTGCTACTCTCTGTTTGAGCTGTTTGGAACTGGTCTCATAGCAGGGTTTTTTTTCTGTCTCCACTCTGCTCCCTTTAGGAAACCAAGGCTGAAAATACATACGACCGAAGTGAGTCAGTCTATAAAGCTTCTTCTAATGTGGTCATCAAGAATGTTACAATGGAAAACAGAGGGTTGTATGTATGCAGAGGCATAATTGCCAATATAACACAATTAAAATCAGAGGCCAACATCACTGTATACAGTACGTATGATATCTATCTATCTATCTATCTATCTATACTGCTTAGAAAGTAGTAACTTCTTTCTGTGGAGGTAGAGTCCACCTGTCCACTCCAGCAATCAGTTTACAGCACTTTACAGACCCCCAACTGTATCATAATCAACATCACAAACATTCACTGACACATATATGCAGCCTAAAGTCAAGGAAATGATTTACCACTCGATATTTCTGATTGCATCAGCCGGCATTCAAGAAACTCCAGGGGTTTGTGTGACATGTTGTTACATTGACAGTCACCACACTTAAAAAAAAAAAGAATAGTACAGAAAGGGATATTTGCCCTTTGGAGATCTTTGTTTGGCTGTGCGTGTGCCTTTGATCTAAAGCAGTTGTTCCCAAACAGTATGTGTCATAAAAGAACTAATTATGTACTGTGAGAAATTCATTGATTCAACAGTTTAAAAGAGTACGCATCTGCAAAGAGAGCAGCTGAATGATGCATTCCACAGGGTGGGCATTTTGAAAATATCTCTGCTGCCTAAATGTTGTTATTTCAAGTGTACACCACCTTCAATCAGAAAAAAAGTTTTCACAAAGCACGTATAAAGAACAAAATTAACAAACAGTATATAAAGCAATTAAAGCATCAAAATCCATAAAATAGGATTCCATTCACCCAATACCCCCACAAAATCCCACATCCAAGAACACACCTATACAGTGGTGCCCCGCTAGACGAATGCCTCGCAAGACGAAAAATTCGCTAGACGAAGGCATTCGTCTAGCGGGAGGCTGCCTCGCAAGACGAAAATTTTTCGTCTTTTTTCGTCTAGCGAAAGCGCGGCTGTCATTGCCGCTTCGCTAGACGAAAAACCCGCTAGACGAAAATTTTCGCAGAACGAATTATTTTCGTCTAGCGGGGCACCACTGTATTAATCAAACTACACCTGTACATATTTTCCAGCTGTTGGGCTCACCCACAACTGCAAACCCACTGTGCTTCATTATAATCAGCTACTGGTCGCAACAAAACATACAGTGGTGCCCCGCTAGACGAAAATAATTGTTCTGCGAAAATTTTCGTCTAGCGAAGCGGCAATGACAGCCGCGCTTTCGCTAGACGAAAAAAAAAAGACGAAAAATTTCGTCTTGCGAGGCAGCCCCATAGACTTTTTCGTCTTGCGGGGCAGCCTTCCGCTAGACGAATGCCTTCGTCTAGCGAGTTTTTCGTCTTGCGAGGCATTCGTCTAGCGGGGCACCACTGTACAAATAGACAACCCCACAAAATTGGCAACCTGGCTACAAGACTAAAAACAAATCCAATCTAGGACCCCACCAACATCAATAAAAGCCTGACATCCTTCACCTAATCACTTGTTCACATTCATAGAGTTATCCTCTACAGCTGAGGATCTGTCTTTTCACCCTAGTAATCAAACACCAGTTTCCAGCTCCCACCTGCAAAGTGACCAGACTCTAACTATGGTACTTCCCCAACCATTTTATGCACTTACCTTGGAACAGCACCACACTAACGATGGGGGAGAAATTTGCTCTAGTTCACATTTATAAGCAAACCTAATTAATTCGCACTTTCTGAAACAATATGGCAGTGTTGGCCACACTTGGGTCTCCAGCTGTTTTTGGACTACAACTCCCCCCATCCCTAGCTAACAGGCCAGTGGTCAGGGAAGGTGGGAATTGTAGTCCAAAAACACCTGGAGACCCAAGTTTGGCCAACACTGCAATATGGGAACTGAAACACAGACAACCTTTGAAATCCACACTTCTTTGAATCTTGCAATGCAATTCTCCAGCCAAGTAATGTTTTTTTTTTTTAATGCATGTACTCAAGTAAGCTATGCATTTAAAAATGCATAATTAGTGAAAATAGTATATAAAATGCATTTTATAATGGGAAAATGCTTTGCAAAGAAAATGTTTGTTAGGCAAAATTGCTTGCAAACTCTGCAAATGCTGGTGAATTTCCACAAGGACTTGCTTTTTCAAAAAACAATTCCAAACAGATGTGGAAATGTGGAGAACTGAGCATTAGATGGGAAGAAATAATAACCTGAAATTGCTAGAGGCACCCATTCCCTGCACCACAATCCCTGCACTCAACTAAAACACAACCATGAGGGGAGGGGCCTTCATCCTTATAGTGCCCTGAAGCCACCATGGCTCTTTCTACTGCTCTGTGCATTGCAGTGTAAAACCCAGCACCCAGGAAGTCGTAACACCACATCTTATGGCTACTGCCACCAAGTGAAATTGAGCATTGGAGCTGGTAAAAGCTCAACAGAAGGTGGGGAAGGCAGATGTTGTAAATTCCTCTCTCCAAATAGTTTGAGCATGTGTCCTTTAGGGATCAAAATCAACTGCAGGTTTAAATTTATTACAAAATGAAGCACATGTTTCAAATGGCAGCATCAGTTCCTGTTCTTACTTTATGCTAACTTATGGCTGGCCAGTCCACCTACTTGCTTTCTACTTGTGGGACTCTTGCATTCTGTTCCACAGCTTTTATTATCTGTTGCGTTATTATTGTTTTTGCAAAAAAAGCAAATTTGAGATTCATGCCTGCAATTTTTCTTGTTTATTTTAAGGGGAAGCTTTCATCAAAGTTTCCTTTAAGAAAATCAATCCCTATGAAGTTATCGAAGGGCAAAAGATGTTGAAATTGTCTTGGAAGGTTCAAGCTGTCCCCCGCCCTATAGTGACCTGGTAAGAACCAAGGAGGTGCTTTGAATTGACAGAAGGAAAATTCTGATGCAGGGGGTTGAGGAAAGCATAACAATCTAGCAGCAGTTCTTTGCAGGTCTACTCAGGCTTGTCTGTGCTTAGTTGTAGTGCTTAAATCTGTGCTGTGGTGTGTTTTATTTGGCATTTGGTATTCCCAATCCCTTGTTTGTTTTGAACCGTTTTTGTGTACATTGCCCAGAAAACTTTAATTAAGGGGTTGCATAGAAGTCATGTTGATAAAGAATAAGAAGAATATGTCTCAGTAACCCTATAATGGGATCGCCCTTGTTTCCCCTCTGTCAGTCAATTGGTATCTTTCTTGTTGGGCATTATAGGTACAAGGATGGCAAGAAGCTGACCAATTCGAACAGTGACTGCTATGAACTAGATCCAGTGAAGTACAGGCTTATCATAAGGGACGTGAAACCAAAGCATGCTGGGAATTACACCATAACCCTGAGCAACACTAAGCATAATCTCCATGAACAACACACTGTCGAGCTGGATGTATTAGGTAAGCACCTATTAGACCTAAATAACTAACCAGCTTATTCCTCTGTTTCTGGTTTCCAGGGCAAAGAAGAATGGCAAGCAGTTTTTTTGTCAAATGCTTTTTATAATTGATGTACAGACATGTGGCATATATCCAAGGAACTGCCTGCTCCTGCTGCAATAGCTGTTATTACAATCATTATTTCAGTATACTAAATGACACAGAGCTCGTGTGCTGTAGTGGTTAGAGTGCTGGACTTAGGACTCCATCCACAGTTCCCTTTGACTCAACACTTTGTCCCCTGGGGAAACCCTCAGTTTAGCGCTAAAACGGAACAATTGGCAGTTGGGTTTTCCAAATTAGAGCTACACAGCAAGTTTTCCAGGGCAAAGCAGCGGTGCATAGCTGAAACTTCTCAGACCCATGCCTACAAAGTATGGGGCAAGTAGAAAACTGCTTGGACTCATGCTTTCTAGGCATGGGATAAGCGGAAGTGTGGACTGAAAAGGTCCAGGTTCAAGTTCCAGTAAAACTCACTAGGTGGCCTTGGGCCAATTCCCACACTCTCTGTCTCACCTACCTCACAGGGTTGTTGTGAAGATAAGATGGGGATGGGGTGAACCATATATGCTGTCTTGAGCTCCTTGAAGAACAGGCAGGATATATGTACAAGGGGATGAAGCATTGAAAAGTGGGACAATGTGGCCCTATAGGTCTTGCTATCTGGCCCTCAAGATTTCCCAGGCCCACTGCTTACTGCTCCTGCTGCTGAGTGCTTTTGCCAGGCTGAAAAGTGTCTTTGAACTTTGATGGTGCCTCTTGCTTGCCTAGACAGAGAGGTGCGCGGATGTCGCGGAAGGTCTAAAGCTCTGGCTTTTGCATGGCTGGAATAAAAATAAATAAGAGTTGTATCTGTTGCCCCAGCCACTTTTGCTTCTTCCCCCCCCCCCACCTCACTGTCTCACAGTTTCTGGAAGGCTGCCCATGAGGCAGTGTGGCTGTCAAACTGAAAAAGGTTCCCACCGCTTCTGCCATAGCATGCCAAATGCAGACACCAGTGTATGGCCGAGTGTCTAGGGAATATCTGATAGATTTTGGGGAAAGATGGTTTTGGGAATTTGGGTGAGCTAATTCATTTGGACACCACTGCATGGCTTTTAATGTTGGGGTAGTGTTTTTGAAATTGTTTTATATCACTTCAGTAATTCAGTAACTAGAAAACACATTGACAAATAAATTCATTACACAAGAAAGTCAGAGTCTGCTATGTCCATTCTTTTGAGCTTCTGTTTTAATTCAGCATCTCATAGGACTGGGGGCCTTATTTGCAGGTGCGTTGCAGTGCTTGTATTTCTGCTGCCAAAGTTTTTTCCATCAAAGTTTTTCAGGGCAAGAAATCCCGTTTGATTTTGATATATCAACATTTTGTCTCATGGCTTTGTTTAGTGTTGGTTGGATGGCGTGTGGATTATGGCTAACGGGTTTTTTTTGTATGTGTACAAATGCTGTTGTGTGCAAGACAGAATTATTTTCTAGTTAAAGAATTGACTGTCCGTAACTAGGGATGCAAACACAAATCAGTTGGCATGAAATTCACAGACAGTTAACAAAAGGGTTTCTTGTGTGCTGGCTACAATCCATTCAATTCATCTCTGTTAATGCTTTTGCAAGCTTTTCGTATTTGTATTTGTTTACGATTTCATGCCCAAGTGCTCTCTGTTGTTCTTTTTGTCATGCATCAGCATGGTGGTATGAATTAAACTGGGATCATTATTGCAATTATTGTAAATATGTTGCTTATCGCAGCCATTCCAGCTCAAAGAATGCTGATAATTCATATACTGAGAAAGTATTTCTCCACGTAGAGGGCAGGAGAGAAATAAACAACAGGTGCTTCATAAGTTTTAGCAACAGATTGCTCCTCCAAAAAAGATGATATGACAAGGAATATCTGGTGTTGATTTATTTTCCCTGTGATGTGACTTACAGTAATCGTAATAGAAATAACAAGAATAGCAATATGACTATTCTTGTTATGAATGCGGATGCGTTCCTCCTCTCCCCCTAAACAGTTTTGTTGGGGATAAACTAACCGTGATATAAACACATATGTGACTATTGCAACACGAGGCTCACAGAATCTTCCTGCCCTACTGCTGTATAATGTTTGCTAGAACTGACTAATTTCCTGACATCATGATGTTCCAAATTCTTGAAACTCCTCTCTACTTTACATTGACCACTACAAGATATAGTGACATCCTCCAGTTGTAGAAGTGGGTCAAAGAAGGAGCTGAAAGAGGAGTAACAATATTCCTTGCCCACCTTTCACCACAAGGTCCTAGGACGTGTTACAGCAATATAAAAATGCAATGTTAAAAGCATTTCTAAAAGTTTACAATCAGACAAATAGGGTGCCTCCTTATGTGTGTGTTTGTGCATTAGGTGAAATTGCACACAAACAGTATATTAGGAGAAATTTAAACTAAAATGCTGGTGGTTTTTCATGAGGACTTTTTAAAAGATAAATTAATTGCAAAGTGATGTGGAAATGTAGAGAACGGAACTTAAGGTTGGAAAAATGAGATGCTGAGGGAGACTGAAATTGACATATTTCCTGCCCCCTGTGTGCACCTAGCATGCAGTGCTTCCATATTTATGTAGTATGGAAGCTGGGGTAACCTGCAGATCTCCAGGTGTTGCTCAATAGCAGTTGTAAACACCCCTTGCCATTGGTCATGCTGTCTGGGACTTATGGGAGTTGTAGTCCAAAATATCTGGAAGTGTGGTCTGCATCATTATTGGGTGATCCTTTAAGTACTTGTAAGTCCTCTCAGATGTGGCTTTTACTGTCACTACAACATTTTGACATGGCAAACCTTGGAGAAAATTTATACATCACTTGATTGTAGAAAAAATGCTCAAAGCGGTTTACCAAAAAAAAATTTAAAATTAAAAAGTACATAAAAAGTACGAGTATGCATTGCAACTGGTAATTTTCATTTATATGCCACCTTTCCATAGTTTCAAAACCATTGCACAAGGCAGCTAAAAACATGGAAAAATCATCATAATTACAAACCATAACAAAAGTAGCCATAAACAATAAATAAAACATCAAAAGTACGCAACCAGATTAACTATTTCCACATAAATCTCAAGAAGATCTGAAATAAAGGACAGAATTAATACTGATAAAGGCAACAACAACCCCACCCCAGTAATTTTACAAGCATAATTTAAAACATACAGAAAGTTATACCACAATAGAAACAGGCTAAAAACAATTAAAACTCATTTACAAACTTGCGAAATTTATGATCTCTCTCT
>OFHU01002843.1:0-332955 GCA_900245905.1 Lacerta viridis | reverse complement strand
TTGCTCCATCTTCCATGTGACAACCCTTGAGATATTTGAAGATGGCTATCATATCTCCTCTCAGTCTGCTCTTTCCCAAGCTAAACATATCCAGCTCCTTCAACCGTTCCTCATAAGTCTTGGTTTCCAGACCCTTGATCATCTTAGTTGCCCTCCTCTGCACACGTTCCAGATTGTCAACATCCTTCTTAAATTTTGGTGCCCAGAACTGGACACGGTCTAATCCCGTTGTCTAATTGTTTTCTGGACAACTTCCAATGATTGCATTCCAATGGTGGGTAGAGTCAGAGGCAACAGTGGGCAGAACATTGGATGCAGTTCTTACCTTTGTATGCATTCCTGTATGCAAAAACCAGGGATTTTTATACCACTGCTTCATGCGCTTCATCTTGCATCCAGTCAAGCAAGAGGCACTAACATAGTTCAAGGATGCAATCAACCCAGGGTAGTGGGTGTGACCTGGGAAGAAACCCAGAGGGCCACATTGAGTCCCAGGTCCTGGTGTTCCCAGTTCCATATTATGGGATTCACAACAAAAATGTAGGGATGCAGGTGGCACTGTGGTCTAAACCACTGAGCCTCTTGGACTTCCCCATCAGAAGGTCTGCAGTTCGAATCCCCGCAACGGGGTGAGCTCCCGTTGCTCTGTCCCAGCTCCTGCCAACCTAGCAGTTCAAAAGCACAACAAAGTGCAAGTAGATAAATAGGTACCACTCCGGTGGGAAGGTAAGCAATGTTTCCGTGCACTCTGGTTTTCGTCATGGTGTTCCATTGCAACAGAAGCGGTTTAGTCATGCTGGCCACATGACCTGGAAAGCTGTCTGTAGACAAACATTGGATCCCTTGGCCTGAAAGCGAGATGAGTGCCACAACTGGACTTTGAGTTGCCTTTGACTGGACTTAATAGTCCAGTGGTCCTTTATCTTTTTTTACATGTGATTATGGGCCTTTCAGTATTGATTGAAATAATTTCCTGCACAGTTCCTTTTACTTAAAAATAGGTATGCACCACAGCAAAACTCCCAAGGAACATCACCCAAAGCATTTGTTGCAAAATCCCCTTTTTATACTGACTTGTTGTAAGAAAATGGCTGTTCCAAGCTGAATAATATGTGTTTTCCTGGAAGCATCTTTGTTGATTTTAATTGCTGCCACTCACAATCCTTCGGTCTTACTTGCACTGTTTATGGCATTAGTGCATGCACCTGATGCCCTCTCATTTATAGAAGATTGAAGACCCAATTAATGGAAGTGATTTGTGGTTGGTATTTACATTAAATTAGCCAAGTGTCTAGGAAAGGTTTCCACATTTCACTAGACTTTGATCCTCTTCCCCCCTGCCAATGAAGTTTGATTCATGAGTGCAGCATGTTGAACCCACCAATGAAAAGATATAATTTTTCAGTTAATCCCTGCATGAATGAGCTACATTTGTAGCGTAGGCCGAATGAACTATGGATTTAGACGTGAATAAATTTAGCTGCTTAATGAATGTCCAATCCAGCCCCTGCAACTCTGTCTCATAAAACATAAACATATCTGCTCTCTCAGAAACAAAGGAGGTCTTTGTTAGTTGCAGCATCTGGACGTGAGATTCCATGGAAGACCCATGTTGCCTTTGAAGGAAGACCAGAATGGAACTATTGCAAATTAAATAAACATATGGTACTGGACTTCCAAGATCTTAGAGCTTTGGTACACCAATGGCCGGAAGTGAGACCTGGATCATAAAGAAGGCTCCCCCCCGCACAGCAGATCGCCAAAGAATTGACGCCTTTGAATTATGGTGCGTTATGATTTGGTGTGGTTTATTATTCTTTTTTTTTACATCAGGATACTCATTATCATTTAAAAATAGACTCAGGAGAATTAAAATTTGAAAGTCCCAGCTGTTTTCGTTGTGGACTGCAAGAAGATCGGTTGTTGTGAGAAAAAACCTATGGGGTACCCAAGAGCCCATATAGAGTCCTTTTGTAGGTTCTCTATCGGTAGGAGAAAATAACAGAGACCAACCAGAGAATATTGAGAAGCAAAGCAGCTAGTAAGCCTGATCTTTATTAAAGCTGTTGCAACAGGGTGCTGGAGGAGGACCCAGAACAAAGGTGTGCCTGCCCTTATATAGACTTTTTAAATTGCCCACCCTCAAACTCCAGACCACCCCCAGAAACATCATACATACATCACAGGAGGGCCGGACTACAACAGAAATCTGAGTGTGTTGTTTTTTCTCCTGTCAGCTAGGTTCCTTGATTGGATCTTGGCCATTCTTTTGTTACTCAATTCCTGAATCCAGGCCACAGGACAGGCTCACATCCTATTCATATCTTAAATGTGCCCCAGGATTTGTGGACAATGGGGAGATTTCCCATTTCCTTCGACCTTGCAGAGAAATATTTGAGGTCATTTTGGGAGAGAGAAAATGGTTTCAGGACTTTTCTGTGGGTTTCAGACATGTGGTTTACATATTTGCATGTGTTCGCTTGGTACATTTATGAACATCTATTTTATATAGGCTATATAAGACCTTAAAATTCTTATAGCAGTGGTGATACGTAGAGCAGCACAAACTTTTTAGGGATTTGTAGAAGGGTTTGCGAATGTGGTACCCACGGGTGCCTGTGGCACCTGCAAGTAATATCACTGAATATTCCAGACAAAAATGTACAGTTCGCGACAGGCAGTTCCTGTTTGCAAAGGCTCTCCATTGCGTATACTGAGCACACAGGAACTCTTAAACATGCTCACATTTCACAGAATGCCAGGATTGGAACACTCACCCTCCCTTCCACCCTGATCAGAGGAGAGATGCAAAGAGCATCTCTCTGTGAGCGAGGCTGATGGTGGATGGCGTAGCTGCCTTTTCCCATTGAGAGGGAGGAGTGTGGTGTAGCGATTGCAGCAATTTGGAGACAATTCCTTCCCCTTTGCTTTTCAGTATTGTTTTTGGAATACAAAAAACCTTGAGGGGGTTTCTCAAGAAAGGAAGACAAGAAAAACCTTAACAGTTTTTGTACACATCAGATCAGACTCGGAAGCGATCGCCCATTCCAGTCTTCTGCTCCATACAGGAATTTCAAATGCAGCAATTTGGTCATATTCAGTCTGCCGCAAACTCAAAAAGGGTGTGATTTGACTCAAAATGGGGCTAGGATGGACAGGTGTCTAATTCCAGCTTTTTTTTTTGTAGGTGCCAATAAATAATAATCCACTCTCTCCTGTTCCTCAATAATCTGCAAATGGAAAATAAAAAAGATCCAAATCAGAATCTCAGACCCTCCAAGTGTCCCTATTTTCCACGGACATCCCTGATTTAGAGAAGCCATTCCAGTTTCTGATTTGATCCTTGATTGTTCCACTTTTCCTTAGGACGTCCCTATTTTCATTGGAGAAATGCTGGAGGGTATGGAGTTATCAGACTCCCAAGCCGCCTGAAGGCAATCCTGCATAGGGAATTTTTTTTTTAATGCTTAATGTTTTAGTATGTTTCTATATATGTTAGAAGCTGCCCAGAGTGTTGGGGCAACCGAGTAATATGTGTGGGGTATAGATAGTAAAATTATTGTTATTCAATGAGACGTCCCTATTTTCATCAGACAAATGTTGGAGGGTTATGGAATCTCATTATTTAAGCTTGCCTCTAAATATGCATTTCGTCTCAATGTACAAGTTTCTAAACTGAATTATTTGCTTAGAACTATTAGAAACAAACTATTTTTTAAAACAAAATAGAATAAAAAATTCCTTCCAGTAGCACCTTAGAGACCAACTAAGTTTGTTCTTGGTATGAGCTTTCGTGTGCGTGCACACTTCTTCAGATACTACCTGAAACTATTTTTTGTTTGTTTATTAAATGCACACACCCCTTCATTCCAAAGGAACCCATGCAGGCAAACAACAGGTGATAAAACAATTAAAACATATTTTAAAATGATTCCAATAGAATCAAATGCATCAACTTTTGATGTGCATCAATATGCATTTGGGGCATCTCCCCCACTCCCGAACCCAGGCCTCAACTGGAGAAATGCAAAATCAAAGGATTGTTACATCCTGTTATGTATATTAATTCTGGAGGCCGTGACCAACTCAGGTCACATTGGAGTTCAGCAAAATTGAGTTCCTTAATAAGGGTATGCCTTTTAAAACCTGCCCCCAGGAGGGGGGAGTTCATTTCACCAACCCCTTCCAGCATCACTGGTGTTTGTTAGTTGTTGTGGGCAGAAGGACTTTTTCTTGGCTGCCAATCAATTTGGTTGACTCTCAGTTCTTGTTTAATGAGCAAGGGAGAAATAGTTCTCCCCATCCGCTGCCTCCACTAATCAACTTTGAGCAGGCATCATGACAGCAAAATGAATTTTCGCAAGGTCAAACGGGCTTAACAAAGCTGTACCTACTTTTTTTTAAATGATACATAAAAACAAATATAAATTCTACTAATGGGCAAAGGCCAAGATTAATACCCATTTGTGGAATAGTTAGAGGCAATGCTGTCATAGTTAAAATCCCTTGAAATACAATTATATCTCGTGCTAATAGGTTTTTCATTGCTGAAAAGCTCCAGAATAATTTACTGAAGGAGCATTTATGCCAGGAGAACTCTTTTAACATTTACACTCTTAGCGAAGATTACTAAGTGGTTGGATATAATGGAGGGAAGAAAAGGTTTTGCTTGCACGTGTAATTATTTTTAACGGTGGCTGTATTTGGAGCGCCCAAAAGCGAATTGCAGGGAGATCAGGACCATTATGCCACAAGTATCTGGGGAAAAGGAGAGTGAGATATAGACAGAGGTGGATTTAAGGTAGTATGACTGGACTACCTTAAATGGTCTCCCTTGGGAGGTTGTGGACTCTCCTTCTTTGGGGGTTTTTAAGCAAAGGTTGGATGACCATCTGTCATGAATGCTTTAGCAGAGATTCCTGCATTGCAGGGAGTTGGACTAAATAGCCCTCGGGGTCCCTCGCAGCTCTACAATTCTACAATTCTTTGAAAATTCCTGCTTTCATCTATTCCTTCCCAATCCAAGGGCTGCCAAAATCAAATCAACCCACCATACTGTGTGAATGCACTGGTCCTGGTGGTTAATGTCCAGACCAGTCTGGAGAGGAGCCAATGTGGTGTAGTGGTTAAGAGCGGTAGACTCGTAATCTGGTGAACCGTCTCTGCTCCTCCACATGCAGCTGCTGGGTGACCTTGGGCTAGTCACACTTCTTTGAAGTCTCTCAGCCCCACTCACCTCACAGAGTGTTTGTTGTGGGGGAGGAAGGGAAAGGAGAATGTTAGCCACTTTGAGACTCCTTTGGGTAGTGATAAAGCGGGATATCAAATCCAAACTCTTCTTCTTCTTCCAAAGTAGGAAGAAGAGAAGTCCATACAAATCTACATTTGGCGTGAAAGCCAGATCTATATACCTCTGCTGAGAAAGTCTTCAGCAATCATTTATTTCATTTACATAATAATAACTTTGGAGTGGGAACACCAATATTGGACTTCGGTTTCCAAAAAGCAAAGGAAGTAAATTCTAATATTGCAGTACTGACTGCAGAGAGTAATGAGAGATGCTACAAGCCCTCTGGTCACATTTGCAAGTACTTCTACTAGGCTTCTACTAGGCGGCATGATTGATTTTGAAAGTGCCCGCCCATCGGTTACAGGCAACGCAAATGTTTCTGGGAGCTGGAAGATTGATTTCAGAGGGAAAGGCTCTCAGTCGCAAACTTCTCCAGGATAATAGTAATAATGGCCAAATATAGTGGAAAAATATGAAAACCTCCCCCTTTCCCAGCAGACGCACTAATGGGGCTGTATTAAATTAACTCTTCTGGGGAACAAGGCATGACCAAGACTAATAGGCAGTTTGATATTTGTCAGGGAAAAAGGAGCCGTATTTTGATATCTTGGGGCCAATCACAACATTATAAGAGAGCAGCGAATTGCTGCTGCAGATACACAAACCATAT
Organism: Lacerta viridis; assembly: GCA_900245905.1. Lineage (NCBI taxonomy): Eukaryota > Metazoa > Chordata > Lepidosauria > Squamata > Lacertidae > Lacerta > Lacerta viridis. Next base: position 326,995 of record OFHU01002843.1, on the reverse strand, counting down.
ACATCCCAACCAGCCAATAAGACAAGGCAGGAGGCAGGGAAACACCTTGAGCAATGATGTCATATGACACATCAATCCATCAGTTCAGTCGTGGTATTTGTATTCAAATGGGGTTGGACGACATTCCCTCGAAACCATGGGTTCTCCTGGATTTGTGGCAAGGCATTTCTCCCCAATATGGGGCCAAAGGCTGGGATTTGGGGTGGGGGTGGCCCAGGTCAATGAGAAGTGACACTTTGGGGTACGGTAATGGAGGAGACAACTCATCTAGGTGGCATTGAAATGGAACTAATGGTGTGTTATCAAATACTCTTGAGTGGTCCAAGAAATGCAGGGCCATGTCCCCCTGCCCCTCTCTGATGAAGACATTTTCCATTCCAGAACTAAACTTGAGGCCTGATTGAAATTAATCTAGAAAGCCAGTTTTAGAATTCTTATTTTCTATTCATTAAATTTGTATATCGCCCTTCATCTGTGGATCTCAGGGTGGTTCAAAACATAAAAATACAAGATTAAACACACACACACACACACACAACATAATAAAAACAAGAATGAAAACAAATCAATAACCCTCCAATCCCCTCCCACAACACATTTAAAATGGTATCAGATTCAATCAGCCAAAGGCCTGGTTAAAGAGGAACATTTTCACCAGGCTCCTAAAGGTGTATAATAAAGGCTCTGGCCTAACCTCCCTGGGGAGAGCATTCCACAAACAGGGAGCCACTGTAGAAAACACCCATTCTTGTGCTGCCAGCCTCCAGACCTCATGGAGGAGGCACACGAAGAAGGGCCTCAGAAGATGATCTCAGGGTCATGGTAGGTTTATATGGAAAGAGGCCATCCTTGAGGTATTGGTTTCCTCCAATGGTGCATTTTCAATACAGTGTCACTGAGAAGCCCAGTTCAATCAGCACATGCTCCAGAACTGGGTGTGTGATTTGAGCAATGACATCATCAGTTTGAGAAATCAGGGGAAGCCCCTATGATATAAGCTACTGCAGGCAAAGCAGAAGCAGGAGGTTGCACATGCCTGACCATATCTAATGTATGGTCCTTTGTGAATGAATGGGGCTTGCCAGCCTGCATATCCCACCTTAAATTGAACTATGTTCCCTTCTTGCATTCCCCAAACATTCCAAGTTCATCTCTATTTTTGCAAGGTCAGAGCCATCTTATTAGACAATCTGGTCCAAGCTGGGACCTTTGTGAAAAAGGTCTTTCGGATTATGGACACGGTCGTATGGTGAGTTTCTAGATTTATATCCACAACCATTTGGGGTTCAGCCAGAAGGCAAACTGACCCCATTAAAGTGGAATTTGAGGTGATGCGCGCGGGTGGCGCTGTGGGTTAAATCACAGAGCCTAAGCTTGCCGATCAGAAGGTCGGTGGTTCAAATCCCAGCAACGGGGTGAGCTCCGGTTGCTAGGTCCTTGCTCCTGCCAACCTAGCAGTTCAAAAGCACGAAGTGCAAGTAGATAAATAGGTACCACTCCAGTGGGAAGGTAAACGGCATTTCCGTGTGCTGCTCTGGTTTGCCAGAAGCGGCTTAGTCATGCTGGCCACATGACCCGGAAGCTGTACGCCAGCTCCCTCAGCCAGTAAAGCAAGATGAGCGCTGCAACCCCAGAGTCTTCTGCGACTGGACCTAATGGTCAGGGGTCCCTTTACCTTTACCTTTACCTTTACGGTAATGTAAATATTCTCTCTCTGGTCTTTGATCTGTATTGGGACACATGCAGGATATTGCTTGATGATCTGGTCTCCTTGTTGGACACTCAACCATGCCCATTGGGAAAGGTAGAGTGTGTAAGGCAGGGCCAATGGCAAACACCCAATTAATTCTAGTTTTCTTCCCACCCTGCTCTCTGCAGAGTTCTACAAGCGCAACAGTGAGACTGAGGAGGATGAGGTTGGGCCACCTCATTGGTTGGTTGGTTGTAAGTAAGAAGGCATGCATGCAAGTGAGGACTGGCTAAAGAAAGACTGAGGTTGATGGACCACCCTCCAGTTTCATCAACATGCAGGTGTGAACCTGGCCTTTTTCCCCTCTGGAAAGCTGGGAGACATTCCTAGAAGAACATTACAGTCAAGGTTATGTGTCAGAGACAGCCATGCTTCTGAATATCAGTTGCAGGACGGGAGAATGCTCTTGTGTTTGGGCTCTGCTTGTGGGTTTGCACAAACCTTTCTGGTCTACCACTGTAAGAACAGGATGGTGAATTAGACGGGCCACTGGCCTTATCCAGCAGGCTCTTCCGATGTCCTTAAGGTGCTCAACCTTTAAATCATGCACAGTAGACTAAAGTTCTAAATAGTTTAAGTGGCTCATCTGGTTTCCATAAACATCTGCATGTTGCTTTAAGACTCCATTATCTGTGTTTTCAGAAACCATTATTATTGGGATGCATCCGTCTGAAATCTGCAGTGGAAACAGGAATCCTTTCAGAGGCACGGATTATGGCAGAACAACAACAGTGCTTATTCGGAAGTGGCCTTGATCATAATAAAATTAACAAACAGTACACTATTTTCAGGAGATGAGCAACTGTAAGTATACTTTTAACAAAATTAGGGGTTGAGGCATTATGCACTTATACATGCAGATGAAATTAATATGCAATATCAGAGCCAGGAAACAGCAAGTTGGCTTCTCATTACAACACAGATGGGTGCTGATGTAGCAAAATAAGATTATCCTTCATATTTTTTTATTGGACACTCTTTCATGTTTTTTTTTGGGGGGGAGCAAGCTAGTCTTTGAAGTCTCTCATCAAAGGTTAAAAATCCACTTTAATTGTACATCTCTGCCGACACTTTCAGCCTTTAATTTATCCTTCGTAAGTATCATTTACCAAACTTTTAACTGAGGAAATGACCGATCTAAGAAGCCTCTGGAATCATAGAAGGTCAGCAAGCATGTTTGTGATGGCCTCTGCACATTTTAAAAACAGACTATCAGTAGCCACTGGCCACAATGGCTATGTCCTCCTTCCTCTACTGGAGACAGCATGTCTCTGAATACCGGTTTGGGGAGCAGCAGTCCTCTTCTCAAGGACACGGTTGGGGCTGTGGTCTAACCCACTGAGCCTAGGACTTGCTGATCAGAAGGTCGGCGGTTCGAACCCCCATGAAGGGGATGAGCTCTTGTTGTTTGGTCCCAGCTCCAGCCCACCTAGCAGTTCGAAAGCATGTCAAGTGCAAGTAGATAAATAGGTACCACTCCAGCGGGAAGGTAAACAGCATTTCCGTGCACTGCTCTGGTTCGCCAGAAGTAGCTTAGTCATGCTGGCCACATGACCCGGAAGCTGTACGCCGGCTCCCTCAGCCAGTAAAGCGAGATGAGTGCCACAACCCCAGAGTCGTCTGCGACTGGACCTAACGGTAAGGGGTACCTTTACCTTTACCTTTAGTCCTTTTTGCACTCATGATCCCTGAAATCTGCCCTGAACCAGCAGAGCTTTTTATGCTCTTATGTATTGCAGATTTTTTCCCTGAACTTAAACTGTTGTAACTCAGCCTCCTCTCACATCATTAAATATGTATTTACTCTGTAGACGCTTAACAGCTTCACTGATGCCTGTATGGATTACTGCTCCAGCTAAACAATTTGCATATTAAAAATGAGCACAAACACTCACAAAACGGTAAGGGCCATTTGCATCGATAATCCATGTGCAATGCGGCAACCCTGTTTATGAACATTTGGATCTATTTGCTTCTCATTTGCAGCAGCAACGCAGCTCCACTTCGTGGTTTCGGTGGTTCAAACACTTTAGTCTGTCATGTCAATAATGTCTCTCTCAGCAATTAACATTTGGGAGAGCAAGGGAAATCTTTGCTCGGTTAATAAGCTTATTAAAATAGAGTGCAAAACGATGCCTCTGGAATATATTTGATACATGGACACCCCATTTGTTTTCCCGGCACAAAATATTTTGTTTCCTGCTGTTATATAATGCTGAGATTAAAGTTGTCTGGAGAAATGGGACTTACTCTCCAGTATGTGTAAGGAGAAGAGAACTCGGTAGAGAACTTTGATTCAAGATGGAGGTGGGGGTGAGGGAATCAAATTTCTTTTAGGAACATAGGGAGACAGGAAGCTGCCTTGTCAAACCATCGGTCCATTGTCTACTGTGACTGACAGCTCCTTCTCAAGGGTTTCAAACCAGGGATGTTTTCAGTCCTACCCAGTGATAATGGGGATTGAACCTAGAAACTTCTGCTGTGACATCTGTGGCCTTCGCAGTGCTCATAGGTTCTCCCAGAAGGATGATGCTGTGTTGCACACCAGTTCTCCATGTGGGGAAAATTCAAGGAGGTCACAGATAGGCGTGGGTACTAGCCACAATGACTGTACTCTGCCCACACAATCAGGTATCAATACAGTACTCTTTCTGGGCCCCATTCCTGACAAAGCAGGTTCTCCTTCATGGAGAGCACGTGTTGCGGTGGGGGCCAGCAAGTCACCCCTCTGTTGCTGGGTGGGATTGTATAGATGGCCACTGCTGTGATTGGGCTCTGGGTGTCGTTGGGGAGATTTCTATGTTGCAATTGTTGATGGACAGCCCAGCGACTATATATTGCTTGGCTTGCAGCGTGATATACCTCTTTGCTGCGTGCATCGGATCACCCGCCCCCTCCCTATTATTAGGCCTCTGCGTATGACCTTGCTATGCCTGTCATGGGGTCGTCTGCTTTTGGGGCAGGGGCCTGGTAGGAATTTTTCCATTTGGCTGATTGGCTGGTGCCATTTGGTTTTTCGCCTACTGCATAGCAATTAGTCACAACTTGTAAGGTTGGCGGTTAGGCATTGGTTAATAATTGGTTGGTGGAGGGGCAGGGTTGGCTGTGGCTGCCCCTCCAATGCTACAAAGGGGCAGGGTTGGCTGTGGTTGACGCTTCAATGCTGCTGCTGCATGAGGAATTCCTTTAAAGGAATCCAGGGGCTTGCCATGCTTGTCCGTATACCAGGGCCCATGCAAGAGCCCCTGGGAGCATTAGGGAAGAATGGGTGCACATTCTCTCCCCAAAATGTTTTCCCTTTACTGACTTCCACAGGCAAGTGGATGTCAGTTCTGTCCCCAGTGGGACAGATAGTCTGAACCAATGCCTAAGCAACCACTCACATATTTTGTATTTTAATAAAGTTGTGGCCAAAATTATGCCAAAAACCTTAAACTTAAATTTCTGTGTGAAGTGTGTTTCATTTGAGGGGTGGTTTGGGGACCTCAAATTGTGAGAAACACAAACACACACACACACACACACACACACACACACACACACAAACCTTTGCCACCTTTCCTTCCTGCATTGGAACTTTTTGAAAGAAGAGGGGGGGGGAAACACTCCAGCAAAGTTATACTGAATAAATGCCCTTTTGTTCCAGTCCAGATTCTATGAGCTAGTGCTCTATAACGTAGTTGACCAAAGTGACCCATGTTCTCAGACCTGGAAAACAGCCATGCTGTCACAGAGCAAGACAAATGAGCCATACTTCCGAGGCTGACTCGTGCAGATACTGTCTGCAGTCTGACATTAGGAGGTCAGGTTGAGCATTTGAGTGCGGTTCTTTGGCCAAATTAAATCACCATGCTTCCAGATGAAAGGCAAACTGCCACTATGGCTTGCCTGCTTTCCAAACGAATCCAAGGCCCCTTCATCTTCCTTCAGTATAGCAGAGACAGAACATGACTCAACTCCACCAAGCACTGAAAGTTGGAATGACAGCTTTATTAAAGATTACATTTTATAGCTGACTGGAAGCAGATATAAAATATTACGTATTATTCACTCTCTGGAGAGCAACAAACACAGATCTCAAAATGTCAGGAGTCACCATTAAGAAAGACTGTTTTAAAACGTTTTCAAACAAAATAATCAGAACATCAGGAACACTTCATCCAAGGACATTCTACATTTTATTTTCTGTTCTGAGAGGCTCTAGTCTGTACTGATCATACGACTATTAGCATGTTGTTGTTCAGTCGTTCAGTCGTGATTGACTCTTCGTGACACCATGGACCAGAGCACGCCAGGCACGCCTATCTTCCACTGCCTCCCGTAGTTTGGCCAAACTCATGCCAGTCGCTTCGAGAACACTGTCCAACCATCTCATCCTCTGTCGTCCCCTTCTCCTTGTGCCCTCCATCTTTCCCAACATCAGGGTCTTTTCCAGGGAGTCTTCTCTTCTCATGAGGTGGCCAAAGTACTGGAGCCTCAACTTCAGGATCTGTCCTTCCAGTGAGCACTCAGGGCTGATTTCTTTAAGGATGGATAAGTTTGATCTTTTTGCAGTCCATGGGACTCTCAAGAGTCTCCTCCAGCACCATAATTCAAAAGCATCAATTCTTCGGCAATCAGTCTTCTTTATGGTCCAGCTCTCACTTCCATACATTACTACTGGGAAAACCACAGCTTTAACTATACAGATTTTTGTCAGCAAGGACTATTAGCATAAGCATATTTTGTTGCTTTCCAAAAATACAAATAAACTACCTTGCAACTATATAGATTGTCCCTCTGGATTGATCTGCTTTGTGTTCCAGCTCTACTGAATTCCAGCTAAACTAAAGTGTTCTTCAGCTGTTTTATCCTCCCACCTATCCTGGTTCTGCTCTGTTTCCACCTTAAGACAAAAGTATTGCAGTATTCAATAGAAAATCAAAATGGGTAAGAAGCACATTTCATATCCAAGGAAGCGTTGGATATCCTAGCCTGTGGAGATCATATATTTTCAGTGGTAAAGGTAAAGGGGTAACATAACAGAATACAGCATAAATCATATGAAATAATTGACAAATCATCAATAAAACAGTTAGAACCTATGGAAAAGGACCCCTGGACAGTTAAGCCCAGTCAAAGGTGACTATGGGGTTGCGGTGCTCATCTTGCTTTCAGGCTGAGGGAGCCAGAGTTTGCCCGCAGTCAGCTTTCCGGGTCATGTGGCCATCAGGACTAAACTGCTTCTAGTGCAATGGAACACCATGACAGTATCCAGCACGCACGGAAACACTGTTTACTTTCCCACCCACCGGTACCTATTCATCTACTTCCACTGGCGTGCTTTTGAACTGCTTGGTTGGCAGGAGCTGGGACAGAGCAACGGGAGCTCACTCCATCACAGGGATCCAATTGGCAAAACCAAGAGCCTCAGTGGTTTAGACCACAGCGCCACCCACGTGGTAGAACATGGTAGAATGTCATCAGTGGTAGAACATCTGCTCTGCATACAGAAGGTCCTGAATTCAGTCCCCGGTATTCTCAGGAAGGACTGCACTTAAGTTGCCTACATTATTATTGAATTTGTGATGTTTCCTTTTTTTAAAAAAAAAATGTATTCTGTACTATGTTGATAGTTTCCAGGCCCATGCAAAGGGGATTGGCAGCCAGGTATACTTTCCCCGGGTCTTGGAGGGTTAAGCTGCCCATGGGTTCCCATCAGGTACCCGTTGCTTTTTGGGTTGAATTTATAACTTTATTTTAACAAGACTCCTGACCCAGGTCTCAGACAAGCTTTGCATGGAGCCTGGTAGGGCCCAAATTCTCATCCTGCACTCTCCTGTCCTCATCTGATGCTTGAATACCTTTAGAGGCTTCATACTGAGTGGGGATCCTGTGGCCCTTTAGATTTTGTTGGACACCAGCTTCCATCAGCCCCAGCCAGGATGGCCAATGGTTGGGGGTGATTTATTTATTAAATTGATAGACCATTCTTCACCAGAAGACCAGAGTTTGGTTTACAACACACAGCTCAAATGTCCCTGCAAAATATCTAGATATCATAAACATCAAAACAATTATATAAACAATTATAGTAAGTATTACATTATAACATACTCATTCTCTTAACAGCAACAGCTTAAAAATAAGGGAGAAAAATAAAATAAATAAACAGCAGGGTATCAAAAATACACTGTATCCCCCCCCAAAAAGGTAGCTTTTAATTCTGGCCACCCACAGAAAACGATAGACTTTCCCAGTTCTCACCTGGGATTCTTCCTTTCCTCTCTCAGTCTCCCACCCTAGGAGATCTTCCCTGCCTCTCACTCAGGGTCCTTCAACAATCTATCTACCATTTTCATGTGGGTTCAACCCTTGACCCCTAATGGTATCCCAGAAAGGCGGTGTCTTCCCCTTGGGGTGAAGGTAGTTGTAAACCAACAACATCTAGTTAGAAATTCTTCTAAGATAGGGTTAGGGCTAGGGGGATGTGGGTGGCACTGTGGTCTAAACCACTGAGCCTTGGGCTTACCGATTAGAAGGTCGGTTGTTCGAATCCCTGCGACAGGGTGAGCTTCCTGTTGTTCGGTCTTAGCTGCTGCCCACCTAGCAGTTCGAAAGCATGTCAAAGTGCAAGTAGATAAATAGGTACCACTCCAGCAGGAAGGTAAATGGCGTTGCCGTGCGCTGCTCTGGTTTACCAGAAGTGGCTTAGTCATGCTGGCCACATGACCCAGAAGGTGTACGCCAGCTCCCTTGGCCAATAAAGCGAGATGAGTGCCGCAACCCGAGTTGTCTGCGACTGGACCTAACGATCAGGGGTACCTTTGCCTTTACCTACGGTTAGGGCTAAAATTAACTCTGTAACAGGCGCATGCAAAATTTATATCAGCCTATTACTAAGTACCTGTTCCTGGAGAAGAACAGTAGAAGAGGCCTGTTTCTGTCACATCGTGCTTGTGGACTTCCTGAAGGCACCTGATTGGCTGCTCCAGCAGGGCTCCTTTTAAATTAACATTAATTGTGTATATGGCTTATGAAGTAGGAAATCAGAATGAACACTTTATAGGATTCCATTTATCCAAGACAGCCTACAAAGAAAAACGCATGTTGCAAGAGTGTTTTGTCAATGATAAAATGTGCTGTTTGCAGGCACTTTAGTTGTTAATGGAGTCATTTTCCATAATGCTTTGTTTATTAATGTTGTTTTCCATGGTCTTCTAATCCCTCTGTTATTTTTGTATCAATTAAGAAATAAGGATTTACCATAAACTGGTTTTTTTTTAAAGTGGGACATTGCTCTGCAATAACAATTATGCTACTCAGAAACATAATTTTTAATCCGAGTCCAGAAGGATTATTTCACAGCAATTTAAGAGCGTAATGTTAATTAATTCCCATTAATCCTATACAGAGAAATAGTAAAATACAAAGCTGTCTTGCACTGAGTTAGACCACTGATCATGAGAGCACAAGAAGAGCCCTGTTGGAACAGGTCAAAGACCCCTCTGGTCCAGCATCCTATTCTCACAGTGGACAATCAGAAGCCCACAAGCAGGACATGAGTAGAACAGCAGTCTCCCTGCGTGTAATTGCCAACACACCCAAGAAGGGTCAAGAGGTACGACTACTCCGGTGGGAAAGTTGAATTTATTAAATTACAATTCAGAGGATCTGCAACAAACCAAATTCATCTGGGCCAAAGCAAACAAGACAACTGGGCCAAAGCAAACAAGATGAATTTTAACAGGGAGAAATGTAAAGTACTACACTTGGGCAAAAAAAAAATGAAAGGCACAAATACAGGATGGGTGACACCTGGCTTGAGAGCAGTACATGTGAAAAGGATCTAGGAGTCTTGGTAGACCATAAACTTGACATGAGTCAACAGTGTGATGCAGCAGCTAAAAAAGCCAATGCAATTCTGGGCTGCATCAATAGGAGTATAGCGTCTAGATCAAGGGAAGTAATAGTACCACTGTATTCTGCTCTGGTCAGACCTCACCTGGAATACTGTGTCCAGTTCTGGGCACCACAGTTCAAGAAGGATACTGACAAGCTGGAACGTGTCCAGAGGAGGGCAACCAAAATGGTCAAAGGCCTGGAAACGATGCCTTATGAGGAACGGCTTAGGGAGCTGGGTATGTTTAGCCTGGAGAAGAGAAGGTTAAGGGGTGATATGATAGCCATGTTCAAATATAAAAGGATGTCATATAGAGGAGGGAGAAAGGTTGTTTTCTGCTGCTCCAGAGAAGCGGACACGGGGCAATGGATTCAAACTACAAGAAAGAAGATTCCACCTAAACATTAGGAAGAACTTCCTGACAGTGAGAGCTGTTCGGCAGTGGAATTTGCTACCAAGGAGTGTGGTGGAGTCTCCTTCTTTGGAGGTCTTTAAGCGGAGGCTTGACAGCCATCTGTCAGGAATGCTTTGATGGTGTTTCCTGCTTGGCAGGGGGTTGGACTGGATGGCCCTTGTGGTCTCTTCCAACTCTAGGATTCTATGATTCTATCAAATTACCGTACTTTTCCTTCTGTAAGACATCCCCATGTATAAGACGCCCCTTATTTTGGGGGACTCAAATTTAAGAAAATGGGCAGGTGATGGCTCAGAGCTTTTCGGAGGAGGATTGCCCAGAGTTGTTGTTGAGCTTTTTTTAGGGGGAATTGCCAAAAAAACACTAACCCGCACACAGCGCAAAATCTGCCTGTCACCTGTCCCCTCACCGGCAGAAGCTGAAAATCACCTGCCCTATTGCCACAGCATCAGCCATTCAACAACAGACGCTGACAGACATGGCAGCAACCAATCAAACGTCCACCCTATGCACTATCCATGTATAAGACGACCCCCACTTCTTAGCATAATTTTGACAGGAGAGAACATAGTCTTGTACACAGAAAAGTACGGTAAACCAAACTGGTGATTTGTAATAAACTGGGGTGGGGTGGGGGCATGAGTTCCACCTCACCATCTCCTGGCCATTTGCAGCCACGTGCTATGGTCCTACTGCAAGGTTTGGAAGAAAACTCCTTCCTTGCAGGGTGACCTTGAGTGAGAACCTGACACTCAAACCGTGGCCCTGCTGGCCAGCATTCAGAACAGTGTGCCTGCCAGAGGTCTAAAGGGTCTCCAACGCTTGGCTTCCCACAAGCATTTGGTTGGCCACTGTGAGAGCAAGATGCTGGACTAGGTGGAGCATTGGCCTGATCCAGCAGACTCTTCTTAAGTCTTCATTGCCATTATTACAACTTGCGGGAGCAAATTTCATAGTTTCTCTAGGCACTGTATGAATAAGAGCCAGTGTGGTGTAGTGGTTAAGAGCGGTAGACTTGTAATCTGGTGAACCGGGTTCGCATCTCGCTCCTCCACATGCAGCTGCTGGGTGACCTTGGGCTAGTCACACTTCTCTGAAGTCTCTCAGCCCCACTCACCTCACAGAGTGTTTGTTGTGGGGGAGGAAGGGAAAGGAGAATGTTAGCCCTTTGAGACTCCTTCGGGTAGTGATAAAGCGGGATATCAAATCCAAACTCCTCCTCCTCCTCCTCCTCCTCCTCCTCTTCTTCTTCTTCTTCTTCTTCTTCTTCTTCTTCTCATCCCGACCCTTCCGACATTCAACTTCATTGGATGCCAGCAAATTCTCACTAGAGAGGGAGAGAAACTGCACAATTTTGTGCATCCCCCCTTTACTTACCTTTCCCATCTAGTTTGGTATTGTCTACACTGCCTGGCGGTGGCTCTCAGCCCTGTTTTGAAATGCCAGGATTGTACCTGAGATCTCATTCCTGCAGGCTTTGTGAAACACATGGCTTTTAATGAAAGGGTTGATGCTGTGCTGCTTTTATTATAATTATATGTATGGTTTTTAGCCTGGGCTAGGGCCATGACACGACCCCAACGGGGACCCCTCGGGGTGTCCCTATTTGGCTCCCCTTTGCTGGTGGTTTATCCTTAGTAGGACTCCCTACAGATGGGCGGGAGTCGAGATATAGCTAGGTTTCACCCGATGCCTAAGCCAAATCGCTCACATCTGTAACCAATAAAGTTGTGGCCTATTTTATCCCATAAACCTAAATACTCGTGTCCATGTATTTATTATCAAAGGGAACTGTGAGGCCCGGGGTCTTGGCTCACAAATAGTTTTAATGCTATCAATGTTTAATTATCTTTTTTCCTATGTTTTTAGATAGAGAGTTTTAGAGAGTTTTAGAGAGCTGTTCAATGCATTATGAAGAATGGATTTTGGACCATACTAGTTCTGAATGAAGTTGAGGGGGAAGTTATATTTGTCCTAGTAAAGCACACTAACTAACATCCTTAGTAAAAGGAGTAAACAAGCACATCCGTTATAAAGATTAATGAGATGAATTACACAGATGGGGCTAGCTACTCAAATCTGATGCCTTTTATTAACTGCTGGAGAATAAAGCTCGTACATTTACAAATATGATCTATATGCTTAATTAGTTCAAAACACCTTCTCAAATATTTTTATATGGGAAAGCAGAAGGGGATTATCAAGATTCATTTGCACAATCAGCAAACCATTCTTAGAAGCCAAAATGATCCCTTTGAGAGAATAAGAATAAGAAGAACCTCGAGTCACCTGATCTACAATTTTCAACAATTCTGTACATTGTTGTTGTTGTTGTTTAGTCATTTAGTCGTCTCCGACACTTCGTGACCCCATGGAACAGAGCACGCCAGGCACTCCTGTCTTCCACTGCCTCCCGCAGTTTGGTCAGACTCATGTTGGTAGCTTCAAGAACACTGTCCAACCATCTCATCCTCTGTCGTCCCCTTCTCCTTGTGCCCTCCATCTTTCCCAACATCAGGGTCTTTTCCAGGGAGTCTTCTCTTCTCATGAGGTGGCCAAAGTATTGGAGCCTCAGCTTCAGGATCTGTCCTTCCAGTGAGCACTCAGGGCTGATTTCCTTCAGAATGGATAGGTTTGATCTTCTTGCAGTCCATGGGACTCTCAAGAGTCTCCTCCAGCACCATAATTCAAAGGCGTCAATTCTTTGGCGATCAGCCTTCTTTATGATCCAGGTCTCACTTCCGGCCATTGGTGTACCAAAGCTCTAAGATCTTGGAAGTCCAGTACCATATGTTTATTTAATTTGCAATAGTTCCATTCTGGTCTTCCTTCAAAGGCAACATGGGTCTTCCATGGAATCTCACGTCCAGATGCTGCAACTAACAAAGACCTCCTTTGTTTCTGAGAGAGCAGATATGTTTATGTTTTATGAGACAGAGTTGCAGGGGCTGGATTGGACATTCATTAAGCAGCTAAATTTATTCACGTCTAAATCCATAGTTCATTCGGCCTACGCTACAAATGTAGCTCATTCATGCAGGGATTAACTGAAAAATTATATCTTTTCATTGGTGGGTTCAACATGCTGCACTCATGAATCAAACTTCATTGGCAGGGGGGAAGAGGATCAAAGTCTAGTGAAATGTGGAAACCTTTCCTAGACACTTGGCTAATTTAATGTAAATACCAACCACAAATCACTTCCATTAATTGGGTCTTCAATCTTCTATAAATGAGAGGGCATCAGGTGCATGCACTAATGCCATAAACAGTGCAAGTAAGACCGAAGGATTGTGAGTGGCAGCAATTAAAATCAACAAAGATGCTTCCAGGAAAACACATATTATTCAGCTTGGAACAGCCATTTTCTTACAACAAGTCAGTATAAAAAGGGGATTTTGCAACAAATGCTTTGGGTGATGTTCCTTGGGAGTTTTGCTGTGGTGCATACCTATTTTTAAGTAAAAGGAACTGTGCAGGAAATTATTTCAATCAATACTGAAAGGCCCATAATCACATGTAAAAAAAGATAAAGGACCACTGGACTATTAAGTCCAGTCAAAGGCAACTAGTGTGTGGCACTCATCTCGCTTTCAGGCCAAGGGACCGTTTGTCTACAGACAGCTTTCCGAGGTCATGTGGCCAGCATGACTAAACCGCTTCTGTGCAATGGAACACCATGACGAAACCAGAGTGCACGGAAAATTGCTTACCTTCCCACCGGAGTGGTACCTATTTATCTACTTGCACTTGTGCTTTTGAACTGCTAGGTTGGCAGGAGCAGGGACAGACAACGGGAGCTCACCCCGTTGCGGGGATTCGAACTGCAGACCTTCTGATGGGGAAGTCCAAGAGGCTCAGTGGTTTAGACCACAGTGCCACCTGCATCCCTACATTTTTGTTGTGAATCCCATAATATGGAACTGGGAACACCAGGACCTGGGACTCAATGTGGCCCTCTGGGTTTCTTCCCAGGTCACACCCACTACCCTGGGTTGATTGCATCCTTGAACTATGTTAGTGCCTCTTGCTTGACTGGATGCAAGATGAAGCGCATGAAGCAGTGGTATAAAAATCCCTGGTTTTTGCATACAGGAATGCATACAAAGGTAAGAACTGCATCCAATGTTCTGCCCACTGTTGCCTCTGACTCTACCCACCATTGGAATGCAATCATTGGAAGTTGTCCAGAAAACAATTAGACAACGGGATTAGACCGTGTCCAGTTCTGGGCACCAAAATTTAAGAAGGATGTTGACAATCTGGAACGTGTGCAGAGGAGGGCAACTAAGATGATCAAGGGTCTGGAAACCAAGACTTATGAGGAACGGTTGAAGGAGCTGGGTATGTTTAGCCTGGGAAAGAGGAGACTGAGAGGAGATATGATAGCCATCTTCAAATATCTCAAGGGTTGTCACATGGAAGATGGAGCAAGCTTGTTTTCTCCTGCTCATGAGGGTAGGACCCGAACCAAGGAATTCAAGTTACAAGGAAGGAGATGCAAACTAAGAAGAAAGAATTTTCTGATTGTTTGACAGTGGAACAGATTCTCACACAAGGTGATGGACTCTCCTCCCCTGGAGGTTTTTAAGCAGAGGTTGGAAGACCACCAATCATGGTTGAGGCTCCTGCATTGCAGGGGGTTGGACAAGATGACCCTCAAGATCCCTTCCAACTCTACAATTCTATGGAGGTAAAGGCTATCAATGGCTACCTGTTGTGGTGGCTATGCTCTGTCTCCACAGTCAGAGGTGGTATGCTTCTAAAGATCGGTTGCTGGAAACCACAGGAAGGGAGATTGCTCTTGTGCTTGGGCCCTGCTTGCAGGTTCCCACCAGGCATATGGTTGGACTAGATGGGTTACTGGCCTGAGCCAGCAGACTTTCCTTACATAAGGCAGTCCATAGACTGAAAAGGGCTTCCTGCTCCTGCCTTAATCTAATAGAATAAGTTATATAACCTAGTAGAATAAGTCATATGAAGAAATACTGTCTTCCTATTGCCAGTCACAAAACTGCAGCTACTCAGCATCGCGGGGTGGTCCTGAGTTTTGCTATTATGATAGAGAGAGAGAGAGACAGAAAATGGTAAACAGCATGTGATGTATTTTTTCATAGGCTTAATTTTATCTGTTGCATTGATTTTCCCATTCTGTCTTTAATGTCAGTACAATTAAAGCCCATGTTCACCTGTACAAGAGAGGATAATCGATGTGCTGGTGCAGAGTAATTTGTCTGAACATTCCAGAGTGCTATGGCAGCCCATATATCAAAGGAAGGTCTCTCTTTCGTGGTCTTCTTAAAATATCATTTTGTTACATGGAAGATGGGAGCCGATAGAACAGAATCTGGTAATTAGGTCGAAATCATATCAATCACACGCTTCACGAATGCAGTGAGTAAAAACATAAACAGAGATCCCACCATATATGTGCAATGAGACTTCTTGTTAAGATAACAGGACACTTGGGTTTGTCGAGAAAGGAGATATTTTGATCACATATTTTATTAGAAGAGGAGACAAACAAATTCAAATTATTTATGAAGTCATTCCTTCATTTACTCAGATCAGTAAGTCTCACCATCAATCAGATGTTCTATCTTTTCCCGATCCATATTTCAACAGACTTGGTTTCCATCTTCCACTTGGAAGCAATTTCATTTCTCACTGTAATTAACATATCACCAATTCTCCATTTTCCTGTCTTGGGGCATGCTTGACAGAAGCCAGCTGGATAATCACATATTACAGGGGAAGTCTTGCCCCTTTATTTTCCCAGTTACAACCATTATTGCTTCCCCACAAAGAAGCAACTTTTGAATAGCACCCAGCAATTTGGGATGTGTGGAAATCATCAGATGGTGGCAACAGACTGGGGGTCTGAACATCAACTGTGTTGTTTGAGTCAAGCTGTTAAGAAGCCTGGATGGGTTTGAAAGGTGAAGGGTTAGAGAAATGATCAGATACCATTCCTGTTGCATTAACTGGTCCTCCAGAGGTTACTGAACTACTACTCCCATCAGTCCAAATAAATCATGGGCAGTGACCAGGGATAACGGGAGTTGTAGTTCAGGAAAATTTGAAAAGCCAAAGGTTCCTCATACCTGGCATAGATGGAGGAACTAACCGGGGCTACTCCATTCTCCTTGTGGAACTGTGTTGCTCTGTGGAATTGAACAAATCCTGCTTTCCAGTCTGACTATTCTGATGGTATATTGAAGTAGAAGCTTTCTAACTGTCAGGCTTCAGGGAAACTGATCTCCACTCCCCATGACTGGCTGCCAGGGATAGATAGACAGGAAAAGCCCTTACCAAAGTCTTTTATTCAATATTCACAGAGAGAGGCTTAGAAAGGTAGCCTTTTGGAGTAATGGCGTTGCTCCGAGTAAACTCCACCCCCCCCAATCATCAACAGCAGCACCACCCTTACGGTGACTGCTTGGGGCCTTCTGCCTCTTAGTTCTTTGCTCTCTTACTTTCACTGCTCACCAGGTTCTGGGAGAATGGGGGTCTGGAATGCTTTCTAGTGATAATGTGTCAGCCATGTGCTCCAGCTCGGCTTCTCCCCCCTCCTCTTCTCCCATTATCTCCCAGCTTTGTCCCTCTTCTACCTCTGAGCCGTGACCTTCTGCAAACTACTGTTGTAAATCTATTCCAGGGGTCAGCAAACTTTTACAGCAGGAGGCTGGCCCACCGTCCCTCAGACCTTGTGGGGGGGCCAGATTATATTTTTTTGGGGGGGGGATGAACAAATTCCTATGCCCCACAAATAACCAAGAGAGGCATTTTAAATAAAAGGACACATTCTACTCATGTAAAAACACACTGATTCCCAGACCATCCGTGGGCTGCATTTAGAAGGCAATTGGGCCAGATCTGGGCCAGATTTGCCAGCCATGTTCTATACTGTCTTCCTCTTCTCTGGAAGTTTCAGGAGGAGGAGGGAGAGGTGGTCTCCACCATTCCTCCTCAGTACAGCTCCTCCCAGGATCCTTTGGGTGGAGCCATGCCAGTTTAAAATGGCATGATAGAGCTTCAAATGGGGCCTCAATGAAAACATAACATACTTTGGTCAACAGGCATTTAATGCATCAATCTCAACTCAGCTGCTACCTTATAGCACCTGAACATTTTATCTCAAAACTGGTTGATGCATAATATTTGATTCCTTGCGCATCTGCTTACTCACACATGTCTTCCATAACATTTCACTTTAAATTCATCATCCTCTCACTTCTGTCAAATAAATATCATATATCTATGATCATGTCTGTATGTTCGCTATCAACTCCCTGCATCACCACCCCAATTTATCAAAGCCCCGGTTATATATATATATGATGTTCAGCATTCTTTCTGTTCCTTTCCTCACTATCCTCCTTGTTCTCGGCATCCTGAGCATTGAAAAAGGCACCTGGAATGTTTGCAAGCAGGTCTGAGGCATGCTTCAATCATGCAAATGCCACGAGCTCCCTCCACTTTCGTTCTATAAATACCATCAACATTCAGGGCAAGCAGAGGAATACTCATGCATCTCCCAAGCGCTTCATCACATGCAAGTCAGTTTTGGGTAGAAAACCAATTAAGAGCGAGGGTGGGAAGCATTGCCCTCACTCTGAATACTCAACCCCCTGAAAATTCACTTGATGAAGTGCTTTTTTTTCAGGGACAGAAGTATCCACAAAATTCACCCCACCATTTTCAGCTACGCCCTGGTAATAACTGCATTTTTCCATAGCGCTTATCCCCAGCTGCCAAAACTGCACTTCGGGAATGCCAAACAGTGGATATGTGCTGCATCCCTCATTCTGATTCAAAAAAACAGGCCTGCTTCCTTCAAAATGATGTGGAAATTGGCACGTCGCATCCCTTTTCTGCTGGATTACATGGTATACACCATGTAAAGGGAGAAAGCAAAACAACACGCTCCTTTGTGTGAGGCATGTTTGAAAGAAAACAGAAGGGTGAGCTATTAAATATCACGAAGGCTGCACAGCCTACTGCCAAATATGGACGTGATAGATGGTCCAGGTCCAGTGCTTCTTGAACTCATGATAATACCCACCAAATTAAGATAAATCATTGGCAAAGTGTACACGGAGCATGTGCCAAAAATCAATCATGTTTAGATTGAGCTCCATTCATCAGCCTCTTCTGTCCCCATTTACCTCTCCTCTCACTGCCTCTAGTGCCTTTTTTTCCCCTATTCTAAGCGCCGGGCATCTATTTATTGTACTGGCACAGCTTCCAGCAGGTTGAACAAAGTCGCGCACCATGGAAAAGATCCTTCCTTTCATTTCTCTGTTTCTCCCTCCCTGTGGATGAATGCAGCTCCCACAATGCCAGGTGGCTGGAGCCTTCAAAAGGGATTGTCATCCTTGCATCATCCTTGAATGGGAAGGAAAGCAGAAAATATGCCCCCAAAACAGTTTTCCTTTTTTTAAAAATAAGTATACCTAATTAAAAAATAAATACACATTTTCTCATGAATGATGACAGTGAAAACCACTGCAATACAATATTTATATTTTCTAATGAGCTTTGCCACAACCTTTGATTTTTTTAAAAAAATGTATTCAAATCCTACCTTTCTCCCGAGTTAGGATTCAAGGTGGCTAAAAGAGCATCATTTTAAAATACAAAGTAATAAAAGCAAACAAATTTATTGCATTTCCACCCCTTTTTCTCCAGGGAACTCATGGAGGCACACATGGTTCCATCTTCCTCATTTAATTCTACACAACAACAACCCTGTGAGGTAAGGTAGGCTGCAAGAAAGTGAAGTAGTGACTGGCCCAAGGTGTCCCATTGTGGACCATGCCTGAAAAGAGTGGAGGAAAGGCAATTTTTGAAAGCCCTCCAATAGAGGGGGCTTCCTATGTCCCTGTGTCCAGTGCTATCTTTCTGGAGGTGCTGGAGCTCGCCATGAACGCCTCCTTTGTTCTCTTATAATGGCAATGGCGACCACCTGAGAGGCGGCAGAAATCTGTTCCTGCAAGTTCCAAATGAAAAAAAAAGCCCTGCCTGTCCCACTGTGCCAGGCTGTTGCTCCCAACTGTTACTTGGAAAAACAAGAAGGAAGGTGTGCAATAGGGTGGCGCTGTGGGTTAAACCACAGATCCTAGGGCTTGCTGATCAGAAGGTCGGTGGTTCGAATCCCCGTGACGGGGTGAGCTCCCATTGCTTGGTCCCTGCTCCTGCCAACCTAGCACTTTGAAAGCAAGTCAAAGTGCAAGTAGATAAATAGGTACCGCTCCGGCAGGAAGGTAAACGGTGTTTCAGTTCGCTGCTCTGGTTCACCAGAACCGGCTTTGTCATGCCGGCCACATGAAGTTGTACACTGGCTCCCTCGGCCAGTAACGCGAGATGAGCACCACAACCCCAGAGTCGTCCGCGACTGGACCTAATGGTCAGGGGTCCCTTTACCTTTAAGCATCTTCTGGCCATTGTTGTCCATGAAAGAGGGTACAAAGAAAAGAATGTTAGTTATTAGCTGTCCAAAACCCCGCGGCTGATTTTTAAAAAAAGGTCTTCACTTCACTTTACCCAACACGAGAGCATTCTTGTTATTATCATTCCCGAATTGGAGGGAGGGGGAACCCTGTGGCCACCAAAGCGTTGGTTTCAAAACACTTAAAACAACAACAAAAACAACAAAAACAACCACGCCTTAGCTAATATCTGTGTAATAAGAGGCAAATCTCCCAGCTGCTGTTTTTCATTTAAATGGGCACACTGATCAGTTAAAAACAGAAAAGGAGACTTAGAAGGAACGTTTGGTTGTTGCCGCTGAACCACTGCTGGGAAGCTATCAGGAAAATAATTCCATGCCCATAAGTGGTGAAGGCAGGCCTATTATGGGAAATGGGACAGTGCCCAACCAACCTCAGTCTGCCCTGAGCCAAACCAGGGGATAACACTGCCTGTCAGCTCCACGCTCCTTTGTCCCAGTGTTACAGAGAGAAGGATGCTTATCATTGGCCCCGACTCCACCTGGCTGTGGCAGCACCTACTGTTGATCTTCTTGTCCTCCAGCCTACCAGTCTCAATGGGTACCAGACACCTTCATGAACGAGCCTTTTATCTGTAGGGTGGTACAGCTCCCTTGATAGGTTACCCCCCCCATCCCCTGCAAATAATTTTGCTTTTCCTTCCCCCATTGTATTTTGGAATTAAATCAGATGAGGAAGCGAGACAGGGGATTTCAATGTCTCAATGCCATATAAATTGTTTACCAGGCACGGTGGGTGAGGGAGGGGGAGGGGCTGAGTTTCTATTTTAAGCTTTTCCTGCTTTAAAAAATAAGTTTAAAAAATGCAAAGGAATCCAAAGGATTCACTCCAATCCGCATCTGCTGTGTGTGTGTGTGTGTTGTTTTTTTTAGGGGAAGCTGATCTTTTTCAAATTTTATGGAACATACAACATATCACTGACCAGATAATATCTTCACTCACTGGTACTGGGGTTTGTAACATGACATATTAAATGTAATTCATTGTCATGTCTCTGATCTTTACTGTGGCTGTACAGAATTGAATTTCACTATAATAACTTCTTAATCTCTTCCTTTGTCAATACCCTTGCTTTTAGTAATATTCTCCCCCCCCCAATCTTTCAATTCCTTCTTCTTTTTAAAGATTTATATCTACACCAGATTTCATCTGGCTGAGATCATTAAAAACAGACCAGTCTTTCGGTATGCAAATGCATTCTGCTATATTATTTGATCTCTCTTCCAATTAGCCATTCCGCTATGGAAATAAGGATTTTAGTACACTTCGGCTAACTAATTGGTAGTGCTGTCCATCACGCTCTCTGCCACTGCTTATCGGCAAAGATCCCCACAGAGGGATTTCACAGCTTTTTGCTTTTTTTTTTTTAAGAGAATAACCAGTTTTATATTTTAAATGTTCGGTCACACTTGAGTGTGACCAAGAGACTGAACCCAGAATGACGCTACACAGATGGCGCAGGCTGGTTTTATTCTCTGGAAGAAGTTGCTTGCGAAGGAGCAGGATTGGTGCCTCCACTGAAAAAGCTGAACATCCCCGTAACCAGTAAAATATAATAAAATAAAATATTGAGGTCTACAGTGAAAACCCAACATATGAAAACGCAGTAAGCACAATCTAAATGTAGAATATGATTTAACCTAGAGTAACCCTTCATGGATCACTGCCTTGTCGTGGCGAAGGGGCTTGAATTACTCAGGGAAGCTATGGACAGGTCAAGATGGACAGGTCATAGTGGAGAGTTTGGACCAAACGTGATCCACCTGGAGAAGGAACTGGCAAGCCGCTCCAGTATCCCTGCCAAGAAAACTCCATGGACAAAGACAACAGGCATATAAAAGATATGACGCTGGAAGATGAGCCCCTCAGGTCGGAAGGCGTCCAACATGCTACTGGGGAAGAGCGGAGGACAAGTACAAGTAGATCCAGAGCTGATGAAGCGGCTGGGCCAAAGCCGAAAGGACGCTCAGTTGCGGATATGCCTGGAAGCGAAAGGAAAGTCCAATGCTGTAAAGAAAAGTATTGCATAGGAACCTGGAATGTAAGAACCATGAACCTTGGTAAGCTGGATGTGGTAAAAAATGAGATGGCAAGAATAAACATTGACATCCTAGGCATCAGTGAACTAAAATGGACAGGAATGGGCGAATTCAGTTCGGATGACTATCATATCTACTACTGTGGGCAGGAATCCCGTAAAAGAAATGGAGTGGCCCTCATAGTCAACAAAAGAGTGGCGAAAGCTGTACTGGGATGCAATTTCAAAAATGATAGAATGATCTCGATACGAATCCAAGGCAGTCCTTTTAACATCACAGTAATCCAAGTTTATGCACCAACTACCAGTGCTGAAGAAACTGAAATTGACCAATTCTATGAAGACTTACAACACCTTATAGAAATGACACCAAAGAAGGATGTTCTTCTCATTATAGGGGATTGGAATGCTAAAGTAGGGAGTCAAGAGATAAAAGGAACAACTGGCAAGTTTGGCCTTGGAGATCAAAATGAAGCAGGGCAAAGGCTAATAGAGTTCTGTCAAGAGAACAAGCTGGTCATCACAAACACTCTTTTCCAACAACACAAGAGACGACTCTACACATGGACATCACCAGATGGGCAACATCGAAATCAGATTGATTATATTCTCTGCAGCCAAAGATGGAGAAGCTCTATACACTCAGCAAAAACAAGACCTGGAGCTGACTGTGGCTCAGATCATCAGCTTCTTATAGCAAAATTCCAGCTTAAACTGAAGAAAGTAGGAAAAACCACTGGGCCAGTAAGATTCAATCTAAATCAAATTCCTTATGAATACACAGTTGAAGTGAAGAACAGGTTCAAGGATTTAGATTTGGTGGATAGAGTACCTGAAGAACTGTGGATGGAGGCTCGTAACATTATACAGGAGACAGCAACGAAAACCATCCCAATGAAAAAGAAATGCAAGAAAGCAAAGTGGCTGTCCAATGAGGCCTTACAAATAGCGGGGGAGAGAAGACAAGCAAAATGCGAAGGAGATCGTGAAAGATACAGGAAATTGAATGCAGATTTCCAAAGAATAGCAAGGAGAGACAAGAGGGCCTTTCTAAACGAGCAATGCAAAGAAATAGAGGAAAATAACAGAATGGGAAAAACCAGAGATCTGTTCAAGAAAATTGGAGATATGAAAGGAACATTTCGTACAAAGATTACCACAATAAAGGACAAAAGTGGAAAGGACCTAACAGAAGCAGAAGACATCAAGAAGAGGTGGCAAGAATACACAGAGGAATTATACCAGAAAGATATGGAGGTCTCATACACCCCAGGTAATGTGGTTGCTGACCTTGAGCCAGACATCCTGGAGAGTGAAGTCAAATGGGCCTTAGAAAGCCTTGCTAACAACAAGGCCAGTGGAAGTGATGATATTCCAGCTGAACTATTTAAAATTTTAAAAGAGGATGCTGTTAAGGTGCTACACTCAATATGCCAGCAAGTTTGGAAAACTCAGCAGTGGCCAGAGGATTGGAGAAGATCAGTCTACATCCCAATCCCAAAGAAGGGCAGTGCCAAAGAATGCTCCAACTACCGCACAATTGCACTCATCTCACACGCTAGCAAGGTTATGCTTAAAATTCTACAAGGCAGGCTTAAGCAGTATGTGGACCGAGAACTCCCAGAAGTGCAAGCTGGATTTCGAAGGGGCAGAGGAACCAGAGACCAAATTGCAAACATGCGCTGGATTATGGAGAAAGCTAGAGAGTTCCAGAAAAACATCTACTTCTGCTTCATTGACTATGCAAAAGCATTTGACTGTGTCGACCACAGCAAACTATGGCAAGTTCTTAAAGAAATGGGAGTGCCGGATCACCTCATTTGCCTCCTGAGAAATCTCTATGTGGGACAAGAAGCTACAGTTAGAACTGGATATGGAACAACTGATTGGTTCAAAATTGGGAAAGGAGTACGACAAGGCTGTATATTGTCTCCCTGCTTATTTAACTTATATGCAGAATTCATCATGCGAAAGGCTGGACTGGATGAATCCCAACCGGAATTAAGATTGCCGGAAAAAATATCAACAACCTCAGATATGCTGATGATACTACCTTGATGGCAGAAAGTGAGGAAGAATTAAAGAACCTTTTAATGAGGGTGAAAGAAGAGAGCGCAAAATATGGTCTGAAGCTCAACATCAAAAAAACTAAGATCATGGCCACTGGTCCCATCACCTCCTGGCAAATAGAAGGGGAAGAAATGGAGGCAGTGAGAGATTTCACTTTCTTGGGTTCCATGATCACTGCAGATGGTGACAGCAGTCACGAAATTAGAAGACGCCTGCTTCTTGGGAGAAAAGCAATGACAAACCTAGACAGCATCTTAAAAAGCAAAGACATCACCTTGCCGACAAAGGTCCGTATAGTTAAAGCTATGGTTTTCCCAGTAGTAATGTACGGAAGTGAGAGCTGGACCATAAAGAAGGCTGATCGCCGAAGAATTGATGCTTTTGAATTATGGTGCTGGAGGAGACTCTTGAGAGTCCCATGGACTGCAAGAAGATCAAACCTATCCATTCTCAAAGAAATCAGCCCTGAGTGCTCACTAGAAGGACAGATCCTGAAGTTGAGGCTCCAGTACTTTGGCCACCTCATGAGAAGAGAAGACTCCCTAGAAAAGACCCTGATGTTGGGAAAGATGGAGGGCACAAGGAGAAGGGGACGACAGAGGATGAGATGGTTGGACAGTGTTCTTGAAGCTACTAACATGAGTTTGGCCAAACTGCGAGAGGCAGTGAAGGATAGGCGTGCCTGGCGTGCTCTGGTCCATGGGGTCACGAAGGGTCGGACACGACTGAACGACTGAACAACAACAACAACCCAGGAAGTCTGAATGTCTGGGAGAGGTCAGGATTGTTTCTATTACGCATGAAATCCATAAAAGAGTACCAGTCAGTTGAAGATGAGAGTTTGTGCCTCTATAGTGTAGCAGCTTCTCATAATTTGTCGGTCAATTTCTCTCTTAGGGCCAGTTGCCAGCCTCTTTTTAGTCAGTTCAATAAGATGCCCTTTTCCAGGTCTTTCCAAAAACCAAGCTTTAACGAGTCAAGCTGCTAATGATAGATAGCCAATAAGAGAATTAAATGAGATATCCATATTCTGAACCTGAAATATATTCAATAAAGCCCAGAGGATTGAATAGCTTGTTGACCACCTATGTTACAAGGTCTAGATTATTTAAGGAGGATTGAGGCAACAGGACTTTGCTGGGGGGGTGGGGCTGGTGAGGCTTTGGCTGTGTAGGATTCGAACTAAGGACCTTCCTGCTCAAAGCCTCATCCCAGCACACTCACTGTGAGCAGAAATCCCCTCCCCATTTCATCCCACTCCCTCTGAGTGGTAGCTGATGCTCCTCTTGCCCACCAAAAGAATAATTTAGATTTTTATTATTATTTTTAAATACACACACACAGACATACCTCACCAGCTGCTTGTCATAGCTCATGAGACTCTCTTGTGCTTTCCTGTCTTGATCCTTTTTCCTGGCTGTTCCCCATGGAAATTGTGGGGTGGTTTTTTGTGTGGGAAGAAAAACAAGAAGTGGTGTGGCAAAACTAATACTGCCACTTTATCTTGTTGTTGTTGTTTAGTCATTTAGTCGTGTCCGACTCTTCATGACCCCATGGACCAGAGCATGCCAGGCACTCCTGTCTTCCACTGCCTCCCGCAGTTTGGTCAGACTCATGTTGGTAGCTTCGAGAACACTGTCCAACCATCTCGTCCTCTGTCATCCCCTTCTCCTTGTGCCCTCAATCTTTCCCAACATCAGGGTCTTTTCCAGGGAGTCTTCTCTTCTCATGAGGTGGCCAAAGTATTGGAGCCTCAGCTTCAGGATCTGTCCTTCCAGTGAGCACTCAGGGCTGATTTCCTTAAGAATGGATAGGTTTGATCTTCTTGCAGTCCATGGGACTCTCAAGAGTCTCCTCCAGCACCATAATTCAAAAGCATCAATTCTTCGGCAATCAGCCTTCTTTATGGTCCAGCTCTCACTTCCATACATCACTACTGGGAAAACCATAGCTTTAACTATACGGACCTTTGTCGGCAAGGTGATGTCTCTGCTTTTTAAGATGCTGTCTAGGTTTGTCATTGCTTTTCTCCCAAGAAGCAGGCGTCTTCTAATTTCGTGACTGCTGTCACCATCTGCAGTGATCATGGAACCCAAGAAAGTAAAATCTCTCACTGCCTCCATTTCTTCCCCTTCTATTTGCCAGGAGGTGATGGGACCAGTGGCCATGATCTTAGTTTTTTTTATGTTGAGCTTCAGACCATATTTTGCACTCTCCTCTTTCACCCTCATTAAAAGGTTCTTTAATTCCTCCTCACTTTCTGCCATCAAGGTTGTGTCATCAGCATATCTGAGGTTGTAGTTATCTTACACTCAGGTAAACCAACCCATTCCCTGCCCCCTAGAAACTTGCAAAGTCTTCTCCTGGCCCCACCTGACTTTTCAAGGGTGATTTCTGTTTGCTTCTCCCAACACCCTTCAAATAAATGTCCAATAGAACTGGGGAAACTGCCTCTGCACTATTCACACAGCTTTGTACTAGTGCAAGGTATTCAGTGGACCATCTAGTCCTAGCTCAACACTGGCCACATTTGCACCATACATGTAAAACACTACGATACCACTTTAAACACTCGTATATTCTCCCAAAGAATTATGGGAGCTGTGGTTTGCTAAGTGTGCTGAGAGTTGTTAAGGGAGCCCTCTTCCTCTCCCAGAGTTCCAGTTCCCATAGTGGTTGTAACAACCAATCCATATTCACAAGGATCTGTGGGAATTGGAGCTCTGGGAGAGGAATACAGGCCTCCTAAAAAACTCTTAGTACTCTCTTATGAAACCACAGCTCCCATAATTTTTTGGGGGGAGAAGCCATGATTGTTTAGAGTGGTATCATAGCGCTTTAAATGCAACCCCAGAACTCAAAAACAATGTATCCAAAATGGTAATGGGTACCACTCAAGGCTGGATTTAGGTTTGATGAGGCCCTTAGCTACTGCAGGTAATGGGGCCCTTTATATGTCCAGCTGTCCTTTGTCAACCACAAATTGTCACTGTTTTTTGTGTTGAATATCTGTATGCTATATGGCAGGCACCCCCAAACTCGGCCCTCCAGATGTTTTGGGACTACAATTCCCATCATCCATGACCACAGGTCCTGTTAGCTAAAGATGATGGGAGTTGCAGTCCCAAAAGATCTGGAGGGCCGAGTTTGGGGGTGGATGCTATATGGTAATTTATGGACCTAATAGGTCCATACACAACACAAAACACTGTTGCTGTATGTAGGTTTTATTTTATTTGTTTTTTTATCTTATATTTTGGAAATGTACCTCTACGTTTTTTTCCTTTAAATTTTTTTGGGGCCCCCAAGAGAGTGGGGCCCTAAGCTATACCTGTAGCTTGTTTAGCTTATACGTAAATCCAGCACTGGGACCACTGGATTCTTAAAATCACATCCTGATCCAACAAATGGTCCCTCCCTCACCAACATGATGCCTTCCAGATGTTTTAGACTACAACTTCCATCAGCCGGGCTTCTGAAACTGTGGTAGAAGACACAGTGGATTAGGAACATCTGAAGGACACTAGCCTGAGGAGGAGGCTTATCCTCGCAAATTGATCTCTTTGTAAAATGCTAGCTTGGGGGACCATAAAGCAGAAGTTTCATTCACAAAATAAGAAATTGAGGGACACCAAATTGACAGATCTGCCCATCCCCAAACTTCTCTCCAAGAGCCAACACCTGCACACTTACCATAGTCTGACTTACCATAACATGTGAACCAGGCCATTCTCCTTAGCAAATCAGCCATATTATCCCAGTTGTCAGATACACCCTTATACAGTGGATAATTATCCCAATCTGACCCCAGCTGCCTTTTGAAATAAACAGCCACCTTGCGTACCATTGTACAACAAAAATCCTCTTTAAACCACAGATGATTCTGTCAATCATGTCATATTTCAACATGCCTTAGTAGGGTTTGAATGCCATTTCTGATGCGACATCAAATCAGGAGTTGGAGTAATTTGTTGATAAATGACAAGCTAAAAGGTGCACCGTATAGCCCCAGAGGATAAATGTATTCAACCAAGCATAGATCCAGACAAGGATTTCTTTTTGACAATGAATAATGATTCTGGAAATACTTGGTGTCCGAGGAGGAATTGGGAACAGAACTGAATCAAAGGACCATTTTAGCTTGGTCAGAGCTGTGAGCAAGTAAGCACAGGATTCACAGGAAACAGATTATTTGTGAGTTTCACCAAATTCTAGAGGAGAAATGCATTTGTCCCCTTTGTTAATGTTGATGGTGAATCTTCTCAGGCTGTGAAGCTATTCAGTGTCCGAATTTGGCATCCAATACCTGTAGGAGTCCATATCAAACCATGTCTGATATACGACTTGCGATTGCATATCATTCTTGCAAACAATCAATACCTTCTGACTATTATTGTTCATTACATTTTTATCTCACGTTTTCTTCTAGAACAGTGCCCACAGGTCTTTCTTCCTCTTCTCCATGTTATCCTCACAACAAGCCTGTGAAGTAGGTTGTGTTTAGACCTAGTGACCTTCATAGCTTCATGGGGATTTGACCTCTGCTTGAACCACAACACCACAGCGGATCATTAAAACTGGGTTTTGCTGTTAAAGGATTGCGGCCTTCTTTATTTGGCTGTATAGTAGGCAAGCTGCCTTTCATGATAAGAACATAAGATGAGCACGCTGAATCAGGCCAATTTCCCCTCTGGTCCAGCATCTGGTCCTCCTTGTGCTGGACCAGATGCCAATGGAAAGCCTGCAAGCTGGACATGAGCACAACTGGTATTCAGAGGCATCAGCAGTATCAGAGGCAGAACATAGTCTTCATGGTTAGTAGCTATTGGTAGCTTTGCCCATGAATTTGTCAACAACAACAACAACAACAACAATTTATTATTTATACCCTGCCTATCTGGCTGGGTTTCCCCAGCCACTCTGGGCGGCTCCCAACAGAGGATTAAAAATGACAAAACATCAAACATTAAAAACTTCCCTAAACAGGGCTGCCTTCAGATGTCTTCTAAAAGTCAGATAGTTGTTTATTTCCTTGACATCTGATGGGAGGGTGTTCCACAGGGCGGGTGCCACTACCAAGAAGGCCCTCTGCCTGGTTCCCTGTAACTTCACTTCTCGCAGTGAGGGAACCGCCAGAAGGCCCTTGGAGCTGGACCTCAGTGTCCAGGCTGAACGAAGGGTGGAGATGCTCCTTCAGGTATACTGGGCTGAGGCCATTTAGGGTTTTAAAGGTCAGCACCAACACTTTGAATTGTGCTCAGAAACGTACTGGGAGACAATGTAGGTCTTTCAAGACCGGTGTTATATGATCTATTGTTGTTGTTGGCCTCCATCTGTCTTGGGAGACAATTGAGTGCACTCTGGGGGCATTAGTAGCACTGAAATGACCTCCCCAGGTCACAAGCCTGGGCAGTGTGTATGCCAAGGGGTGTTGTGTTTCACTGTGATGCTTTTTGGACCTCTTGAGCTCCTGTAGTTTGCATGCTGCAGCCATCCACACTGAGTTTATTTTTCCATTATTGTTTTGTGGCAATAAAGGACAGTTGTGTTTGAGGTGCTTGATACTTCCTGACTAGGTTTCCTGCTACCCCAACACAACAGAAACATATGGCTCTGGGATTGGGGCCATTTCCTGTTGCTGGGCTTAGAATCATAGAACCGCAGAGTTGGAAGAGACCCTGAGAGTCATCTAGTCCAACACTCTGCAATGCAGAAACCTAATTAAAGCATCCATGAGTGGTGGCCACCCAACCTCTGCTTAAGAACCTCCAAGGAAGGAGAGTCCACCAACTCTTGCGGGAGCCTGTTCCACTGCCAAACAGCTGGTACTGTCATAAAGTTCTTCCTGATGTTTAATCGGAATCTCCTATCTTGTAACTTGAAGCCATTGCCTCGAGTCCTACCCTCCGGAGCAGGAGAAAACAAGCTTGCTCCACCCTCCATGTGATACCCTTTAGATATTTGAAGATGGCTATCGTATCTCCTCTTTTCCAAGCTAAACATACCCAGCTCCTTCAACCGTTCCTCATAAGGCTTGGTTGCTGGCACAAAAGTAAAACAAGAATGGTACATAAACGCACACACAAAAAGCTAATTGCACCCAGTAAGTAGACTGCGCATTAAATATCCTGTCCTCCCTGCCTTGGCCCACAGCTGAGAGATGGTGCAAATCCCCCACTTTGAAGCTTGACTGGTACTGGGAAAAACAACTTCTTTAAAAGGAGGCTAACATGTCTTATGAATATTTATACACTGCGTCCGAGCTCCTGTGTTCTCCCTGATTAAATGCCACTATTCCCTTAGTGCTCCGGGAGCTGCCATAGCCCTATTGAAATAAACAACGGGTAATGGAAAAGACCCCCACAGCATTATTAATTACCCGAGCTGTCACTTAGACAGTGCATAGGGGGACAAGGCAGATGGCAAGACAAACTGCAGCAATAAGAGACTGGTACGGCTGAGCACCTCGCGTTACCTCCAGCAGGAGCGACAATGCATCACTGCTTTGCATGGGGCGGTAAAAGATGGCCTCCTTTAGCACTAGTGTGGATGATTGGCTCAAGAGAGATTGACCCAGCAGGGAAGTTGAGCAGCTGGTGTTCAGAAGGAACTGGAGACCTCAGAAGGTGTTGTTGGGTAGGCATCCTTTGGGGGCTTTCCAACATTGAGAAGGGAAATCCCATCTCTGTGTTACGCACTGTTCCTCAGCAGAACAAAGCAACAAATGAATAACAAAGAGGAGAGGCACAGCCTTAATTGGGTGCTCAAAGGTAGCTTTCTATTGTTACATATATGTTTCCCAGCATGCTTTTGATCCTTCAAGGAGGAAGGCTTTTCTTGCATCTTCTCTAAGTATGGCAGCTTTCTGAAATGTGGCAGGTTTGCTTTCAGTGAAACGGCCTTCTTTGTGGTGACACCCGCAGCTGTGGAAAGTTCTCCCCAGACACCTGGCACTCTTACCTCGCAGTCATTTTAACATCAGGCACACTCCACTTTATTTTCCCTATGTTGTTTTATCTCCCTGGCTTCTGTCACAGTGTTCTGTTGTGCCAGAAGCGGTTTAGTCATGCAGGCCACATGACCCAGAAAGCTGTCTGTGAAAGCGAGATGAACACCACAACCCAATAGTCACCTTTGATTGGACTTAATAGTCCAGGGGTCTTTTACCTTTACCTTTTATCATCTATCTATCTATCTATCTATCTATCTATCTATCTATCTATCTATCATCTATCTATCTATCTATCTATCTATCTATCTATCTATCTATCTATCTATCTATCTATCTATCTATCTATCTATCTATCTATCTATCTATCATCCATCTATCTATCTTCTATTCTTCCAACTACATGTTTAGCAATAGTACCAGAATTTTGTCTTTCAGCAACCTAACTCCATGAAAGAGTTTTCTTCTTCTTCTTCTTCTTCTTCTTCTTCTTCTTCTTCTTCTTCTTCTTCTTATCACTCGTAGCTGAGTAAGATTGTCTTCCATAAACACGGTTTTAACAATGAGTCCGTAAGTGACTGTGGAGGCCAATTCTGGATCCACACGTCCTTCCACAGTGGGGACATTGGTTTCCCAGGCGGAGTTGATCACGGTGTGGATTTGCCAAGCGTGCCTTCCTCTTAGCACGTTTCTCCCTTGCATTCTGAGTTTGAGTGTCTTCAAAGTCCATGACACCTTTGGTAAAGGCTGTTCTCCAACTGGAGCGCTCGCAGGCCAGTGTTTCCCAGTTGTCAGTGTTTATACTACATTTTTTTTTTTTTAGATTTGCCTTGAGACAGTCTTTAAACCTCTTTTGTTGACCACCAGCATTACGCTTTCCATTTTTAAGTTCAGAATAGAGTAGTTGCTTTGGAAGACAATAATCAGGCATCCGCACAACATGACCAGTCCAACAAAGTTGATGTTGAAGAATCATTGCTTCAACACTGGTGATCTTTGCTTCTTCCAGTACACTGATATTAGTTCGCCTGTCTTCCCAAGTGATGTGTAAAATTTTTCAGAGACACCATTGATGGAATCTTTCGAGAAGTTGGAGATGGCGTTTGTAAGTGGTCCATGTTTCACAAGCATACAGTAAGGTTGGTAGTACAATAGCTTTGTAAAGAAGCATTTTGGTTTCCCTGCAAAAGTCTCGGTCCTCAAACACCCTGCACTTCAGCATGTTTGAATGAACAGGCTCAGTGGACTATCTATGGGCATATCTGCAATACAAATATATGGAGTTCCATGCCAATTTAACTGTCACAGCTTCTCCCAAAGAACTGTGGGAATTCAGCTTTGGCAATGACGTTGAGAACACTCTAGATATGCGTAACCCACCTCACGGTACTACAGCAGTGTAGGTTCCTCATGGGTTGGGAGAGACAATTAAAATATTTTAATTTTGTAGAGTAGATAATGGCCACCGAGGGATGAGGATGTAGAATTTTAGAACAGCTGGTTGAAAGACCAATGAACAAACACAGTCCTGGAAGGGTGCTAGTGAATTCTTCTTCACTCCTTTCCCCCAGCACATCTTCTGACAGAGGACCTACAGGAAATGAGAAGGAAGTTCCATGAAAATTAAACTCGAAGGACAAATCAAAGCTTCTTGCCTAAAATATTTGGACGACTTGCTATGCAAATATATTTGAAATCCATAAACATGAAGGGGATTGTTTGAAATTCCCTTTTTTAAGATTGAGCCACTAACTATACCTTCTACTTGCTATTAATCATACCTTCCGTTCTTCAAGGGGTTTGTGGAAAGGCAGTTCCAGTGATCCTTCAGCTCTCTTTCATTTCTCTGTGTTCTTGTATGCTCTGTGTACATGAAACTGATCTAGGTTCTTAGAAGAAGAAGAAGAAGAGTTTGGATTTGATATCCCGCTTTATCACTACCTGAAGGAGTCTCAAAGCGGCTAACATTCTCCTTTCCCTTCCTCCCCCACAACAAACACTCTGTGAGGTGAGTGAGGCTGAGAGACTTCAGAGAAGTGTGACTAGCCCAAGGTCACCCAGCAGCTGCATGTGGAGGAGCGGAGACGCGAACCCGGTTCACCAGATTACGAGTCTACCACTCTTAACCACTACACCATTTTCTTAGGAAAATGTCTAGGTGTGAATAGGCAATATATATATATCTCACAAAAACAACCTTGTGTGATAAGGCCCATGGTCACTATAATCATAGTAGACTGGGACTAGGGCTAGGCCAATCCAGCATTCCTGCCACAGCATCCCAGGACACTTTTTTCCACTCAGTAATGCCATTTCCTCCAACATTTATCCGATGAAAATAGGGATGTCCTATTACTGGGTTGCCACAGCCACTCTGGGTGGCTTCCAACATATATAAAAACATAATAAAATTATACAGGGCTGCCTTCAGATGTCTTCTAAAGGTTGCAAAGTCACTTATCTCCTTGGCTCGGGGGAGGGGGGAGGATCACATAACTCCATATTCTCCAACACTTCTCCAATGAAAATAGGGACGTCCTAAGGAAAAGTGGGGCATTCCAGGATCAAATCAGAAACCGGGATGGCTTCTGTAAATCTGGGACTGTCCCAGGAAAATAGGGACACTTGGAGGGTCTGCAATGGCTGCTTGGCTCTCTTTCTCCCTCCCACTGCCAAGCTAGCTGACCAACCCACCTTTAGACACCGCCAGTTTGCTCCGGGTGGGAGAAGCTGACCTGGTGTGATCAAGGGCTTTTTCAACCCAATTTGACCGAAGCCCAAATCTACCATTTGCATGTGATTGACATGCATTGCTGAGCATAGCAACCAATTCCTAGGGGCTTTGGGTGCCCCCAGTAAAATATTTCAGGGGGCTGGAGCTCTCAAAGTTGATGGGTCTTGTCATTTAAATGGTGTGCTTGCACTGTGTCATGTGATCGATTATGTGGGGCAGGGCTTACTTCTCCCCCCAAATGTTTTATTCAAGTTGCCACCCCTGTTGCCAAGCACCTCTACCATTGATGTGGGCGTGGATGGCGCTGTGGTCTAAATCACTGAGCCTCTTGGGCTTGCCGATTACAAGGTCGGTGGTTTGAATCCCCATAACGGGGTGAGCTCCCGTTGCTCTGTCCCAGCTCCTGCCAACCTAGCAGTTCAAAAGCACACCACTGCAAGTAGATAAATAGGTACTGCTGCGGGGGGGGGGAGTAAATGGAATTTCCATGAGCTCTTGCACTTGTCACGGTCCTCCGTGCACCAGAAGCGGTTTTGTCATGCTAGCCGCATGACCCGGAAAGCTGTCTGTGACCCTTGGCCTGAAAGCAAGATGAGTGCCACAACCCAAGTCTTTGACTGGACTTAACCATCCAGGGTCCTTTAACCTTTACCTATCAAAAGCTGGAGGAGACTCTTGAGAGTCCCATGGCTGCAAGAAGATCAAACCTATCCATTCTTAAAGAAATCAGCCCTGAGCTTAGAAGGACAGCCTGAAGTTGAGGCTCCAGACTGCCACCTCATGAGAAGAGAAGACTTAGACCCTGATGTTGGGAAAGTGGAGGGCACAAGGAGAAGGGGACGCAGAGGATGAGATGGTTGACAGTGCTACTAACATGAGTTTGGCCAAACTGCGAGAGGCAGTGAAGGATAGGCGTGCCTGGCGTGCTCTGGTCCATGGGGTCACGAAGAGTCGGACACGACTGAACGACTGAACAACAACAACAATCATTGAAGTACAGCCCATGGGGAAGCAGAGCAGGACATTATCATTAAACACAAAGATTAAGAAACAGAAGCACAAGTTCTATCGCATGCCTATTGAACAGGCGCATTTAACAGGGTAATTAATTCTGAGCACAGTGTATTTCACAGCAGTATGAAATAACTGTGCCCAATGCTACGAGATGCACTGTGAACATTTTAAAAGAACAACAAGTAGGATCTCTGCTTCCCCCAAAGGTTTATGCAGATCTTCTGAAACAGACAGCTGTAACCTGTGAGGGGAAAAGAAAAAAGCAATTAAGGGAGAAATCCCCGGAGAAGGATTTGAGATCTGGATAATGATCCTGGTTTCCAAAGGTAGTGAGTGCTAATTAAATGATTATTTACTACTCAGTGCTGTGCAAATGCGCCAGAAGATGCACCTAAAATAAAAGCATATATTCCACATTCCCAAAACATGTTAAAATAAGGAATCATACATTTGGCCTGATATGCTTCCAATATTTATTTCTATTTATTTTATTGTGTTTATAGCCCACCTTCCCCCCTCCCTCAAGGAGCTCAAGGTGCCGTACCTCATTCTTTTCCTACCCATTTCATCCTTAAAACCACCCTGCTCTCCAACTCCTGTCGGCAATTGTACTGCAGCATTCTGCACTAACTGCAGCCTCTGGATCAAGCATGAGGGAAGCCCCACACAGAGTGCATTGCAGCAACCGAGTCTTCCTTGTTTAATTGCTTTAAAAGTGACTAAACACCAGGAAGAGCTTTCCAACAGTAAGAGCCGTTCAACAGTGGAACGGAGTCCCCCTTGGTAGGTTGTGGGCTCCCCTTCCTTGGAGGTTTTCAAGCCTACATCTGCCATGGATCTGGAGCCTTATTTCCCCTACGGGTTCCCATTGTTGCGCCCGGTGAGAAAACATGGAAGCAGAAAAGACCTGAGGCTTCTGGCTTCAGAGAGAGAAAGATTTAATTTCTGCATGCAGAGGTACTTCGGTGTTTAGATAGCCAAGCAAGTACAAAACTAGCCAATTTTCAGACAGTTCTTATAGACAGTTCTCTGGCTCTCTTCCCACCCCAGAAAACTTCCTCTTGTCCATATAAGGAACATTTCCTGTTGTACATTTCCTGTTATACATATAAGGCAAAGGACATATAAGGCAAAAGAACATTTAGCCCAGTGTTGGTTCATGCGCACTTCCAGCAAGGCCATCCTATCTCTTGACCCAGACAACAGTTCCTCTCAATGAAGGACAGCTACAGTACTCTCTGCGTAAGGTCTACTGTTATCTCCAGACACTTAGTAAGGCAAAGCTTGTCAGAGAGAAGTACAATGCAGATCAAAGTTCACAGCTTTACAGAGCAGTTTCATACAGAAAAGCTTAACAGGGGCACTTTTATACTTAATACATTCACTGGACTAACAATACATTCAGGTAAATATATAGGTTAGCTAATTAACCCCTTCCATTCCCTCCTGTTCTCTTGGACCGCTGGAATTCTTTCTCCAGCGCGTCCCTGGGAAATGACTGATATTCTCTAGCAAGGGCAATGAGCTAAAGAATCCATGACACAACTTTATAAATCACCATATGCATGCATTGCTTTAAGCAGAGAATACAGAGGCAAAATAACAATGGGGGACACAATATCAACAGATAAAACAGATACAACTAAAGATCTTTTACATCGAATATTCCTAACACTAATTACAGAAACTGTTCAACTGGTCACATTATCTGGTAACTGGTCAACACAAATTAAGGCAATATGATCATTCAGTCCTCCCATTCAGAGTTCTTTTCCTTCCTTCCTTTTCTTCCATAGGCGTGCACAGGGCCAATGGCCCCTCCCCTGTGCATTGGCAGCAGGTTTGTTGCTTCTTGGCCTTTGTTGCTTCCCTGGATCTTCAGCTTCAAGGGATGTTTCAGCACACTGCGGCAGGTCCTGTCTCTACATGAGGAGGCGGACACCAGCCACTTTCACCACTGGTAGTGTTGTCAAAAAGACTGTGTAGGATCTTTGCCACTTAGGTTTCAGAGTCGCTGCATAGGGATAAAACTGGCTTAGCAAAGCTACATGGCATTAGGGCACCTGCTAAAAGAATAGGAGATAGTTACAGAGATTATATCTGCCCTTGGAGGGTGGTGTCTTGGGCCCCTCCAGCCTTTCTTTTGCCTCACAGATTAACCTCACAGGTATCGATATTGATCACACCTCAGTCCTCCTACCTGTTGGAGGTAAGCTAGAATAACCCAATCAAATAAGGACAGCCTCCCATACACTCACAAGATATTACTGACCATGCCGGATCACTATCTCCTCGAAATACAATATTCTTCCGCAATGATTATTTCATAGCTTCTTGGTCTACTCTATGGCCCAGAGTAATAATTTAGTTCATTTTTCCAATCCATGCAAACACTCTAAACTTGGAATACACACAAATATAAACAAATACACAATACAATCATACTATCACCATAGTTCATTTTTCCAATCCATGCAAACACTCTAAACTTGGAATACACACAAATATAAACAAATACACAATACAATCATACTATCACCACAATTTCAGACCAATTTAACATAAAACTCTGCTAATGTCAGGGAACAGAAAGATACAATTTTTCCCAAATAAGATCCACTTCTTCAACATCACCTTCCAGACACACTACTAGAGCCATTGCAATTCTCACTATCTTGACATCCTTCAGAACATTCTCCTTTAAAAAAAAAAAAAACTTTTACATAGCAACTAATCCACTCCAATATAACATTGTACAAGTGATCTAGGGTGTTTGGGTATAGCTATTTTCTCCTTACTGTTTTCTCTTTCCTAATGTTCCATTTCTCCATCCCAATTATATTACCAGTTCCAACAGCCATATCAGAGACTAACTTCCCCTCCTCTTCTTTTTCCTGCATCCAAGCACCAGCCATTGATCCTCAGTACCTAATTTCCTACTTACCACCTCACCAAGCCTATCAGGACCTTGTGTCCAAGAATTAACTCACCACCACCAACCTATTTTTGACCCTCAGGAGGACTTAAGGTGGGAACAGGGCAATAGGGAACAAATTCTGACAGAGTTGGGTTGTCAGACAGAATAGAACTTGGCCTACTTATCTCTCTTCAGAGCCATCGGTAGGTCACTCTCATCATCTCACACATGGCGGCCAGCTTAGCAAAATTGCTAACTCCTCACAACGGTGTTTCATTTGGACAATGGAGTTGAACCCTTGATGTGCTCATTCAAATAATGACAATTTTCAGGTTTCTTTTAGGTAACAACAAATTATGGACAGGCAATAGGAAAAACTCCTGTCTTTTTAAAACAATCTTTGAAGGGCTTACTATATATATACCACCTCTGAAGCAGAGCCATCTTCAGGCCTCTCTCATTGTCTCATGCTTCCATGGCAACAACCTGGCGGTCCTCTCCATGGTTTGGACAATGGATTCACCCCCCTAGATGTGCTCTGCAACCTTGGCATGGAGGGTGGTGTATTGCCTTCAATATTGTTTCCTGCTGGGCAGGGGGTTGGACTAGATGACCCTTGGGGTCCCTTCCAACTCTATGATTCTATGATATGTATACCTTCACTTTATCATCAATTTTTCTTCCAATCATTCCAAAATTTCTGCCCCATTTTCCTCCTGAGGTTCAAACTTCCTTCAAATCCTAACTTTAACTTACACTGTCAGGGCTACACTGTCAGTTGCTAACCATGAGCCCCTTCCCATTCTATTTCAACATTCTCTTCTCCTTCATTCTACATCCCACAAACCTACATCTACATTCCCAAATACATCCTGCTAAGAAGCCATTTCTTCTATTTCAAAACCTTCCCTGAAAAACTTAAAACCTGGGATATAAAATAAAACTTTTCCCTCTAATCAACTTCTGTTGGAAACAATCAAACTGCTCAGAAGACATAATCTTCTCCCCCCCTTGTGGGTGGCAAATTCCCTTCCTTTGCAAGATTCACTGCTGCAAAGAGAAAAAAATCCTTGCTGTTTAAACTAAGGCTTCTCTCTGTTTCTGTCCATCTCCCCACTCTCATTGCTTAACAAAGGTCAATTAAGAAACAAAATAAGACTGTGATTGCAAGAGCAGCCCTCCTTTCAATGCTTCAGACACACTTTTACATTCACCTTAACATTGCAGAGAAATACTTTTACAGCCCATTCTATTGAAGACACATGCCTTGGCACACAAACAATTTCCAAAACACACTCACCAAACCCTGGGGTTCAAACAGATTCCTTGAAGGGACAACAAAACAAAACAACAAATACAAGAGGACTGCCGCTGTGCAACAACATATACAAGGAAAAACGAACTTCCCAGACTTCGTTAGCAATGCAGCAAAAAATGAAACAATTTTGGGAACACAGAGTTTGGGAACACACAGATTAGGGCTGCTTTCTGCCCCACCTTTCCAAAATGAATGCAAGCCTCAAACAGGGACCAACACACACACACACAGGCACTACAGACACAGACAAACTCACAAAAATCACACTGCACAATCACTGCAAACACAGAACTCATACAACACACACATACTGAAGGAAAAATCATAAAATTATTACAAGTCATAAATTTTTACACAGCAACAAAAATTCCAATTCCCCATCTCAGCTAGCTCAGGTTCGACCTGGGACACTCCTTCCACCTAACGTTTACACGTGCACACACCTTTCTTCGCACCCAGTTGGTGACCTAGACGGAGTTGCCTCGCTAAAAAATGCACCAAAAGGGCCACAAATCGCTTCGCTTAGGGGTTCTAAACCCCCGCGTCTCATTCACTCAGCACCATTCACTGGAGTGTCCACACACACCATTCACCATGCACAGAGTAAAACCACAGAAAAATTCTTAACTTTCCCTTCTCTCTCTGAAAAATTCTTAACCCCCTTCTCTCTCCTCAGAGAGGGCACCCCCCTTCTTTTCCCCCTTCCTGGCGGCCCTCCACGGCTCACGGCCAGGCTCCTGGCGGCAACTCTATTTGCACACTGCCAGGCTCCGGTGGCAACTCTATTTGCACACTACCGGATTTTAGCGGCGGCCCTCTACGACACACTGCCGCTGCAGGATCGATCGCATCCCGCGCTTCCCCTTCCCTGGGAAGCTGCTCCCCCTGTGGAGCTTACCTGTCCTCTGCAGATCTTACTTCCCTTCCCCCCTGCGGCCGCTTTCTCTTTCTCCCGTCGCCTGCGGTGCAGTTTGGCTCTCCCCCTGGGGTAAGCCAGTCCCTTCCCACAAACAGGCAGGAAGCGCGCTTGGGGCCAGCAAACGCCAGACCAGGAGAGCCTTTTCGCTGTGCGGCGACGCCTCGGACTCCCTGTTTTCTCAATCCCGGGGAACAGCGAAGGGTTCCCGGCCAATGCACCACGTTATGGAGCCTTATTTGCCCCTACGGGTTCCCATTGTTGCGCCCGGTGAGAAAACATGGAAGCAGAAAAGACCTGAGGCTTCTGGCTTCAGAGAGAGAAAGATTTAATTTCTGCATGCAGAGGTACTTCGGTGTTTAGATAGCCAAGCAAGTACAAAACTAGCCAATTTTCAGACAGTTCTTATAGACAGTTCTCTGGCTTTCTTCCCACCCCAGAAAACTTCCTCTTGTCCATATAAGGAACATTTCCTGTTGTACATTTCCTGTTATACATATAAGGCAAAAGGACATATAAGGCAAAAGAACATTTAGCCCAGTGTTGGTTCATGCGCACTTCCAGCAAGGCCATCCTATCTCTTGACCCAGACAACAGTTCCTCTCAATGAAGGACAGCTACAGTACTCTCTGCGTAAGGTCTACTGTTCTTATCTCCAGACACTTAGTAAGGCAAAGCTTGTCAGAGAGAAGTACAATGCAGATCAAAGTTCACAGCTTTACAGAGCAGTTTCATACAGAAAAGCTTAACAGGGGCACTTTTATACTTAATACATTCACTGGACTAACAATACATTCAGGTAAATATATAGGTTAGCTAATTAACCCCTTCCAGATCCTTTAGCTGAGATCCCTGCATTGCAGGGGTTTGTGCTAGATTACTTCTGGGATTCCTTGCAACTCTACAATTCTATGAGTCTGTGAGCATTTAACTGATTTTATTGATAAATTTATTGTTTGACAGGTTTTTTAATAAACAGTTTTGACGTTTTGTACGATCAAGTGGTGTATATTTTTATGTAATAATAATAACAATAATAATAATTAATAATAAAAATAATAATAATACAAACAGTATACTATTGCCATTTTTTTACACTACTGGGTTTTGTTTTGTTTTTTAAACAAACCAGGGGCTGAGGAGGCAGGAGGGTTTCAGATTGCTAATCATCTGAAGAATCTTCATTGTGTTTCTTGACAGTTACGTAATTGCTTTCAAACTAACTATTCTCTTTCTTGCCATTTTTATTTTTTATTTTTGCTAAAGAGGTGCCCATGGATGGGATCACTGCCCTGCATATCCTATTTATTTAAATTACTTTCCGATACACTGTCCAGAATCAAATGGAAATAAATGAAGATTCACAGCGACACATGGATATGTTGCTCACACCTTATTTACCTCCCTGGTTTCATCTTCATGTGGAACCAGAGACAAGGTATGGTTTGAAGATCTGGAGAATGAAAGAGAAAAAGTCAAAAAACAAACAGAGCATCTTGAGTGAAACGAATCTCTTTGTTAGCTCATAACTACTGTGGCTGATATAAACAGAGAACGAAGATTGAGTTCTGAAATAATGAAGTGATTATTATCTATAAAAGCTTGTACATTCTGATTTCTAGTACATGGTTGATGTGACTGGAACTTCTACAAGCTTCTGAGAGCTGAACTTTCAAAATATAATTGAAAAATGCAAGCCAGATCCTGCAGGCAATCTGTCAATGTTGGTCCTCCAAATTTATATATATTTAACTTCCCCACATTTTTGCAGCAATTTCATTTTAACAACAACAACAACAACAAAAATCCTGCATTTTAATGCAATTTCCTCCCAAAAATGTACTTTATATACAGTTTTGACTAACATACACAATTTTGTCAGCACTTCTCCTTGTTACTTATTCTAATATAAGCATGTTTATGTATATCTCCCTTTAAATCCTGTGGTTTTGTTGATATTGTTTGTGTGAGAAACTGCACTGCAAAATTCAGAGAAGCGCGAATTTTGAAGGCTAGTTGCAACATACCGGTAATCCTGAACATCCCCTCACCCTTTACCCCTGTATATACCAATTGATCTGAACTGCTATTTAGAGAGAAAGATAGGAAGAGGCTACAGGGTCAAATTCTGTGGATGATGGCCTCACACCTGGAAGATCTGAAGAGAGGGGCTCCCCCATCCCAAAACTCTTCTTTTTGTTCCTCTAGGGTAATCTCTCCACCCCCTAATTCCATGGGGGAAATTCCCATTTCAATAAAGGAAAATTGATAGAGCAGGGACCTGGACTCCACATTGAATTTGGGGTTTTGTAAATGGATGCTTTTGAATTATGGTGCTGGAGGAGACTCTTGAAAGTCCCATGGACTGCAAAAAGATCAAACTTATCCATCCTTAAAGAAATCAGCCCTGAGTGCTCACTGGAAGGGCAGATCCTGAAGTTGAGGCTCCAGTACTTTGGCCACCTCATGAGAAGAGAAGACTCCCTGGAAAAGACCCTGATGTTGGGAAAGATGGAGGGCACAAGGAGAAGGGGACGACAGAGGATGAGATGGTTGGACAGTGTTCTCGAAGCGACTGGCATGAGTTTGGCCAAACTGCGGGAGGCAGTGGAGGATAGGGGTGCCTGGCGTGCTCTGGTCCATGGGGTCACGAAGAGTCAGACATGACTGAACGACTGAACAACAACAAAATATGGTGCAAGTGAGACCAAGGCATAGTCGGAGGTATCCATTTCTGGGATGACTGTGTGTAACAGCAATTGCTGTT
Organism: Lacerta viridis; assembly: GCA_900245905.1. Taxonomy (NCBI): domain Eukaryota; kingdom Metazoa; phylum Chordata; class Lepidosauria; order Squamata; family Lacertidae; genus Lacerta; species Lacerta viridis. The sequence continues at coordinate 284,713 of OFHU01002843.1, read as the reverse complement.
TCCGATATAACAAGTGAGGATGCTGTAGGTGAAAAATGCATGTGGGTTCCTTTAAAGCTAATCATTCCACAAAAACCCAGCTTTTGTAAAACAGCGATTAGTTTAGAACAACCTGCCCCATTGCCAGTGGTGTCTGTTTCCATGGCAGCGAGAGCCGCAGCTGGCAGCCTAGTTATCAGAGGAACTCTAATAAATTTCAGAAGCAGACTTCTGGAAATTACTTTTCTTTGCCTCTTCTCTCCTTTCCACCCCTTCTTTTTTTCCTTTTCTTCTCCTTTTTGCTCTTTGGCTGTTGCTGTTTCCAGATCCACTTTTCCTAGTGAAAGATCCAAAGATCTCTTAAAGTCCACAGCAGGTTGAGATTTGTCTGTTCTCTTTTTTAAAGTAGTTTCCCCTAGATATCTTTTAGGAGATCATCTCATTGATCACAGTGGCTTAAGGAGAGACAGAAAATGAGTTCTTCCTCAGGCAGTCAGCCCATGTCGGGGTGATGCCCCTTGAGACTGCAGGAGACATGTCACTGAAAGGCTGCCGCTCAAAATTTGAAAAAAAGAAAAGAAAACGCAAACCCTTGCACATAGAAAACTTGGATATCATAAAGAGCTTTCCCCCTGACATCCTAGTTATCTATGCACACAGACTATCCCCCCCTGTAAGCTAAATAATCAGGTAGTCCTCACAGAGAAGCACGGAATCAAAGAGCTGTAAGCTACCACATTGAGTACCACATCAAGCTGTAAGTTCAGCCCCTGCTAATAGAAAATCCACAGTCCTAGCATCACTGATAGCTCCTGCATAAAGACCTCTACCAAATGAGAGCCTATCAACTTCCAGGCACTCTGTCCCATTGCCAATCATTCCCATGGAAGCTCTTTGATATAATGTCATCTCTTGCTCATTCATGCCATCAGTATGAGCTTTCGTGTGCAGCTCTTCTGAAACAGAAGTCACCAATCTTAAATATAAATCTTCCTCCGCCCTTGCAGGGAAAGGCATGAGATTGAACTTTGTTATGTATAATGAGATAAGAATCCAATGTCTTTGTTCAGACCAGGTTTCTCCGTGGTTTTAAGTTTGGTGATTAGTTGTAATTCAGCCACTTCTCTTTCCAGTCTATTTCTGAAATTTCTTTGTATTAAGACAGCTACTTTGAGATCTTTTATAGAATGTCTGGGAGATTGAAGTGTTCTCCTACTGGTTTCTCTGTCTTGTGATTCCTGATATCAGATTTATGTCCATTTATCCTTTGGCGTAGGGTTTGGCCTGTTTGTCCAATATAGAGAGCTGAAGGGCCTGTTGGCTTGCATACCAATTGGAAGATGCAATTAAAAGTCCTGAGATGGTATGTTTGATGTTGTTGTTGGTTCCGGGTTTATGTGGCAGCAAAGTTGGCCTACCCACCCCTGGAGATGCAAAGAGGGTCTTCCTCCCCTTGAGAAAGAGAAATCTAGGAGAGGTTGTATTCCTGTTTTAATTTGGGAGTTGTATGTGATCATCTATTTTCTTTTTTGGGTCTGTAACAGCCTTTCAGATATTTGATATAATGTCATCTCTTGCTCATCTCTTCTCCAGGCTAAATATATACAGTCCCTTGAGCCTTCCATGGTCTCCAGACCCCTTTGTTGTCTTCCTCTGGAGATGTTCACCTGTAGTCTGAAATGGACGAAGCTGGGTGGAAAAGGGTCAGAAAAGGGCAACCAAAATGATCAAAGGGCATGGAGCAACTCCCCTGTGACAGAGCATGGTTAAACTATAGAATCCGTTCCCACAGGTAGTCATGGCTACCAGCTTGATGGCTTCAGCATTTGCTGACAATAAGGCTTTCAGTGGCTACTAGCCATGGTGGCTATGTTCTCCCTCCACTTCACAGGCAGCATGTCTCTGAATACCAGTTGCTGGGAATCACAGAGACGACTGTTGTTCTGATGTCCTGTTTGTGGACCTCCCATAGGCATCTGGTTGGCCATTGTGAAAGTGGGATGTGGGATGAGATGGGCCATTGCCCTGATCCACCTCACTGAGAACCAGGGTGGAGATTGCCAGGGTGGAGATGGCCTAAATGGTATCTTTGGTGAACTAGTTTTGAAAGTGCCAACTGATAAGGTTTCTTGTAAGTTCAATGCATTTTGGAACTGAAGTTCGTTCTTCTGAAGCAGCTCACACAAACATTGTTTGCAGATGTCTGGGCATATATAGAGGAGACATCTGCAAACAACATATCCATGCATGGGGACAGGGACATCCACCTATTCTCTACCCCCAGTGTCCCAGTGTGTGTCACCCCACCTGCTGTGTCCTTGTCCTTCCCTGTTTTAAGCAACGAAGACCTGCAAGGTGGCTTTTACTCATGTTTGGTTCAATATGAGTAGAAGTCATCATGCCATCAGAGACTGTGTGCTGGAATTCTTTCCCCCGTGCTGCAGATATATGGGATTGTTTCATCACATGTCTGTGTGTTTACATTCCACAGTGTTGGATGTCATGGGAACGGAAGTTCAGATACGCTGTTTCTGTGATAATTGCTTTTGCTTTTCTCTTCTCTTGCTGATGAAGAAAGTAAGTAAGAGGAGCCATGCTCTCTTTTGTCCTGTAAATAATAAACGTAGTGCTTTGTATCCATGCCTCAAGCCTCACTTTCACTGTCTGCTGATATCTGCTGATACTGCATGCAGATGTTTACAGATATCTGTCGCACCAGTAGCTCAGGAGGAACATTAATCACCCGAGTGGCACTTCAAAGGGAGTAACACACCAGCCGTGCTGTTGATTTCCCAATATCTGGTTATGGGCCCAGAGCAGCGAGACTTTTGTTCCAGATGGAGCTGTTTGCAGAGACCGTGCTGGACTCTAATGAGGTATGTTGGGGTGAAAGGCTTTTCAGAGGTCTGAAAGCCGAGCCGGGAAGCTGGCGGCAGCATATGCAGCTTAAATTAATGACTGCTTGCAAGTTCCCAGCAGCAGTTAAGAGCCGGGATGAATCACCCAGTGCAGGAAGGGTTTCCTTTCCCCAAGCTGACACAGAGAAATTATCAGACCTGGTCAGTCTGTGCGGAGGCATTTTTTAAGGAAGGAGGGGGTTTGGAATACAGCTGATGATCCAACCCCAGCAGACCCTTCAGCCACTTGGAAGAGGGCGGAATCAAAGGCAAGAGGCTTGTTAACCCTTGCAGTATCACCTGAAGAATTAATTCTTTGAAGGGAGTAACACACCAGCCATGGTGTTGATTTCCCAATACTGTGGTGATGTGTTTTTGGGAGAACACAACACTGCTGGCCCATCTCTATGTTCTATGTTAAAGACTCAGATGTAGTTCTTGATACTTAGGGCAATGCAGAAAGAGCTCGGTTGAACTCTTTTGCCAGAAATGGCACTGTTTTGACTGACAAAGTGGGAGGCATCTCTTCTAGGGTGGATCAGTGAATGCATGAATCACATCAGGGGGCCAGGGAAACAGCTGGACCACTAACAACCTCCTTCTCCCTGCATAACCCCTCCCTCTCATATCAGACAGAGGTGTGTCATGACTCAGCAAGTGATGTTCCTTGCTGCCATCACGAACAATACATCTCTCTCTTAAAAAGAGAGAATTGGGATAGGTCATAGCTCAATGACAGACCATCTGCTTTGCATGCAGAAGGTCTGAGGTTCATTTGCCAGCAAAATCTCCAGGTTCGGTTGTTAATGTTCTCTGCACGAACCCCTGGAAAGCTGTTGCAAATCAGTGCATGCAGTACTGAGCTAGAATGGATCTTCCTATTTTACTAGAATGAGAGTATGGACCCATTTTGGCCTCCTCCTCCTCTTCCAGAGGCCCTTTTCAACCCTTGGGTAATACTGATCACTACAATTTTGATTAAGAACAGAAAACAATGAATTTCCTTGCCCAAGCCACTACAAGAAATCTATCAGTCTTCTGAATACCAAGATGCCTTGCCTGTACCATAGGTAGACCTCTCGCTAGGCTCCACTTGCTCACTTTTCAAGAAGTCAAATAAATGCCCAATGATCCTCCCCAAAAGTCTGTTTCATTCACCAAACACTTAATAAAACACCCAGCTAGATTATTCCCCTTTAACACACCACTGTAATTCATTTTAGAGAAATAATGTTATCAGGTTGAGACATTAAAAAACAATAAAACCCCAGAAAGGTTATTTTCTCCAGTTAATAAGCAGAGCGCAATTCACTAAACTTGGGCAGAATATGCTGGGAGTTTAATAAACTAAACGGGCAGTGCTTGGTCTATTAATTTCTAGGCTAGCACTGAAATTCAGGCACTTGGCCAATTCCCCTCACCCCTCCTTCCCCACTTCTGGGAAATATTTTAGATAGCTCTTCATGAAGCTTAACTCTGATGCTGTGGCCATTTCACTGTTTAGAGGAAACCTTATTTATTCAGCTTAGTATAAACTACTACCATACCCATGAACAGAAGAATCTGAGAACCCAGGGGGATGATAGCACTTTCATCTTCCATTCCTTCTTCTCACCACCCTTGTTGTCTGGGCTCTGAACAAGCAAGCAGGTTCATGGTTAGGGCTCTTGTTAGTGTGCCCCTCGGTGGGGTGTGGTTCACATTGTGCAAGGAGGCAATTTCATCTTCCATTCCTTCTTCTCACCACCCTTGTTGTCTGGGCTGGAGCGAGTGGTGGGTGAACAAGCAAGCAGGTTGCAAGGGTGAAGAGAAAAGCACACATCTACTCAGGGACCCCCTGCAAGGGTGAAGAGAAACCCTCCTTGCTTCCTCCTGACTCCTCCTCTTCTCAGCTGCCAGAACACCCACCCTCCCCTTTTCAAAGGACCACTCCCCTCTCTAAGCCCACTCCCCACTCTTGTTGGAAGAAGAGGAGGAGGAGGAGTGTGTTACTCCAACAACATCTCCCCCTGGGGGGGGGCAAAAGGGGGGCGGTGTCACCAAATTATAGGGTGTGGATCCTCAGCCTTCTGCCCCGCTCCTGACAGATGCCCAAACGGGTGGGGCCAAATGTGCCAATCTTTGATGCCAGTTAGTCTAATTTGATTCAAGCAAGCTTCCTCTGACTGTGGTCTGATCCAGGCTCCTCGTTCCTCCTTCCCTCTATAACGGGGATGGATGGGAGAGATTGCGGCACGGAGACGCCCTCTGACTGTGGTCTCCCAGCAAACCCGGCAAAGGCCGCGAAGGGAAGGGGGGGAAGGCGGGGATCCAGGCTCCTTACGTTCCCGGGGAAACAGCCCCGCAAGAGGAGCCCTTCTGCGCCCCGGTCCCCGCCTCGCCTGGGCAGCCTGCGGTCTCCTCCTTTCCCTCGGCCATTGGTCTGGAGAGGCGGCGGAGGCGAAGGGAAGGGGAGGGGGAAGGCGGGGAGGTGCCTCCGTCAGGCCCTCCGTCCCCCGCTTTAGGCTGGGGGTCCCGGGGAAGCAGCCAAAGCCCTTCTGCGCCCCGGTTGCCAGGTCTCCTCCTTTCCCTCGGCAAGGGCAGCTGCTGCTGCTGCTTTAACGAAGGGAAGGGGAGGGGGAAAGGTGCCTCCGTCAGGCCCTCCGTCCCCCGCTGATAAGGCTGGGGGTCCCGGGGAAGCAGCCCCGAAATGTCCCTTGAGCCTGCGGTCTCCTCTTCGGCAAGGGCAGTTTTGGAGAGGCGGCGGAGGCGAAGGGAAGGGGAGGGGGAACAGGTGCCTCCGTCAGCTTCTGAGTGGTGAGGCAGGCTGGGGGTCCCGGGGAAGCAGCCCCAGCCCTTCTGCGCCCCGGTCCCCGCCTCGCCTGGGCATGTCTCCTCCTTTCCCTGAGCTGCTGCTGCTGCTGCTGCTGGAGAGGCGGCGGAGGCGAAGGGAAGGGGAAAGCAGGTGCCTCCGTCAGGCCCTCCGTCCCCCCTGAGTGGTGAATTAAAAATAATTGGGAGTCACTGCCTACTAGTGAGCACCAGACTATTAGAATATTCAATGATGTGTCCCTCGCCTTCAAAAAGCAACAAGTTGCACATTAGAAGAAACGGCGGTAATTGTCGGCTGCAACAGTGATATCAAGATTTGACAGTGGTTTATAGCCTACGTCAATGTGAGCAAATGTATGAAGCACTGCTCTAATTGCCTTGGATTATAATTAGTATTGTCCCTTTCTCTTCAGTGACTAATGCAATGGGTGATCAGCCAGCTTGCCATGTTTATACCCCATCAGTAATGAATGTTTAAGTGTCAGTTTCATTGGGGAAGGACTGTTAAAGTTTATTGGCATTGCACATGCTCTTCAGTGAGAAACAGTGCACTTAGATATGAAGACTATTACAGAGAGGATCGACACCTTGTGCCTCTTGGTCTTTATTAGGCATGCCAAGAATGTGTGGGTTTTTCACTCCGAATGCAGACACACACACACACACACCCAAACAAACATCAGGGATGGAGAAGCAGCAATATGTCAAACTGAGAGCTCCTAAGAAGAATGCTGCTAGGTTAGACCAAAGATGTATCTGGTCCAGCATCTTGTTTCTCAGTGTCCAGTTGCCAGTGGTCCAATTAGACCAGCATCCTGTTCTCACAGCGGCCAACCAGATGCCTGTGGAGATCCCTCAAGCAGGATTTGTGCACAGCAGCACGTTTTCCTCCTTTGGTTTCCAGAAGTTGGCATTCAGAAGCATCTCTGCTTCTAGCTGTGAAGGCAGAGAATAGGCATCATGGCTTGTAGCCATTGATAGCCTTCATGAATTTGTCCAGTCTTATTTTAAAATCATCCAAGTTGGTGGCCATTGTTTCCTCCTGTGCAGGCATGTTCCATAGTTTATATGTGCTGCATGAAGAAGTAGAGTGGTGCCTTGGCTCTCAAACATAATCCGTTCCAGAAGTCCGTTTGACTTCCGAAACATTCGAAAACCAAGGTACAGCTTCCAATTGGCGCAGGCACCCCAGGAACAATAGCCAACAGCCACATTGGACATTTGGCTTCAAAAAATGTTCAAAAACCAGAACACTTACTTCCTGGTTTTCGGGGTTCAGAGCCAAAATGTTCGAGTACCAAGGCATTCAAGAACCAAGGTTCCACTGTCTTTTCTTTTATCTGTCCCAAATCTTCCAATATCCATTGGATGTCTACTTTTAGTGATGTGAGAGAGGGACAAAAACTTCTTATCTGCTTTGTCCATGCTATATTTAACTTTAGAAATGTCTATCATGTCGCTTCTCACCTTTACTCTAAATTAAAAGGTCCCAAATGCTGCAGCATTCATCAGGGAGTTATCTCACCCCCTTGATCATTTTCCTTGCCCTTTTCTGAATCTTTTCCAACTCTACAATATCCTTTCTTGAGGCAAAGTGAGCAGAACAGATTATTCCAAATGCGGCTGCACTGTAGATGTGTATAATGGCCTTTATGACATTGGCAGTATTGTTTTCAGTTCCTTTCCTAATGATCCCTGGCGTGGAATTTGCCTTTTTCACAGCTGCCGCACATTGGGTTGACATCTTCAGGAACTCCAGAAGCAGGACATGAAAGGCAGTAGCCATCTCCTGCTTTTGTTGCTCAGCAACTGGTATTCAGAGATATGCTGCCTCTGATCCTGGAGCTCATAGGCAGCCATCATGAATAGAAGCCATGAATAGATTTATCCTCCACTCATTTGTCTAATCCCTCTTTTAAGCAATCTATGTTAGTGACCATTGCTACGTCTTGTGCAAATGAGTCCCTTGGGTTAATGATGCATGTATGAAGAAGCACTATTCAGTCTACCCTGAATCTCCATTTGGCTTGGTTGGTCCCCTTTCTTTCTAATATTATGAAGAGAGGAAGAAAAATCTCTTCCTTTCTACTTTCTTTCCACCATGCATAGTGATACAATGTGCACCATGTCTCCATTGAATGTTGGCAACAGGAAAACAGCAGTATCTCTGGAATCTATTGTCCTGGAGCAACTGTTTCAAAGTACTTTGTGAGAAAACTGAATGCAGATTTCTTCAGGCCAGAACTGGAACTCTGGACATTGCGCTATAATTTCTTTTCCCCCTCCCAGAGTGCTGCTGCAGCAAAAAGGAGCCCGGATCAATTGATTTGCCATTCCATTCCATGCTCAACTGATCTAGTTTCAAGCTTGGTGACACCGGCACAGAACTTGCAAATAAATATTAATTTGACACCTGATTGTGGTTATGATCTATCGTTATTTGTGACTAATGTACTTTGTCTCTGCATCTTGTGTACTTAGTGAATTGCAATGCTGCGCACAAATTGATGCAATCTCTACTTATGCTCAAGCTGGGAAAATCTATTTTGCCTTTAAATCACATTGTATTGACTTTACTTTTGATACGCTCCATATTTCTCTCTTTTAATGCACTGCCTGTCTCTCCCGTGGAAATGTTGTGTTCATGTCTCCTGGCGCATAGCAGAAGCCAGTTAAAAGTTTGGACTCTAAAAAGGAACCAGTGTCTAACACAGCTAGTATGGCATGCATGCACTAGGGACCCTAGACAAGGGGTGCAAATTGCAGAAATTGAATTGTGTGCATTCTCTGGAATAAGTCCAAGTTGGACATGACTCCCCTAATTAGACATATAGCTGGGGGAAGGATGGAGAAATGAGACCTTGGCTTTTCTTCTGCTCTCTCTCCCGAGTTTGAGGGTGACTCTCACAGTATAGCTTCCTTTGCTCACAGCTATTGATTGGAGGGGGTGATTGGGTGTGTCTGTGTGCCATGCAATAGACTTTCCAAAATGAAGGCCACTTGCAGATCATGTCCTGCAGTTTGCAGGATTGTCACCTCCACTCAAAAATTTTTGAGGCATCAGACAGGCAAGCTGGTTTTCCCACCCTGGCTGTCTCTCCTTCCTGACTGATGCCCTGTCCCCCAGACTGCCATAGATTGCTCTGGGACATCCAAGCCAACCCATAGCAATCTGTTGCTATCAGAACCTGACTCATCTGGTGACCAAGTCCCTCCAAATAGGCTCAATTTGGCCCAGGACTCGGCCAAATCTGATACACAGCCCTAAAAGTCACAATCTTGGAGGAAAAGCAAATTCTGGGTTCAGGACCATGGACAGTTCTTACAACTGAGACTTGCCATCTCAGCAAGGGCTGAGTTTTATAGCAGTCAGGAAGTCATGGATGGGAGGCTCCACCATCTGAGTGCTGCCTGTTGACCAGATAAAGGACTAGTGCTTTTTTCTGCAGCCATTGGCTCCTCATAGCTTTCTTGATCCCCCAAGGTGTTTGTGGACTACCCATCAGAGAAGGAGATCAGAGGTGTCTCGTTGGGGTTCAGGGTAGCAAAGGCAGGTTCCTATGCCCCAAAACCTAGAGAGGGCAGACCAGGGCCTGGATCCATTTCCCTATCTATCTATCTATCTATCTATCTATCTATCTATCATATTTATCATCTATCTATCATCTACCTATCTATATATGCCTGGGAATCTGGGATTGCTTTCTAAATTCTTTTTGGATTACAGCTCTGATTACTCTCTCTGTGTGTGTTTGGATTGATATCATTATTTAAAAAGTGACCATAGCAAAGAGTCAAAGGCCCTAAGCAGAGAAGAAGAAGAAGAAGAAGAAGAAGAAGGAGACAATCTTTCTTGTGTGTGTGTGTGTGTGTGTGTGTTTTCAGAGAAATGGTTGAATGATTTGTGAATTATCTGGCTATGCAGTGCTGAAGGAAGATGCATTGTGCATACCGTTCCACATTGTGACTCGAAGGTTTCCACTAAATTAAGGTATAAGGCACAAAACACTGAAGAGTAAAATATATCTCATTTCATTTCATTGTATCAAATCATAGGTTTCTACGGGGCTGGAGTATATTCTGTTATCTTGTTTAGAGCGAAATGAATGTGTGGGTGTGTTAAAAAGTGCGAGTCGCTTTTGCAGGATTATAAACTTTCGTAAGGATAATGAATGGTGGCTGGAGAAAAAAATAGCATTTTACAGATGGGAAACAGTGCGGCAGAAGCAATTTGGGCAAATGGAGCCTAGTCCCACCAACCTCAGGTAGCCCCCACCTGCCTGCTTTCCTTCCAAGCAGTCAGGGGGTGGCTCTGGATCTACCTACCTAACCGTGCCATTGGCCTCCACCCACTATTGGAAATGTAGAGTGAGTGAGAGTGTGTGTGTGAGAGAGGGACAGGAGAGAGGGAAGCAGGGGTCAATGGTCTATGCATATGGAGTTGGGTGTTGTGAGTTCTCATACCGGAACGCCCTGAAGTTCTTAGAAAAGCAAGCTTCCTTCTTCAAGGGTGCCATCTATTCTGCAGTGCCACCCCATCTGAACATTAACTCAGCTGACTCCAGGCCAATCCCCATCCACCAAGCTTTATGGTACAAAACCCTTAACTTTAGACCAGAAGTGGACACTTTTCTTTCAGCCCAGAGGCTGCATAACCTTCTCAGCAACCAGTGTGTGTGTGTGTGTGTGTGTGTGTGTGTGTGTGTGTGGACATGTCTGCCAGTGGTAGGTGGGGCCCAAATAAAAAGTGTGGGGAGCAACAAACACACACACATTTTACCTTCATGCATCAGGCTAGTTCCTACACACCCTCACCCAAGACACTTTATGAGAGTTTAAGGATGCATTCCAGCCAGGCAAACAACACTCAAGGAGGGTGTGAAGTAAGAGCAGTGAGTGGTGTGGCTTGGGAAGGGGATATGGCTTAGGGAAAGTCCCAAGGACCAATCAGGGAGACCCGGGGGCCACGTTTGGTGATATCTTGATTGGGCTGAACCCATAGAGAACAGATGGATGGATGGACAGACAGAAAGTCAGACAAACCACTTTCCAAAATATATACTTTTTTGCACATTTTTACCTCAGTATATATGCAGTTTTCTACACATTACTTGGCTGGAGAATTGCATCTCAAATTTCAGAGCGGAGTGAATTTTGGTTTCGGTTCATGAACGGTTTTGGAAAGTGCGAATTAGTAGATTTGCCTTTAAATGTGAACTGAATTAAATTTCTCTCCACCCCAACTACCTTCTTTCCCTGGCAATAGAGGGTGTTTTGTTTTGTTTTGTTTTTGTTTTTTGGTTGTGTATGTTATGATCTCTGTGTTGTAGAGGATTAGATTTTGTGAAGCTAAAATGCTACTGAGCTCCTTGCATCAAGTGCATCCAAATGTAACCAATAACTATGCAAATTATGTTTACTTTATGTTATTAAGTATGCAAATTTGGCATTTCACTGAAACTCATGATGCTACATTTCCAGTGGGGTCCTCACCAATGGAAAATTTAGTTGTTCCTATATTAAACCATTAGGTTCTTCCCCTTCTGATTTCTTCCTAAATGGCCTTCTGTGGTGGACCAGGCCTGTGAATGACTCCAAGTGGAATGCAAGGCATCAGTGAACTTCAACCTTGATCACTGATGGATAAGATTGAGCCTGGCAGGGAGAGATGTATATAATTGTACAACTGGGTGTGATTAATCTACCCTAATAATAACAGAGATTTATACTAGTCCCTGTGCAGTAATCTGTACAGAGTTAGCCAGATATCACCCTCTCCCATGAATAATTCAAGGAAATGAATTAGATTATTCCAGATTTCCTATGGGTAATATTTACATATTGGCTTAATATTGCTAAACACTCATCTTCACAAGCAGACAGCTTATCCAAGATAAAAGCAACCATGATGTATACTTTGTGATCAATCAATCACAAAGTGATGGGTTTTCCCCGCCCAGTGTCAATTCTTCTCATTCTCCCACCTTACTTTCTGAAATGATGTCAACACTCTCATTACCCAGCCTCACATTTTCCGTTTGAGGACTAAAGACACTCTGCAAGGCATGGGATAGCAAACCACATACATTTCTTTCATTTTGAGAGCCAGTGTGGTGTAGTGGTTAAGAGCGGTAGACTCGTAATCTGGGGAACCGGGTTCGTGTCTCGCTCCTCCACATGCAGCTGCTGGGTGACCTTGGGCTAGTCACACTTCTTTGAAGTCTCTCAGCCCCACTCACCTCACAGAGTGTTTGTTGTGGGGGAGGAAGGGAAAGGAGAATGTTAGCCGCTTTGAGACTCCTTCGGGTAGTGATAAAGCGGGATATCAAATCCAAACTCCTCCTCCTCCTCCTCCTCCTCTTCTTTTTCTGCTAAGCAAAAAGAGGGTCCAGGTGTTTACAATGTTAGGCCAAGAATGATTTCCTCTCCATCTTATCCCTTTGCGTTTTAATGGGAACTAAAAACCCTCAGCATGCTTTTACCTGCAATCCAGTGCCATCTGGCCTTTTGCCACACATTCACTGTTCTCTCACAACCTCCCTTTTTATTTCATGCAGCAAAACAGGAAGGGTGGAATTGCACCTTTATGGATCGATCCACATAAATTCTCAGTGTCCTCCTGGGCAGAACCACCCATTATCATATACGCAGGCATGCTGGTGGAAAACAATGGCCCCATGTTGAGTGCTGTCACCTCCTTCTATAATGTGCACTTCAGGGGACTCGAGTTCTCATACCATTGCATTGTGTTCCCCTGTTCCCATCACTCTGTATCTCTGGCTGCTGCTGGCAGGAACGAGGAATGCTCTGCACAATGATGACCTGGCATGAGTTAAGCTGAACTATTATGAAGAAGGTGGGTGTCAAGAGCTTCTGGGACTCAGGTTGGCTGCTCCCTTGTGACGAGCCACTGAACTGAGTATTGCAGCATCTGCCGAGTCAGCTTGATTTATTTTAAGCATTTTTTGTTTACCCCACACTTCAGCCAAGGAGATTCCCAGGATAGCTTGCAAAGATCTGTAACTAGATAGTCCTTTCCTTCAGGCTTACTCTCTGGCCCTGGACTTGCCTGCTTTCCCATGGGTGTGACTAGGACGTCCTGGACAGGAAACAGCTACTTTAGAAGGTGACCTGGAAACCACAATTAATCCAGAATGTGGCAGCTAGACTGGTGACTGGGAGTGGCCCCCAAAACCTTATAACACCGGTCCTGAAAGACCTACATTGGCTCCCAGTATGTTTCCGAGCACAATTCAAAGTGTTGGTGCTGACCTTTAAAGCCCTAAATGGCCTCTGGCCCAGTATACCTGAAGGAGCATCTCCACCCCCATCATTCAGCCCAGACACTGAGGTCCAGTGCCGAGGGCCTTCTGGTGGTTCCCTCACTGTGAGAAGTGAGGTTACAGGGAAACCAGGCAGAGGGCCTTCTCGGTAGTGGCACCCGCCCTGTGGAACACCCTCCTATCAGATGTCAAGGACTTTTAGAAGACATCTGAAGGCAGCCCTGTTTAGGGAAGTTTTTAATGTTTGATGTTTTATTGTGTTTTTAATATTCTGTTGGGAGCCACCCAGAGTGGCTGGGGAAACCCAGCCAGATGGGCAGGGTATAAATAGTAAATGATGATGAGGAGGATGATAATCTTCTTGATGTCTGACATAGGAACATAAGAAATGTCTGCCAGGTGGATGAGGCCATGGATCCATCTAGTCCAGCATCCTGTTCTCCCTGTGGTCAACCAGAGACCTCTTGGGAAACCTGCAAGCAGAACCTGAGTGTAATAAGACTCTCCAGCAAAATAATTCAACTGTGTGTTTCATTTTCATTCATTTTGCTGGGACCTAGTAATAACTCATTTTTGCTGCATTGGCTCTTTGAATTCTCCTTCTGTCTTTACCTGCTAGCTAACCCTAAGACATAGCATGCTTTGGACGGGAGCACCAGACAGAATTAAGAACTTAAGAGGAGCTCTGCCGGATCAGGCCAAAGATCAGGCCAGCTAGTCCTCCGTTCTGTTCTCACTGAGGTCAAACAGATGCCAAGGGAATCCGCCAAGCAGGACCTGAGTGTAACTGCAGTCTCCATACTTGTGATTCCCAGCAACTGGTGTTGAGAGAGAAAATTGCTCCCACAGAGGAGTTAGAAGTTCCTCATCATTGCTAATGGCCATTGACAGCCTTACTCTCCATGAATCACACGCATGCAAGAAGACATCCCTGTTCAGGGAAGTTATCAGGGTGTGGTGTTGTAATGTGCTTTTACAATTTTTTGTTGGGGCAACCCAGTCAGACGGGCAGCATATAAAGAATAATAAATGACGATAATGATGATGAATCATTACCCACTGTCAGGACCGGTGCTAGGGTTTCTTGCGCCCTAGGCAGACCACCTTCTGGTGCCCCCCACCCGCCAAAGCCTGCTTTAGCGGGAGCTGGGGGTAGTGTAGGGGGTAAGCAGCACCTCTCCACTACAGCGGAGAAGCTGCTGCTAGCCCCCTGCCCTCCACCCAAGCCTGGCCAGTGCCCCCTCCATTTTGGCGCCCTAGGCAATTGCCTAGTTCACCTTAATGGACGCGCTGGCCCTGCCCACTGTTCTGCAGCCCTTGCCCTTCTCTCCCCTCCATGTTACACCTAGTAAGTCCCATGAGTATGGTCTAGGACTGTGTTTCTCAACCTATCAGGGGTGATGGGAGTTGTACTCCAACAACATCTGGGGACCCAAGGTTGAGAAACACTAATCTGGGGAATATCCAAAAATCTGTTGTATTCCTGGCACCTGCAGCAAAATGTCATTGATTCACTAATAGTGCAATATTAGCAGATCGTCCACACGTCATCCTGGTTTATCAGTTCTATCATGCTTTCCCAACATTCCCACATTGTAGCATTCACATTGTAACTCCAACCATTCCATTGGTCATCCCCAATCCCACCCCCCTCCCCACAGCATGTTGTTTGTGCTATGATACCATGCTACCATGCTACCATTTCTACACCTTCAGCTTTTATGATTAGGCTGTGATTGCTGTGCTAAAATATTGCTCAAGTGCAAGGGGTGGGTGTGTCTGTATATTATACCAATAGGAAGTATGTGGGAGTAGCTACATCACAAAGAGTTGGATACATTTTTCTAAGACATTCTTGCACCATAGCGCATTAAATGTGGGACTAAAGAAAGAAACAACTGGTGAATTTGTAGGATAAATTGTTACAGGATTTTTATATTAGTATTATTTTTTTTTGTAGGAAGCTACAGGACATGCAATTGTATTGACAGCACAATCACATATAACTACCCCCAAAAGCATCATGAGTACAAATTGTGATGAATGCACAATAAAAAAGGACATCTTGAGGGGCTCCCAGTGAAGACTGTGGGATTTACTTTTGAAGAAGAAGAAGAGTTTGGATTTGATATCCCGCTTTATCACTACCCGAAGGAGTCTCAAAGCGGCTAACATTCTCCTTTCCCTTCCTCCCCCACAACAAACACTCTGTGAGGTGAGTGGGGCTGAGAGACTTCAAAGAAGTGTGACTAGCCCAAGGTCACCCAGCAGCTGCATGTGGAGGAGTGGAGACACGAACCTGGTTCACCAGATTACGAGTCTACCGCTCTTAACCACTACACCACACTGGCGCTCTCTCTCTCTCTCTCTCTCTCTCTCTCTTTGAGTAAACATGCAGAAGATTGTTCTGTAAGCCACATTTGTTTCAGTGTGATTTAGGCTGCAATCCTACACTCCCATACTTGGGAGTTCTCAAAAAGATTTACTTCTAAATAAACATGCAGAAAATTGGGCTGAATGGTCTACTTAAATTGCATACCTAGGAAACAGCTGCTTTTGAGACTTGGGAGCGGGCAAAGCAGAGATGTTTTTCAGCAGGAGAGAAGACAGACTGCAGTGCTCCTCCTTGGTTAATATCAAAAGCCAAAGAGTTGCATTCTATAAATAAAGGACGGCTCCTGTACCAAATGCATTTGCATGTATTAAATCAAGATGCCCTAATTAAGGTAACACATTCAGCCGAATGCATAATAGAGTAACAGGCATACATAATTTGGCTCACCCTGTGTGATAGATGGTTGGAAGAAGGCACGGCGACTGAACTTAAGACCGTGTTTGAGAAGAGACTCCATCACGTCTTGAGTGACTTGATTAAGAGTAGAGGAAAGAAGTAGGCCTTTATAAATACATCAATAAAACAAAAAGATGCTTGCAGGCAGTTACTGGAGCCAAAATTATGGTGCAATCCTAACTTTGTTTACCTAGTAGTATGCCCTATTAAATATGATGTGCCTTACTCCTAGGTAAGTGAGGTTAGGCTTGCAGCTCTAGACCTTATTCAGAGTAGACCCACTGAAATTAATGGCCACGTGTAACTGAGTTTCACTCATTTCAGAGTCCATTGTCTTGATTGAATATTAGTTGAATGCAATCGTATGTGTGGTTGCAGTTGAAAAAGGCAATCCCAGGCAACTTCATCTCTCCTTTGATGGCATGATATTACCACAGCAGGACATTCTTTCTGAGAGTTCATGCCCTTGCAAGCTGCAGCCAATGATGTGGCATGGGGCGGAGAAGCAGGGACTGCAATGATGTCGCATATTTTGTTGGTTACCAGGGGAGGATGTGAAGCTGCTATTTTTGGACAGAGCCATGTGTCTCTCCTAATGCCTAGCTTCTATCCAAAGCCTTGCCTGTCCATTATATTTCTTCTTTGTTTTCGTTTGTTTTGCCCTGTAGCAGCTGTAGAGTTGCATGAAAAATAAGATATGGATCACTATAAATAAAATGCAATCCCACGAATGTCAACACACCAATACATGAACTAAATATTTGGCTAGCTTAAATTAAAAATGAGCAAAAACTAACAACCAACAATTAACTTCTTCTTCTTCTTCTTCTTCTTCTTCTTCTTCTTCTTCTTCTTCTTCTTCTAGCCCAAGGTGTCAGGGTCGAGTCAGATGAGGAGGAGTGGTGGCAAGCCCCCCCTGACAAGGCAGCACCCACAGAGGAATCTGAGGAATTCGTACCTGGGGAAGACTGGTGGCGGCATTCCTCAGAAGAGGAGGAATCTGACAGGGAGGAGGAGGGAAGACCAGAGCTAGAGGAAGAAGTGGGGCCAGGAGCAGGTCCCAGTCAGGAGGGGAATCAGCCGATCCCCTCTCCTCCTCCCTTCTCAGCTGTAGAACGCCGAGCTGAGAAGCGAAGGCGGCAATTAGAGACAGCTGTAGCTCATAGGAAGCGTGGGAGTGAACCGGCTTCTTAAGAAAGCTAGCTCCCCTATTCCACAGCGTCTGCAACGATTGTGCTGGGCGCGTGGTTGCTTTGCTCATCTTGTTCCTGTGTTCCTGGTTCGTACCTGACTGACTTGGCTTGTTCTGACTTGGACTGTCTCTGACTTCGGCTTCTCTTGACCCCAATACTGATACCTGACTTCGGCTGGCTTCTGACCTGGACTGTTGACCTTGGCTTATCTCATCCTGACTGCTGCGCTGCAGCACACCAACTTGTTAGAATCATAGAATCATAGAGTTGGAAGAGACCACAAGGGCCATCCAGTCCAACCCCCTGCCAAGCAGGAAACACCATCAAAGCATTCCTGACAGATGGCTGTCAAGCCTCCGCTTAAAGACCTCCAAAGAAGGAGACTCCACCACACTCCTTGGCAGCAAATTCCACTGTCGAACAGCTCTTACTGTCAGGAAGTTCTTCCTAATGTTTAGGTGGAATCTTCTTTCTTGTAGTTTGAATCCATTGCCCCGTGTCCGCTTCTCTGGAGCAGCAGAAAACAACCTTTCACCCTCCTCTATATGACATCCTTTGATATATTTGAACATGGCTATCATATCACCCCTTAACCTTCTCTTCTCCAGGCTAAACATACCCAGCTCCCTAAGCCGTTCCTCATAAGGCATCGTTTCCAGGCCTTTGACCATTTTGGTTGCCCTCCTCTGGACACGTTCCAGCTTGTCAGTATCCTTCTTGAACTGTGGTGCCCAGAACTGGACACAGTATTCCAGGTGAGGTCTGACCAGACCCAACGCCGTTCCCAACCCTACCTGGAGATATCTAGGATTGATTGAACCAGAAACCTTCTTCATGCAGAGCAGATGTTCCACCCTAAGCTGTGGTTCTTCCCCTGAACATAGGAAGCTTCCTTATACTGATTCAGATTGTTGGTCTGGCTCAGTGTTTCCCAAACTTGGGCCTCCAGCTGTTTTTGGACTGCAACTCCCATCCTCCCTAGCTACCAGGACCAGCAGCATTAAATAATAGGAAGGCCATATATTCAGCAAGACTGCAGAAAGAAAGGGAGGAATTGTTCTGTAGTGAGAGCTGATCTCACTGCAAGGCTATCCTGGTGTCAGGATGCTGCCAGTGGCTCCCGGCTGGTCGCCCATGAAAGTATAAAGACAAGGAAAGGTTTCTTACCATCCTCTTTTTTATTCAATCTTTACAGAGAGAGGCTATAGAAACCAGCCTCTTGGATAATGGCGTTGTCCCGTCTCTCCCATTTCCTCATTTGTGGGTGCTGCTACGTGCCCTCTGTCTTTGAGCTGTTTGCTCTTCTACTTTCAAAGCTTGCTGAGTTCTGGGAGATGGAGGGTCTGGAATGCTTTCTAAAGACACCGTGTCCATCAGCTGTCGCTCTGCTTCTGCCTCCTCCTCCTCCCCCTCCTCCTTGGAAACTCCACGAGACCACAGTTCAGATGTTGCCTTAGCATCTTCAGACTGAAGCTTAAATAGGAGTTGCACCCCTGTCTCAATGGCTATCTCTACTTTTGATCAGAGGAACCTCTTTCATTAACCTCTTTCATTAAAGATGCCCAGTCTAGGGCAGTGGTGGGGAACTTGTAGCTCTCTAGATATCATAGACCTCTGGTTCCCATCAGCCCCAACCAGCATGGACTGTGAATAGGGATGATGGGAGTTGTAGTCAAGCAACATCTGGAGAACCAGATGCTCCCTATCCCTGAGCTAGGTATTCTGTGCCAGATTCCTTTGAGTCATAGGAAGGCAATTTAACATTCTTGGGTCAAAAGGGTACTGGTATCATTGGATCTTTCTGCAAAAAGTGTTGTTTAGATGCTTCTTAGGGGTTGGCCTTAGGTGCTATTGACCTCTCTCAATTTGAATCCCGGAATTCACCCCCAGGGACATAACAAAATTGCACAGCGGGGTGTAGACCACTACTCCAATCGTACCTAAGTATTGGCTATTCTGGCTGGTGCTGATGGGAATGGGAGTTTAAAACCCATGGAGAGCATCCAGTTGGAGGAGGTTGGTATAATGCAAGTGACAATGGCTTGTGGAGATACTGGACAAGCGTTTCTGGAGATCAGCTATCTGAGAAGCTTTTACCTAGGCATGCCAGGGAATGAATCTGGACATTTTTGTGCAAATTATATGCTCACAGTGGCCCTTCCCAATTTGCATGGTAACATGCAGATGTGTTTAAATGTAAACAAAGCAGGCTTTAATCAATATGACAGTCGCTAATCAGCCTGAAGTTCTGCAGAGGATTGTTCCTTGGCTGGGAAAACTCCAACAAAGCTTTCAGCGGGCAAAAACAGTAAACATTGAAAAGATAGCAATCACACCATTACACAATTAGCCCTGGAGAAATCAGACCACTTTTTATGTTCTGCCAAGTTCATGACGTACAAATGTGCTCTTTGTATAGCTAATGGTTTCATGATTGTGATAAGCCAAAGAGCTTGTTAGATGGGTGATGCTGTACAACTAACCAAAATGAAAACATTTCAATTGTTTTCCTGCAGATTTACAATGGACCCTTGAAGGAGTTAAAAGGGCCCATTAAAGTGTCAGCGTTTTATATAACCGCTGATTTAATCCCTGTTTGCAATCAGACTGCAAATCATCTTGTCATTTTTTTTTTCCTCCCAGGGAAGACATGAATGCAATCAGAGGCAATTATTTCACTTCTGCCCTCCAGATTCTGTTTATTATTATTGCTGTAGTCAACTTGCCCTTAATAGGTTGCCCTTTCAAAGTGCACATGATGCTTGTCCTATGACTAAGCGTATGACCCCAAAAGGTGTAAAAAGATTGATGCTTCGACTATATTGAAAATAAATACAGAGAGTTCAGATGCAAAGAGTGAGGGTAACGCCTAACAATGGCACAGACAAGGCAGCAGTACTGAAATTGGTGTCAAATGTCAACTGGAGATAGTTATTTAAAATACTATATCATGTATCATTCTCTGCTCAGAATGGAATAATCAGGAATGTTTTCAAGATGAAACGTATGATACCTGCCTTGCTTGGGGAAGGAGGAGAAATCTTGTTTGGGTTTTTAATGAGGACCTACTTAATTTGCACCTACCGAACAATTTGTGGGTTGAAAGGCAGCTATCCTTCAAAATGCACAGTTCTCTGAAATGCCTTGCTCTGAAAATCTGAAAAGCTTAGAAATCACCTTTGAACAAGTTATGAGGCAGTTTTCTTCTCTCTGTATCTCTGCCGAGAGAAGAACATTTTGCCTCAGAAGTTGCTCAAAGGTGATTCCTAAGTTTAGTTTGTTTTTTTTTCCCCAGAGCAAGCTGCTTTGGAGTTTTAAGAACTTGCAAGCTTTTCAGACTTCTGAAGAAGGAGTATTTCAATCCAAGATGCACAGAACTTAAAGTCTTACATCAGTAAGGACTGGAGTCAGTTTTCTTTCTGTTTTCATTATTTGTGGTGCTTCCCCTGCCCACTTTCCTGCTTGCTAGGGCTTTATAGGGCCTGGTGGACAGGGATTGGTCCTTGGGATCAGCTGACCATATGCTCCCTATGCTAGTACTGCAGCCTGACACACAGGAGCTAGTTTATCAGGCTTGCAGGTTGCACAGAGTAAAGGTGGAAGTCCCAGCCTGAGACCTCTCTTAGCATCTCTCAGCCTAATTAAAAACCTCACAACATTTTGCCACCTCTCTACCACTTGCTGTGTGTTTGCTCAAAGATGGGGTGCTAGGTTCAATCACTAGCATCTCCAGATTGGCTGAGAAAAACACTTCTCTAAAGCCCTGGAGAGGTGCTGTTCGCCTGCACACCCTTAAAGAAGATTCACCACGACCTCTTAAAGAAGATTCACCATGACCTTTGTGGGAAAGATTGCTATTATACTGCCAATCTTACTGTATGCTTGTGAAACATGGACCACTTATAAACACCATCTCCAACTCCTTCGAAAGATGCCATCAATGGTTTCTCCGAAAAAATTTCCACATCACTTGGGAAGACAGCCGAACTAATGCCAGTGTACTGGAAGAAGCAAAGATCACCAGTGTTGAAGCAATGATTCTTCAACATCAACTTCGTTGGACTGGTCATGTTGTGCGGATGCCTGATTATCGTCTTCCAAAGCAACTACTCTATTCCGAACTTAAAAATGGAAAGCGTAATGCTGGTGGTCAACAAAAGAGGTTTAAAGACTCTCTCAAGGCAAATCTTTAAAAAAAAAGTTGTATAAACACCAACAACTGGGAAACACTGTCCTGCAAGCACTCCAACAGCCTTTACCAAAGGTGTCAAGGGCTTTGAAGATGCTCAAACTCAGGACAAAAGGGAGAAAGGCATGTTTGGCAAACCTTCACCATGATCAACTCCCACCTGGAAACCTATGTCCCCACTGCAGAGGCCAATTCTGAATCCACACGTCCTTCTACAGTGGAAGGACGTGTGGATCCAGAATTGGCCTCCATAGTCACTTATGGACTCACTGTTAAAACTGTATTCATGGAAAACAATCTTACTCGGCTACGAGCAATCAAAGAAGAAGAAGAAGAAGACTCACCATAACTGTGGTGGTAAAGATTCTGTTTATTCAACAGGAATAACATGGAGGATCTGCAAACAACCAGATAAACATAATTAGCTGAAGTTCCCTAAGGTGGGGGGCATATTTACAGGCTCCACCTGTGGCCCAACAGCAATGGATTGGGAGGAAGTCTTCCTCCTTGCTTTGAGAATCTTGGGTATGTGAACCTCACAAGCACAATGTGGCCCTGATAGGTTGGTGTTCACCTCGATGCACCTGTCAAACCTAAAGAGCACTCCAAGGAGTCCAACACCAAAGCAGTGTAGGGTGACAAACATTGGCCTTAGCCCAATAATGCTGCAGGTCTTTAGAGTGCTTTGGCCATATGGTGGGACTGTGAACTACAATTCACATCACTGCCAGGAGGCACAACCATATTTCAAGGATGATGGAAGTTGTAGTCCATGACATCTGGAAGGGACTTGTTCGTAGCAAGTTGGAGAAGATAATGCTGAGCTGGACATGGATATAAATTCTCCCCAGCTGTGGCCATCCTACAGACCCTTCAAGTGTCCTTATTTTCCAGGGTTGTCCCTGATTTAGAGAAGCTGTCCCATTTCTTATTTGCTCCCGGAATGTCCTGCTTTTCCTTAGGATGTCCCTATTTGCATTGGAGAAATGTTGGAGGGTGTGGAGTTATCCAACCCCCGAGCCATCTGAAGGCAATCCTGTTTCTATATATGTTGGAAGCCGCTCAGAGTGGCTGGTGCAACCCAGTACAATGTGTGGGGTGTAAATAGTAAAATTATCATTATGGAATGGGACATCCCTATTTTCATAGGAGAAATGTTGGAGGGTACACATCCTCTCAGGGGACGCAGGTGGCATTGTGGTCTAAACCACAGAGCCTAGGGCTTGCCGAACGGAAGGTTGGCAGTTCGAATCCCCACGATGGGATGAGCTCCCGTTGTTCGATCCCAGCTCCTGCCAACCTAGCAGTTTGAAAGCACGTCAAGTGCAAGTAGATAAATAGGCGGGAAGGTAAATGGCATTTCTGTGTGCTGCTCTGGTTCGCCAGAAGCGGCTTAGTCATGCTGGCCACATGACCCGGAAGCTGTCTGCGGACAAACGCCTGCTCCCTCGGCCTATAGAGTGAGATGAGTGCGCAACCCCAGAGTTGTTTGCGACTGGATCTAACGGTCAGGGGTACCTTTACCTTTACACATCCTCTTAGTAGCTGCTTCTTTTCAGCTCTCCCAAAAATATATGCAAAATGTATTTCTGTCAGCTCAGTGCTGTATTTAACTGATCAATTTGCCTAACAATTATATTCACCAAAAGCATGTTTCCAATGCAGACAATATTCACTAGGCAGGAATGAACATAATGTAATGAAATTAAAAGAGAATGAATTTTCACATAGATCCATCCCACTGGGCTTGTCATTTCCTGAGCAATCACCTGGGGCATAAATAATCTTTTTAGATGCTTTTATTTTTGGGGGGGGGGTTGTAGGCAGAAAAGTGTACATTCAAAGGAGTTAGCTGCTCCTCTTTCCTGGGTGCCAAGGCCTTTAAGAACAAAATCATTAAATATATGGCTTGGCTTAGCACCGTGAGAATGCGGATAAATATTTCCTATGACAAGGTCATTGGGATTTATTTTTTTTAATGAACCCCCCACCCCCCACCCCGGTGGATTATGCTGCTTATATCATTCTTGCCTAGCTTGATGTCAGGAACATTTAATAAAGTGAATTTAGGGAAGCAGAAGAGACCACGAAAAGTTATCCAACCTATATTAATTTAATGGTATGAATTATTCAGAGCTGAATTCCTCAAACTCTCTCTTTTGCTAAGCAGGCATATTCCTAGGGCTGGCAGGGCTAAATCTCTTGGGCTTTTTATTCCTCCGAGACCATTAGATACCTAGCACCCCACTGAGATTTCGTATCACTGTCCTTTTCTTTTTATGGGAAGAGACGCCATAAGTGAACACCAGGGATTAGCTTGCTGGGTCAAAGCAGGAGTTGGAACAGAATTTGATACAGTTCACATTCAAATCAGAGCCTCCAGATTTGCACTTTCTGAAACAACATGCAAAGCAAAACACAGACATCCTTCAAAATTCGCTCTTCTAGACAGGGTTTCCCAAACGTGGGTCTCCAGCTTTTTGGGGGACTACAGCTCCCATCATCCCTTGCTAGCAGGACCAGTGGGATCAGGGATGATGGGAACTGGAGTCCAAAAACAGCTGGAGACCTAAGTTTGGGAAACCCTGGTTACACTGAATCTTGCCCAAACTGGTTCATTCTAGTGAATGGTCATGGATTACAGGTTCTAAAGCATTAGCTGCTCAGGCAGGAATTGATATGCTCATGAAGAAATCCTAAAAGAGTCCTCTCTCCACCACGCCTAAGGCAGGGCCTGATGTTCTACAAAAGGACTGCTGCTGTCCAGCAGAGAGTCCTGTTTACATTCTTTTAAACTGCTTTTTAATTCCATTTTTAAAAATTTACAAATTGTTTTAGTGTATTTCCGGGGGGGGGGGTGTTTATTCAGCTATTTCTGTTTATATCTTGATTGTATATTTTGTGTTTTACCTTGTGAACAGCCCTGAGACCTGCGGGTATCCAATAAATGAAATAACAAAATAAAATAAAAAAGCAAAGCAAAGCGACCCTTCCCTTCCCTCTCTTCCTCACAAGCCGCACACTCTCTCTCTCCGGTGAGCCTGCTCATTGTGTACCAATCAAATAAGCCCGATCATAAGTAAATGCAAATTTTAATTAGTGTTTCCTTAGAAAGTGTTGAGGGCTCCGCCATTCCCCTGAACACGCCCTCCCTCCCTCCCACGCTGCCTCTTTTTTGGCATGGGAAGAGAAACGACTGCCTGTAATTTATAATTGAATTATATGAAAGCAAATAACCCAAATATAAACACTGCCTTCTCTTATCAGGGTTTAAGCTGCCATTTTTAATGGATGCTGCCGGGTTTTCTAATTTGTGTTTAATTGATCTACAGAGTTCGTCCCCTGCAGTGCTGATTATTGTGGGCAGAGTATCCTGCCTGGATTAGAAGGTGATTAATAAGCATGGTTGTATGGAAGGCTTTTATGTAAAGAATTATATTTGTAGCTTTTTCTCTAAAAGTCCATGTTTATCCCCACTTTAAACCATGGATGGGGAACCTGTGCCCCTCCAGATCTTGTTGGCTTTCAGCTCTAGCCATCATGGCCAATGGTTAGGGATGCCAGGAGTTTTGGTCCAGCAACATCTAGAGCAGAGGTTGGCAACCTAAGGGCCATGGGCCAGAAGCAGCCCATGAGGGTCACTTAACTGGCCCATGAGCTGACCCCGAACCGAGCCACCCACTTGGCGAGTCCCCACACACTGCACTAAACCAGCACAGTGCGGCATGGGGACTCTCTTCCGTGGCTCCAGAAATCGCTTCCACACAGGCATGATTTTTGGCATCTGGGCATGCACAGATGCGGTTTTCGGCATTGCACTGCACCAGCCTGGCCCACGGAGGATCTCCACGGGAGTGATCTGGCCCATGCCCAGTAAGCCTTGCTGACCCCTGATCTAGAGCAGTGTTTCTCAAACTTGGGTGTCCAGCTGTTTTTGGACTACAAGTCCCATCATCCCTAGCCAGCAGGACCAGTGGTCAGGAATGATGGGAATTGTAGTCCAAAAACAGCTGGACACCCAAATTTGGGAAACCCTGATCTAGATGCCCACAGGTTCCCCATCCCTACTTTAAACATAGAGAAAATCCATGTAGTCCCAAATTGTGATGGCTTTGGTTATGGGTGCACATATTTTAGTTCTCTCCCTTTCCCGCCCTCATGCATCCCATTGGGGTGGGGAGACCTATTTCAATTCAAGGGCCACATTTCCTTCTATGGGCCACAGTCCGGTGGTGGGTGGGGTCAACAGCAAAAGTACGTGGAGCAGCAAATGTCCATGTTCTTTTTGTATAGTAGGTGTCATGCGTGGAGAGTCTGTCTCCCCCTTTGGTAACTTCACAGATAAGAATTAACGAGTAGTTTATATTTTATAGTTCTTTTATTCAGGCATCAGGTTGCAAACAAAAATCCACACACCTCCCCAAGAAGAGCAGTTGGTTACTCGAATCATCCTCCTACCATCTTCCAGTGTGGTGTAGTGGTTAAGAGCGGTAGACTCGTAATCTGGGGAACCGGGTTTGCATCTCCGCTCCTCCACATGCAGCTGCTGGGTGACCTTGGGCTAGTCACACTTCTCTGAAGTCTCTCAGCCCCACTCACCTCACAGAGTGTTTGTTGTGGGGGAGGAAGGGAAAGGAGAATGTTAGCCGCTTTGAGACTCCTTTGGGTAGTGATAAAGCGGGATATCAAATCCAAACTCCTCCTCCTCCTCCTCCTCCTCCTCCTCCTCTTCTTCTTCTTCTTCTTCTTCTTCTTCCACAGTAGATGAGGCGCCAACAGGAAATTCCTCCTCCTCTCTGCATCCTTTGTTTTCTGATACAGTCGGACCATCCAGTTCATGAGGAGGGAGGGTCCCGCACATTCTCTAATGACGTCTCTGCTATCTGTCCCCTCCCTTATGTTCCTCTTGCCATTATCTTGTAGCTAGGTAACTCTTGCCTAAACTGCTCTGTCTCTGTGTCTGTATCGGCTTCTGAGACAGCTGCAGGAGAGGGGCGGGATGAGTCTTCCTCCTCCAGCTCCTCTTTGGAGAGAAATTGCTGTGCTTCAGACTATTCCCTTGTGCAGTGGTACCTCGGGTTAAGAATTTAATTTGTTCTGGAGGTCCATTCTTAACCTGAAACTGTTCTTAACCTAGCTAATGGGGTTTCCTGCCCGATTTCTGTTCTCATCCTGAAGCAAAGTTCTTAACCCGAGGTACTATTTTTGGGTTAGCAGAGTCTGTAACCTGAAGCGTCTGTAACCTGAAGCATCTGTAACCCGAGGTACCACTGTAGGCAAGTTTCCATACACAAGTACACACCCGCCTCAATTCTACATCCAGCTGAACAAGAGTCCTTGCCAGACTCCAGAGGTCTTGGGAATTTTCCAGCCAGGCAAAAACACCCAAGGAGGTTATAAAGCCAGATCAGTGAGGTCCCCCTCACTGGCCTGAGGTCCCCCATCTTTACAAGTAAAGGTCCTAGTAAAAGTTCTAGTAAAAATTAAGAAAGGTAGGAGGGGGTGAGAAGTTTTTTTCTGCCCAAGATCCTGGAATGTTCTTAACAATCACAGTACAGTCCTACCTTGGTTATCAAATGGAATCCATTCTGGAAGTTTGTTTGACTTCCAAAAACATTCAAATGCCAAAGCGCGGCTTCCAATTGGCTGCAGGAGCTTCCTGCACTCAATCGGAAGCCGCGAAAGCCGCATTGGGCGTACAGCTTCCAAATAAAGTTCGCAAACCGGAACACTTACTTCTGGGTTTGCAGCGATCGGGAACCAAAACGTTTGAGTCACAAGGCGTTCGAGAACCAAGGTACGACTGTACCACATACTGGGCTTCTGAGGAGTTTGCCTGCAGATAAAAGAGACTTATGAGTCACTTGTCACCTGAAGGCCTTGAAGCAAATATATAGCTACACACACACACACACACACACACACACACTACATAATACCTGGGGTGGGGTGAATCATATAAAAATAAGACATTAATATTTCGTATAACACAACATCAATTTCCCAGAAGCCTGGTGTCAAATCAGTGGAGGGTGGGTCCAGTGTCCTACAGGGAAGGTCTGATGTCTCTCTTTCTCCCTTCAGAGGGGAGCAGTAGGAAAGCAAAGCAGGACAACAGTAACAAAAAATTAACCTGCTTTCTGGTTGACCCTGCTACCACTGGCAGACGAAGGTGGGGGTGGGGGAGCGGTCTGCCCTGCGTGCCATCCCGGGGGGTGTCACTGCGGCTCCCCCCGCTCCCCAGGACGCTTGGCGCTTGCCGCCCACCCCCGAGAGGCTTGGTGCTTGCAGCGCACACCCCAGGACGCACACCACTTGCCCTGCACCCACCCGACATGTGCCATGGCCCCCGTGGGTGCGTGTCAAATCCGCTGGGACATGCGCCAGCCACGCCCCCAGATGTATGCAGCTCCCAGTGCCAGAGCAGGTAGCTCCACCAGTGCCTGCTACTGCTCCTTTCTGCTTCCATTTGCACAATGGGGCATTCCTCCCCGCCATCACGTGCCCCCATGCCCTCCAAAATTGGTTGGTGTGGGGGGGGGGCAGGGGGAGAGAACAGCACACAGAGGGTGGGTGTGCTCATTGTGTCTGGCAAGTCAACAGGTTTGTCCTGGTGGAATGTTCACCTTAGTGCAGCACTGAATTTCTCCCGTAATTTCTATTTATTTATTTATTGCCCTCTCATAAAATATCAGAGTAGTGTACAGCAATGTATGAACACAATGCATCAGATCTGCTTCATTTTGCCCTCAAATGCAAAGGTGCGACTTCCGGTTTGCCGCGGAGCTGCTCTCGGACGCGCGTTTTGCTTGCTCTGCAAACGCGCACTCACCAACGGGGTGAAACGGGGTCTGTAGGGCTTCACGGACCCCAAGAAGGCTCAGAAGGGTGTTCTGGACCTGTAAGGAGTCGCCGCGGCGCAGAAAGGAGTTTCCGAAACCGAGTCAAGGACTGGGATAGAGGAGCTCCCGGGCGCCATTAAACGGCGATCCCTCCCCCAGGTGAGAAAGCCCGATTCCGAGACGCTAAAGCGGCTAAATCTCCGTTGTTTCGATGGGACATGGCAAGACTGTAAGCCCAGACTAAGCTCAGAAAGAAAGGAAAAGAAAAGTTACTGAAAGGGATTTTTGAAAAAAAAGCTTATAACTTTAAGTACTCTCTAAAAACATTCTGGTCTTGGCCAAGGTCCGGTGTGAAGATACGCTGGAGAGGGGGTCTTTCCTGACAAGCTTTGAAAATTTAACAGCTAAGACGAAAACAGGGTCTGGAGAAGCTCTTATATTATTTTTGGACTGGCTCGCGCACGAACAAAATACTTAAAAACTTAAAGACTTCAAACTTATTGCCTTGCCAGGGTGAGACTACAAGCTGCCTTTCAGGCTCTCCTTGCGTTCTTTCTATCTTCAGCGAAAGGAGGATTTAAGCCTGGAAAAAGACGGTCTACGCTACCCAATATGGAACAATTTGAGAGAAAAGAGTAACTTTTAAAGGCTTAAAGAGTAAATTGTGGGTTTTTCGTGTATTCTTCGTCGTCAATACTTTCCTCTTCCCCCATCAATTTAATTTTATAAAACGGGGAGAATGATGGCAAGGGGGTAGAAAAAAAAACGACACTCTGTTTCACCGCTCCCAAGCCATGGAAACAATTTGTTTAAGACGCTGTTACTGAGCCTCCTTTCCAACTGTGCGAAGATACTGGAGTAAAAAGGGAAGATACATTGGGTTGTTAACATTGTTAATATTTGTATCAGTAGTTGTAACATTTGTATTCCTGGTGACAAGCTGGTTCAAAGCAGCAAAGGTATTTTAGGACTGAAGAACACTGCTCTTACTTTAAGGGAAGTTGCTGACTCATCTAATTAAACGCTGGGGGATAAAGGAAGTGAATCAGCTGCATCAAGGAGAGATGGGAAGATCATGATAACAACATAGGGACACCCAGTGGACTCCCCTGGAACTGCAACCAACTGGGAATTTGTACTGTCATTCCTTCCTCACTGTAGCGTATAACAGCTATTCAAGTTTATGAAAAGACTATATCTAAAGATAATTTGATATTTGGGTTTATTTTCTATGGTGTTTACTTTCCAAGAACTGTTGTTAAAAATTTGAATTTAATAAGGGACCTGAGTGGGTCAATTAATGGGAGGATGTACAGAGTGATCTGTTAGTATAATATTTTGATACGTTGTAGTAAATAATTGTAATTGGGAAAAGAAGGGGCTAGCAGAAAAATTAGACTTTGTGTATCAGCTCCCCTTCAACAACTTAATTTTTCCTTTTTTTTTTTCTTTTTTCTTTTTTCTTTTTTTTTGTAAATTATTTATTTAATTTATTATTCCTTCTTCTTTCTCTTCTCTTTTTCTTTTTCCCTCTTTTTTTCTCTCCCATTTTTTTTTTTTTTTTTGCTTATTTGTTTGTTTGCTTGTTCCCCTTGCCCTCCCCCTCCTTATTTGTGTTTGGTTAAATCTAAAGGAAACTAAAGGAAGTTCCAATTGTGAACTTAAGGGGGCAATAGAATGTCAAGTGTGAACAAAAAATCGGCTAATACAACTGGAACGACAAACCCAACTCAGAGTAGAAGAAACTCAGTACTGGAAAGTGAAGTAAACATGGAAATGAAAGAGTTAATTTTGGGATTAAAAAAGGATATATTTGATATGAAAAAAGAAATGAATGACATTGCGAAAGCCAATGATCAAAAGTTAGACAGGATGGGAACAAAAATAGATGATAATGTAAAGAGTGTGATGGAACTGACAGGAAAGGTGAACGAAATAATGGTCAAAAATATGGAACTGACAAAGACTGTGCAAGATTTAAAGGGTAAATCAATAAATTTAGAAGAAGCATTGAGGAAATCTCAAATAGACAATAGAGAACAAAAAAAGGAAACGGAAAAGGTGAAAAAAGAGATTGCAGATATGAAGGCTACGCATGAAGCGGTGCTTGATGCTATAGCCATGATCGAAATGCACAGGAGAGAGAAGACCTTAAGATTTAGAGCTATACCCGAAGAGGCGGGGGAGCGAGTGGATGAGAAAATAAAACTTGCTTTGGCAAAATGGCTGCAGATTGATGAGCAAGAAATGGCACAGAGTATAGAGGGAGCCTTTAGGGTAAGATCAAGAATAGCAAGACAAAACAAATGGCCAGGAGATTGCCTTGTAACATTTACATCAATGGAGATAAGAGATAGAATACTGCAAGCTAGTAGTAAAAGCAAGCTTAAAATAGATGACAGCGACATTATCATCCATAAAATAATCCCAACTAGGTTACTTAGAAAAAGAGACAGTTATAAACCATTGGTGGAAGCTTTGAAAGAGAAATCAATCTCACATCGATGGGAATTCCCTGAAGGCATCTCATTCTTTTTCAAAGGAAAGAGAAGGAGGTTTATAACGTGGCCAGATGCGGACAGGTTCCGGAGGACCTATAGGAAGGAATTAGGAGGCTCGAAGTATTTGGGTGAAGGAGCGGATGAGACAGAAGCTCCACAGGAGACTGAAGAGACATAATAGTTAAATCAAGATACTATATGCAAATAACTTCTTTGTTAAGTACTTGTCTGTGATAAGGCATTATTTCTGCTTGAATTTTGTTTGAATTGATATTGGATTTATTTTAAGTGAATTTATTTAAATCGGTAGGCTGAGTGTTTAATTAATAAAGTTTACGATGAATCTAAAAATCTTAACATGGAATGTGAATGGGCTTAACGACAAGGTAAAAAGAAACAGAGTGGAACACATTCTAACAAAACAGAAGTTGGATCTAATATGTTTGCAGGAAACGCATGTTACGCAAAACCACGCAAGGATTCTGGTAAATAAGAAATTGGGGGTGGAATTCATATCTTCAGATAAAGTTAAAAAAAGAGGAATTGTAGTATATGCAAGATCGAATTTGGAACCAAAGTTGATTGATAAAGATTCGGAAGGAAGAATAGTGATAATAGAAATATGCGTGCAGGGAGAAAAAATTAAGGTGGTGGGAATTTATGCCCCAAATACGAATAGGAGGAAATTCTATGATTCATTAGAAAAGAAACTAATTGACTTAGTGGGAGAGAAGATCATAATGCTGGGAGATTTTAATGGAGTGACCACCCCGGAACTTGATAGAACCAAAAAGAGCATAGGAAATAAGCAATCTAAGTTGCCATCCCCCTTTTTCAGAATTTGCGATATTCATAACCTAAACGATGCATGGAGAGTTAGACACCCTCTGGAGAGAGAATATACTCATTTCTCAGACCCTAATTGCTCCGCAGGGAGGATAGATGGGATTTGGATACCCAAAGATCTCACATTAAAAATAAATAAGGTTGAAATTCAACCCAAAACAATATCAGATCACAACGCAGTCTTTCTTTGGCTACAAGAAAAAGGCAAGGGAAACAGAAGGTGGAAATTAAATGAGACCTTACTATATGATGAAAATATATTAAATAAAGCTAAAAAAACTTTGGAGGAATTTTGGGAGTTAAATCTAAACAAAGGTACTGATATAAAAACGGTCTGGGACGCAGGTAAGGCGGTCCTTAGGGGTTTTTTTATAAAGGAGAATATAATACGAAATAAACAAAAGGAAAAAAGAAAACAAGAAATCTTAAATGAGATTCTCAAAAACGAAAAGGAACTCTATAAAAAACCAGAGGACCAGGACATTAAGAGAAATATTAAATTGTTACAATCGCAGTTTGCAATGATAATGAATGGAGAGATTGAATGGAAAATTAAATTGCTAAAGCAGAAAAACTTTGAATTTGCAAATAAACCAGGAAGACTGTTGGCGTGGAAATTAAAAAAACAACAGAGTGACAGAATAATAAACAGAATTAAAATAGAGGATAAGATAATAACTGACCCGAAAGAAATTGGAAAGAGTTTTGTTAACTTTTTTAGAAATCTTTATAGAGAGGGAGATGAAACCCCAGAGGATATAAAGGAATATTTGGATCAAAATAACCTTCCAGAAATAACATCAGATCAAAATAAGATGTTAAACGAGCCAATTACAATATTTGAGATACAGCAGGCAATTAAGAACGCTAAGGTAGGGAAAACGCCGGGACCAGATGGGCTCCCAGCAAGTTATTATAAAAAACTGGAGGACGCCCTGTCGGAACCTTTGAAAAGAGTTATGAACAATACTATGCAGACAGGTAACTTGCCCGAATCCTGGAAAGAAAGTTTCATTACACTGATTCCGAAACCTGGAGCGGACATGTTGGCAATAACTAATTTTAGACCCATTTCGTTACTTAATAACGACTACAAACTCTACGCTTATATTTTGGCAAAAAGAATGGAAAAAGCTCTACAAAAAATTATACATAAAGATCAAGCGGGGTTTCTTCCCGGCCGCCTTATGCAGAACAATATTAGGAGTATAATTAACATCTTGGAATATTTGGATTTGCACATTGATAAACCATCTATAATAATGGCGGTCGATGCCGAGAAGGCATTCGATAATGTTTCGTGGAGATTTATGACAGCTTTATTAGGAAGAATGAAATTTGGGGAAGAAATTAGTAAAGGTATTCAAGCTATTTATACCAGGCAGAGGGCAAAAATCATAATTAATGGCAATATTACAGAAGATTGTGAAATAAACAAGGGAACCAGACAGGGTTGCCCTCTCTCGCCTCTTATCTTTATTTTGGTTATGGAGGTCTTAAATAAGAAATTAAGAGATGAAAAGACCATCAAGGGAGTAACCTTAGGAAAAAATACTTACAAACTACGGGCATTTGCCGATGATCTGATTATAACAACTGAGGATCCTAAAGAAAGTTTAACAAAAGTGTTGGAAATAATAAAATCATTTGGAAAAGTCGCGGGATTTAAACTAAATTTAAGTAAGACCAAGTTGTTGGCTAAGAACATGTCACCTGGAGAAAAAGAGGAAATTGAAAAACTAACAAAAATTAAAGTATGTCAAAAGATAAAATATTTGGGAATTTGGTTATCCACAAAAAACATAAATTTATATGAGGATAATTATGTTAAAGTATGGACTGACATTAAAAAGAACATGGAAACATGGAGCAAGCTGAAATTATCCTTTTGGGGACGCATCTCAGTGGTTAAAATGAATATTCTACCCAAGCTACTGTTCCTTTTTCAATCTATCCCTATCATAGGGAACATAAGTTGTATTGAGGCCTGGCAAAAGGAAGTTTCCAAATATATCTGGGCTGGAAACAGACCAAGAATTAAACATACTCTTTTAATAGATCACAAAAACAGAGGAGGATTTGGGCTCCCAGATTTCAGATTATATTATGAGGCTGCGTGCTTCTCTTGGATTAAAGACTGGTGCCAATTGGAAAATACGGAACTTTTAGATTTAGAGGGGCATGACAACCGTTACGGTTGGCATGCCTACTTACAGTACGATAAAGTAAAAGTTCATAAAGGCTTTAGGGGGCACATAATAAGAAATGCATTATTTAAAGTCTGGGAAAGATACAAAGGACATTTAGAACCCAAAACTCCCAAATGGATTTCCCCTGAAGAGGCTATTGTATTAAAGAAGAAGAACATGAAAGGGAATTGGCTAAAGTATAACGAACTACTAAAAGAAAAGGACAACCAAATAGCCCTAAGAGACTATGAGGAAATAAAGGAACATCTTACGAGCTGGCTTGACTATTATCAGTTATACGAAATTTTTAAAAAAGACAAAAAAACTGGATTTGCCGAAAAATCGTCAAAATTTGAAATAGAAATATTGAACTCTAAAACTAAGATAATATCTAAGATGTATCAAATCCTTTTAGAATGGAAGGTGCAAGAAGAAGAAGTAAAAGAAGTCATGGTCAGATGGGCTCAAGATATTGGCCACCCCATAATGTTACATCAGTGGGAAAAACTGTGGAAAACAACAATGAAGTTCACTGCATGTTACAGCATTAAAGAAAACATGTTAAAAATGCAGTATAGGTGGTACCTGACTCCGTCACGGCTCTCCAAAATGTATAAAAATCTAGCTAACAATTGTTGGCGTTGTGGAGAAGTCAACGGAGACATGTACCACATGTGGTGGACCTGTAAAAAGATCAAGGAGTTCTGGAACCTAATATATGAAGAACTTAAAAAATTTTTAGGAGTATCTTTCCTTAAAAAACCAGAGGCATTCCTCCTAAGTATAATTGAGAATGACATCCCAGAGAGCTCAAAAGAAATCTTTCTGTATGGAACGGCAGCTGCAAGAACGCTGATAGCATTAAATTGGAAAGGGGAGAGCGTACCAAAAGTAAAAGAATGGCAATATAAATTTCAAGAGTATGTTGAGATGGCCCAGCTGACCAGTAGCTTGAGAGGAAATAATAGACAGGCATTTGTGAAAAAATGGGAGAGATATACAAAATACCTGCAAGGCATCCAAAATGGTATAAAGTCCGTGGTGGCCTTTGAATGATCCTGGAGGAAAATACACTAAGTCAGAAAAAGAAGCTGTGTTTGGTTTTGTAGAAGGTTTTGGAATCAAATATAGGACAAATGAAAATGTTATGTACTTTCAAGAGCAGAAAAGGAATGCTTATCAGGAAAGACAGGAAGTCTGTATGTGTGTATATGTGTGTTTATTTATGTATGAAATTAAAGTTTAGTTAAGGTTATTAACTTATGTTTAAATTAAGAACTAAAGAAGAATTGTAATGTTGGTGGGGGTGGGGGTGGGTGTGCTGGTGGGGGTGTGTGTGTGTATAAAATAATAGAATAGTCGTTTTATATAATTCTTTATACGTTGTTATGTGTTAACGCTGTTATTGGTGCTATTCTTCGCTGGTATCTTATGTTATATCATTATTGTTGTGTTGTTGGTGTTTTTGTTTTTTTGTCTTTTGATTTCGTATTTTTATTTTTGATATCTAGTATGATGAGTGTACGATCAAGTATTGTAAATAAATAAAAAAAAAAAAAAAAAAAATTAAAAGCAAAGGTGCTCCCTCCCCAGAGCGTTTCTGCACTTCTTATCTCAAGCATCTCAAACATGGAAGTTCTAACAGATACCTTTGTTGCCAATGCTTGATCCTGTAATGCTTGTACCGTAGTGTTTTGGATGTCTGCCAGATGTAAACTGGCAGCCCACCAACCTGTTTTCCAGCTTAGCCTGTGCCCGATTGATCTAGCAAGATCTGGAGATAAATTATCAGCATTAAATTATACTTAAGCATTAATCTCACAACATGTAACTCAGTCATGTCTCAATTGTTCT
Organism: Lacerta viridis; assembly: GCA_900245905.1. Classification (NCBI taxonomy): domain Eukaryota; kingdom Metazoa; phylum Chordata; class Lepidosauria; order Squamata; family Lacertidae; genus Lacerta; species Lacerta viridis. The sequence continues at coordinate 249,338 of OFHU01002843.1, read as the reverse complement.
AAAGTAAAAATAAAAAAAACATGATGCTATATCTGCTCTCAGGATAATTAGGCAGTTTCCACCAGAAAGGGGTTAACCTTTTTTAAAACAGCAACAACGGAATTTTACCTTGCCTTCGTCAGCTCTCAACATTGCAGCAGAAGGGCAGACTGAGAAACGTTCATCTCCTTGTTTTAGCTTTTTATTATGAACATATTTTATTGTATATTAATAAAACTCATAGTTAAACTATGTTCCCACAGGAGGCAGTGATGGTCACCAACCTAGATGGCTATAAAGGAGGGTTAGACAAATTCATGGAGGAGAAAGCCATTGATGGTTACTAGCCAGGATGGCTTGCTGAGTTTCCCCAGTTGGAGACAGTAACACTCCTGAATGCCAGTTGCTGGAAGCCACGGGGGGGGGGGGGCGCTGCTGTCAGTGTGGTGTAGTGGTTAAGAGCGGTACTCGTAATCTGGGGAACCGGGTTCGCGTCTCCACTCCTCCACATGCAGCTGCTGGGTGACCTTGTGTTAGGGCGCCAACAAGTTGGTGTGCTGCAGCGCAGCAGTCAGGATGAGATAAGCCAAGGTCAACAGTCCAGGTCAGAAGCCAGCCGAAGTCAGGTATCAGTATTGGGGTCAAGAGAAGCCGAAGTCAGAGACAGTCCAAGTCAGAACAAGCCAAGTCAGTCAGGTACGAACCAGGAACACAGGAACAAGATGAGCAAAAGCAACCACGCGCCCAGCACAATCGTTGCAGACGCTGTGGAATAGGGCAGCTAGCTTTCTTAAGAAGCCGGTTCACTCCCACGCTTCCTATGAGCTACAGCTGTCTCTAATTGCCGCCTTCGCTTCTCAGCTCGGCGTTCTACAGCTGAGAAGGGAGGAGGAGAGGGGATCGGCTGATTCCCCTCCTGACTGGGACCTGCTCCTGGCCCCACTTCTTCCTCTAGCTCTGGTCTTCCCTCCTCCTCCCTGTCAGATTCCTCCTCTTCTGAGGAATGCCGCCACCAGTCTTCCCCAGGTACGAATTCCTCAGATTCCTCTGTGGGTGCTGCCTTGTCAGGGGGGGCTTGCCACCACTCCTCCTCATCTGACTCGACCCTGACACCTTGGGCTAGTCACACTTCTTTGAAGTCTCTCAGCCCCACTCACCTCACAGAGTGTTTGTTGTGGGGGAGGAAGGGAAAGGAGAATGTTAGCCGCTTTGAGACTCCTTCGGGTAGTGAAAAGCGGGATATCAAATCCAAACTCTTCCTCCTCCTCCTCTTCTTCTTCTTCTCCTTCTCCTTCTCCTTCTCCTTCTCCTTCTCCTTCTTCTTCCTGCTTGCAGGTTTCCTACAGGCATCTGTTTGGCCACTGTGAGAACAGGATGCTGCACTAGATGGGCCATTGGCCTGAGCCAGCAGGTCTCTTTTATTAAAACAATATGGATAACAAAGGTCAGTAAAATAACCAAGTATGGATCAAAAGGATTATTTTGCTCATTTGTTGTTATTGTTTAGTCATTTAGTCATGTCCGACTCTTTGTGACCCCATGGACCAGAGCACGCCAGGCACTCCTGTCTTCCACTGCCTCCCGCAGTTTGGTCAAACTCATGTTGGTAGCTTCGAGAACACTGTCCAACCATCTCATCCTCTGTCGTCCCCTTCTCCTTGTGCCCTTCATCTTTCCCAACATCTTTGTGGCTGGGCACCCACAAAGGCAATGAAACAAGCCCGGAGGGAAGCAGTTGTGTTCTCTTTCTGGGGAGGCATCTCTTTCTGGGGAGTGGGGCTTGGACATGGAGGCAGAGTCTCCCTGCCACCAAGTCCAAGTCCCTCCCCACAGAAAAAGGTGCCTCACTGGCTGTGTGATGTCTCATTCACTATGTGCAGGTGTGAGTGTGTGTCATTGCACATCTGTGTACAGTGGCAGACAGACACAATCCTGAGGATGAGATCGTGTCCCTGTTTAGAAGACACCTGAAGGCAGCCCTGTACAGTGGTGCCCCGCTAGACGAAAATGATTCGTTCTGGGAAAATTTTCGTCTAGCGGGTTTTTCGTCTAGCGAAGTGGCAATGACAGCCGCGCTTTCGCTAGACGGGGGAAAAAAAAGACGAAAAAAATTCGTCTTGCGGGGCAGCCCCATAGCCAAATTTGTCTTGCGGGGCAGCCTTCTGCTAGACGAATGCCTTCGTCTAGCGAGTTTCTCGTCTTGCGAGGCATTCGTCTAGCGGGGCACTACTGTATAGGGTAGTTTTTAATGTTTTGTCATGTTCTTTGTGCATGCTGGAAGCTGCCCTGAGTGGCCGGGACAGTTCTAAGAAATACCTTTGTAGGCAATGCTTGATCTCGTAATGCTTGTAAGGTAAAGGGACCCCTGACCATTAGGTCCAGTCATTAATTTCTCTGGGGTTGCGACACTCATCTCACTTTATTGGCCGAGGGAGCCGGTGTACAGCTTCCGGGTCATGTGGCCAGCATGACTAAGCTGCTTCTGGCAAACCAGAGCAGCGCACGGAAACGCCGTTTACCTTCCTGCCGGAGCGGTACCTATTTATCTACTTGCACTTTGACGTGCTTTCAAACTGCTAGGTTGGCAGGAGCAGGGACTGAACAACGGGAGCTCACCCCGTCGCGGGGATTCAAACTGCCAACCTTCTGATCAGCAAGCCCTAGGCTCTGTGGTTCAACCCACAGCACCACCTGTGTTCCTTTTTTAATGCTTGTACTGTAGTACAAATAGTAAAATCATCATCATCATCCTAAATTGCACCTTGCACAATCAGTCACACGATGTGGTGCACACACAGCAATGTCGATCAACTTGGGGAAGTCTCAAATGTTTTATTGGAGGGCGGTGGCAGCAAAGGGACCTCAGCCCCCTAGGAGTTGGCTCCTATGATTTAGAGCACTCTCACACGTGTCTGTAATGTTTTGTCTAGTCACATGCATTTAAACCCTTCTCATTCTACTCCAGACTTTAGAATTAGTATCTCAGTTAGGAACTCAAGTCATTCAACAAGGCCAAATTGAGCTGGTCACTTCTAACATCTGGCACCAGGATAATATAGACGTGTGTCAGACTCCAGCCATTCTCACTAGTTCATCAGAATGGCTTTCCTTTGGCTGTCCTCGAAGACCGGATCTCTGATCATTGACTAAATACGAGTATTCATCTGGGATCTGTCACAATATTGTTGACACGGGCTGACCACAGCTCTGCTAGCTCTACCTGGAGACACTGAGGATTGAAGTCACAACCTTTTGGATGTGAAACGTGTGGTCTACCGTTGAGCTACAGCCACTCTCCTAATAAATGAGAGGAGGAGGAGGCAGTGGGTGAGCCATTTAATTCTGCCACGATGTTACTCAGATTCTACAACTGAGCTTTGAAACCTCCACATAACCGCCAGTCTAGATGGCTTTAAATACATGGGAGACAGAGCTATTGATGGCTGTTAGCTTTGATGGCTATGTTCTTCCTCCACAATTTGAAGCAGTCGTGCTTCTGAACACCAGTTGCTGGAAACCACAAGAGGGGAGAGTGGTTGTGTACTCAGGTCCTGCTTGTGGGTTTTCTGCAGGCATTTTGGCGGCCCCTGTGAGAACAGGATGTTAGACTGGATCATTGGCCTGATCCAGCAGACTCTTCTTGCGATCTCCTGTTACATACTTTTGTGTGCAGTGAACATATGGTGGAATTGACTCCGTTGCTGCTAAGTAGATTTACAGGTTTTACACTGACTCTTTGATTACAAACAATTATGTTAATTACACATAGGCAAACAATGCTTTGCTATTTACTAACATTGTAAAGTGTTTTATGACAACCACGAAATCATTAAATACTAGTATAAAATCTGAGAAGTGTTACACTGAAATGGGCAAAAGACGAACAATCTATGGCTCTATAGTTGTTTTTTCTCCAAAAAGGCAACGGAAGGCAATAGATACAAGGGGGGAGTATTAAATAGTGGGTGGACATAGCAGACGACACAGTGATTCTCCAAGCAGCTCCGTTTATTCTCAGGCTGGAACAGAACTGAACTGAAGGGCTCAGGCAGCCTGCTTATATAGAACTCAGCTACAAGCAACAGTAACAACTTTCTGTAGTTACCCAATCCCTGAACGTCACTTTCAATCCCTCATTTGCATGTGCGGACCTGAGTGAGAACTGCAGCAGAATGAACTATATACACACACCCCTAGTGGCCTAGGGTGAGAACTTCAATACATAACAGGGAGGGAAAACAATGGATAACTATGGAAGATGCAGCAGTCCTTGGGTGCCCATGCACCAGCTCATAACCTTGCTCGGTACCATAACCTCCAAGATGTTCATCCCCAAAATTAGGGCATCAGGAGGGGCACACCTTCCAGTCCGGCACTCTGGTGAGTGTCTTTTGATCCCTCACACAGGCTCTATAAAAATAAACTGCCAGGAGAGGAGAGTCCAGAAAGACCAGCAGAGGCATTTCCATACGAAATGACCATTTTCTCCGCCCAGCTCTGTGGCAAGTTAAGCCTGATTAATTGCAGTTAAGCTCAGACTAAAGCTAATGTTTGAAAGGTGCAAAACTTGGTTCGTTGATTTTAAGGGAGAAGGGCAAAAGTGTTAAGCATCAGGAAAAGTGCTTAGCTGTAGTCCCTGGGAAGCCAAAGGATAGGGAAAAAAAAGAAAAAGATTTAGAAGTGAAAGTGTCAATACAGCCAAGCTCAAAGCAGGTCAGACTTCTGTGCTCTTTGAAGAGCCCACGTGATCCTTAATCCCTTTTAATCACCTCCAGTGGCAGCTTCAGTTCATGCCTGACAAGGTGTGAGCTCCATGGCATCAGAGGCATCTGTTTGAAATAAATAGTGTTGGGATCAAGCTACCGACACAACACAATTAGCCTCCCCCCCCCCCAAAAAAAACAACTAAAAAACCCCACCCTAAATCTCCGCAACAGGAATTGCTGAAACAAACCCACAGCTGTTTGTAGGCGATTCAAATTTCCTCCTTTTTTTTTTTTTTGCAAAGTGTTATTAATGCACACAAGTAACAAATCTTGATGCCTCCCTGATTGTGATCTAAGCTAGGGATGGAGGACAAATTTGGATTATATTTTAAAGGGAACTTTCTCATCTCACCCCTCATAGGCTAAAACCTGTAGGGAAAACAAAGTTACTCTTCGGATTTTGCACTTCTCTGAAATCTGCGATACGGTTCTCAGCTCACAAAAAGGTGTGCATTCCGGGACAAAATCCATTTAGAATTATGTATGTTGAGATCAGGGGGCTGCCTCCAAATGCTAGGCCTACTCAGAGTAGGGCCGTTGAAATGTAGGTATTTCGTTTCCAAAACTATTTCTGTACCGCCGAACAGAACACCGTTAAAACACCGTTTTAAAACTAAAAATGCACATCATTAAGGTGACTGGCATATATATATATATATATATATATATATATATATATATATTCCCATTGCATGCGCGCGTGACACCACCTTTCTCCGTAACCACTGGACCAAATCTCATCAAATTAGGACAAAGCATAACTTGAACATCAAGGAAGTATCTGACATAATAAAAATTAAAACAAACCACACCTGTTATGCCTAAAATAAAGGATACGGGGGGGAAGTGGCGCGCCTATTATACCTCACCAGCAAAAGGAATGAAGACTCCAACAGCATCCAATAGAAAGGCGGATCGCCCATCGACATCATCAGACCTGGCCAGAGCAACAATGCCTGTGCCCTCACCTAAAATGGCCGCCGCAGCTTCGCATGTGCCGAGGGGAAAAAAACACGGAGCAGGAGGCATGCCTGAGAGGTCGCACTGAGTAAGACCAGCTCTGAGGGGATTGTGTCGCTGGGGTGCATGATTTTGGGACTGGGTAATTTTGGGACTGGGGTGGGGGAGAATGCTCTTTAAAGTCGCTAGTGCCCTCACCTAAAATGGCCACCGCAGCTCCGCATGCGGCAAACAAACAAAAAAGATGGAGCAGGAGGCATGCCTGAGAGGTCACACTGAGTAAGTCACTGGCGAGGCTGCCTGCCAAATCTCAGCTGGGAGAGTGCTCCAGAGCACAGTGATGCTAAATGCTCAGCTGCTCGATGAGACCACTCAGGCCTCCTTAACATGGGAGACAACTTGTGCTGCTCTTCCAGGTTAACTCAGAGATGAAGCTCATATATAAGGGCTCAGGTGGTTGGTCCTTAAGTTATCCTGGCCCAAATGTTTGTTCACAGGCTGCAGTAATGGATGTTTTTAGCTTGGTCCAGTGTTCCTCGATGTTATCAGGGAATTCCGAAAGCAGGTGATCCTTAAGAGTCATTTGGAAGCAAGCCCGCTTAATGGGATCTTGAAGGGCTTGAGTGTTCATTTTGCGCCTCGGTTTCCTTCCTTGAAGCCTGCGTTGAGGTATAATCTTGATAGCCAACATGGAGCGTATTAGTCGGCAATCTGTCCAGCAGTCGTCGGCACTCCTCATAGCTCTGGTAAGGAGCATATCACGGTGATCTTTAGCACGGAAACTAATGTCCCCAGTGTGGAAGGACATGTGGATCCAAAATTGGCCTCCACAGTCATTGGCGTAGGAAGGGTGGGGCGTAGGGGGTAGGATACTCCCCGGACCCTCCCCCGCCACCCGGCACCCCGTCCGTGCTTCTTTACGGACGGGGCAGCCCCCCCCAACCCTCCGCTCACACGCCGGCTCTCCGTGGGAGCAGCAGCACCAGCTGGATGCATCCGGCCGGCACTGCTGCGAGGCAGCGAGCCGGCGAGCGAGTGGTGGGTTGTGGGGCTGCCCAAGCATGCACAGAGCATCCATGTGCCGTGACGCCCTGCCCCCAAGGGGGTGCCTCCGCACCGCCGCACCGGGCAGCACGGAGGCTTCCTCCGCCACTGTCCACAGTCACTTACAGACTCATTGCTAAAACCCTGTTTATGGAAGACAATCTTGCTCGACTACAAGAAACCAAGGAGGGTGTCAGGGCAGGTTGGCAGATCCCCAACAACGGCACCATTTGCTAACGTTGGCCTTGCAAACAATCACATCAGGGGTGGGAATCTCTTTATATGCAGTGTTTTATCAATGTGTGTCTGCGTATCAGTGAGGAAGATGGGGAGAGAAACAAATGAACTGAACGAAATGAAAACTCTGCGGGCAGTGTTTGGCTTTTTTTTTTAATAAAGAGAATGAAATGAACAATGGATAATTCCTAATTAAGAAATGCCTGAGGATTTTGTTCAGTCCGCAATTGTTAAGCGACCTGACCTGATTTGCACTCTCTCGGCTAATACGGAGACTGGGACAGATTTTTTATTATTATTAAAGAAATAACTACAGAGTCTTTATTCTCTCTCCTGTTTAGTTGTTCTAAAGCTGCTGTATTAGACCAGTATATACGCTGTTTTATGCAAAGCTGTATGGATTGCTTGATATTTTCATAATGTGTTTTCTTATGGCCACTTATGGGCTATCTGTAATCCTTCTTATTAGGGTTTTAAAAAAATATTTATTGCTGTTCATTTGTGCAGTGATTTGGGTACAGCAGGAGCAGGTGTGTGTGTGTGTGTGTGTGTGTGTGTGTGTGTGTGTGTGTGTGTTTAGGCATACAAGCCATCTTCGGGCAGCAGATTAATTGCACTTTATACCCCTGACCCTCAAGGAGACTCTTGGCCTTTACTCTCAAGATGAAGGGTTGTAGCTCAGTGGAAGACCACCTTCCTTTCATGCCAAGATCAATCCCTTGTATCTCCAAGCAGGGCTGCAAGGAGATACTCTTCCTTAAACCCTAGAGAGCTTCTGCTAGTCAGTGTAGAGCAGGGATGTCCAACGAATCGACCGTGATCGACTGGTCAATCCCTGGGAGGCTGGATTTGATCACGGGCTCTTTTTCATATGTGGGGGGGGGGAGAAGATCTGGCCCTGCCCCCTCGCCCCGGCCTCCAATCTCGCATGATCACTAGAAACGGAAGACGGAGTTTTCGCTGCGAGGCTGTTTGTTTCCTGATCGATGTTCTGGTGAGCTACTTTCCCCTTTTTCCCCTAAAGAAAGCTCAGCATTTTAGACCTTCCTCTCTAAACAAAAGGTCAACAACTTTGACCTGAAACCCCTTCCAAAAGGGGTAGATCACTGCCAGTTTATTTTTCTGTGAGTAGATCGCAGTCTCTTGGGAGTTGGACGTCCCTGATGGAGAGTTAGATGATGGACCAGTGGGTCTGACTTCCTGTGTTCTAAATTCTCTAGGAGACCTTTTCTCTCAAGCTGCATGCTGGCTTTGGGTCTGGCGATACATACCCTTGTTAAGTATAATTGATTTAATTCACACTGAAATGGGAATGCCTAGTGAAAGGAATTAATCGGAAGAGTCCATCGCAGCTTCAGAAAAACAAGAAGAGCTTTCGCTCAGCTTTTTTGTTGTTGTTCAGTCATTCAGTCATGTCCGACTCTTCATGACCCCATGAACCAGAGCACGCCAGGCACGCCTATCCTTCACTGCCTCTCGCAGTTTGGCCAAACTCATGTTAGTAGCTTCGAGAACACTGTCCAACCATCTCATCCTCTGTCGTCCCCTTCTCCTTGTGCCCTCCATCTTTCCCAACATCAGGGTCTTTTCTAGGGAGTCTTCTCTTCTCATGAGGTGGCCAAAGTACTGGAGCCTCAACTTCAGGATCTGTCCTTCCAGTGAGCACTCAGGGCTGATTTCCTTCAGAATGGATAGGTTTGATCTTCTTGCAGTCCATGGGACTCTCAAGAGTCTCCTCCAGCACCATAATTCAAAAGCATCAATTCTTCGGCGATCAGCCTTCTTTATGGTCCAGCTCTCACTTCCGTGCATTACTACTGGGAAAACCATAGCTTTAACTAGTTGATAATTAACTGGTGGTTGTTCTCCTGGTAGCTAACACATGAGTGATTAACCTTAGATCACAAGAGAGGCTATTGAATCGCAAATTCACCGTATTGGAAGGGTGGTGGCTTCCCAAGGCTCTGTGAAGAAGGATGTAAATGGCTCTCCAGGAGAACACAGCCTTGCAGGCTGGAATGCAGGCAATGAAGCCTGTGTGTGAGAGAGATAAAACTATGCTTCTCAGCTCTGATTGTAAGTTTATTTTATTCCTAAGATGCTGAGCCTGCGCTGGACAGTGCAAGACATTGTATGGATATTTTGGGTGTACCGTTGATGCTTTTGTTCTGTTTTTCCAGGACAGTTCTGCAGGTAAACTTTGGAATTGAACTTATGGACCTGGACAACGTTTTCATTTCAAAAAAGCAGTCAGTTTTCATGCATTCCGTAGCTTCAAACTGCACAATATTAATATCTGCATTAACACTTTCCTCGTGTTATGGCTGTAGCTGTCAACTTTTCCCTTTTCTTGTGAGGAATCCTATTCAGAATAAGGGAATTTCCCTTAAAAAAATGGCTATGGCCCAGACCTGACTTTTATTGGTGGCAAGCTGTTTTGAGGCACTGTCTTGTCATTTGCCTCAAGCACCAAAATGTTGTGGGGTCAACTCTGAGGAAACGCAGTCTTTTAGGGGTAACCAAGCCTGAGCAAAGGCCATGGAACAGGGAGGGGAAAAGTCAGGAAACAGTTTTACCTGAAGTTTTTAAAAATGAAACTCAGCTTCACTTCTTACCCCTCCCCACAGCTTGCTCTTGACCTTCCTAGCTAGGTCTCTCACCCACACGTGAACCAGAGAACAGGCCTTATCTCAGCCACTTCATCCTTACCATGTTCCTAAGCAGCCCTTCAGAAGGAACTTAAAATCGGCAGGACTGATTTTTTGAATCCCTTTGAATAAGCCGTAGCGCAAGCCAAACACTGGTGGCTTTCACTTTACATGTAAATAAGGCTTAAGATGTGGCATTCTGTGCATAATCTTAGGCGACAGGAACAATAAGCCTTGGCTTGAATGTTAAATGATCGTCGTCGTTCTGCAGGCGGCGATGAATACTCTCTGTAGCCAGCTGTCAGAATTATTCCGAGGGGTTGAGAAAACCTCAGCTGCAATCCCTTTAAATTATGAATACATTCCGTGCAAAGATGTCCTTCATGCCCCCTTTTGCCTTTATGGTTTTATAACCTTTGGCAGAGCTCACAATAAATAGATAAAAGCAATCTCTTATGGTACTTGGCCCTCTGAATTATGTATATCCGCAGAGAGGATATATTTCAGGTCTTTGTAAATAGCGCACCAGAAACCTTCAAGAATGGATGCATTCAGTGGTCTGATCCTTCTTCAGGTCTCTTTTCAGCATTTAGTTCTTCAGCAGAAAAAAAGAAACAACCAACCAACTGCTTTCTTGAATCACCTGGGCTTTATCGTACCTGCTGTCAGGACTTAATCCTAGAGCCTGTTTTCAAAGTAAGGATAAAGTGAAGTTAAGTGTCCCTGAACATCTGCAGATTGATTTCTTTTACTCTGCCTAATCAGTAGCAACACTTGACTCAGTTCAGAATTGGAAGCAGAAAACAGTTTTTTTCTCCAACAAAGTTGGAAAACAACCTAAGTCTAATTCTGACACTCAGACTTCATTGCACCCTGTTGTTGGCAAGGTGATGGGGGCTGAATGCCCAGGTGGTCCTCCACAAGAGTCACCCCACTAACTCCTTTGACTACTTATTGGACAGTGGCAAATGCAGTCAAGAGGAGGTATCATTGCAGAGTTCCCTCCCGGGCACCTTGGGTGCTATAACAGGAATAGCACAGCTGCCAGGGACTCTGGGTAATGCAGTTTTCCAGAGCACATGAGATCTCAATATAGACATCAGGTACCCTTGAAATTTTTGCTTTCTTGGGTTCATGATTTTGATCCAAAGATCCAAAATCTTGGGTCCATGATTTTGCTTTCTTGGGTTCCATGATCGCTGCAGACGGTGAAAGCAGTCACGAAATTAGAAGACACCTGCTTCTTGGGAGAAAAGCAATGACAAACCTAGACAGCATCTTAAAAAGCAGAGACATCACCTTGCCGACAAAGGTCTGTATAGTTAAAGCTATGGTTTTCCCAGTAGTAATGTATGGAAGTGAGAGCTGGACCATAAAGAAGACTGATTCGCCGAAGAATTGATGCTTTTGAATTATGGTGCTGGAGGAGACTCTTGAGAGTCCCATGGACTGCAAGAAGATCAAACCTATCCATTCTGAAGGAAATCAGCCCTGAGTGCTCACTGGAAGGACAGATCCTGAAGCTGAGGCTCCAATACTTTGGCCACCTCATGAGAAGAGAAGACTCCCTGGAAAAGACCCTGATGTTGGGAAAGATTGAGGGCACAAGGAGAAGGGGACGACAGAGGATGAGATGGTTGGACAGTGTTCTCGAAGCTACCAACATGAGTCTGACCAAACTGTGGGAGGCAGTGGAAGACAGGAGTGCCTGGCGTGCTCTGGTCCATGGGTCACGAAGAGTCGGACACGACTAAACAACTAAACAACAACAACCCTTGAAATTATATTTCCCAGGTCCTTCTGGACTACAGCTATAAGCATGCTCAGCAGTGTTACTTACTTACTTACTTACTTCGCCAAACCTTTATTAGGCATTACAAATGTAGGCCATCACAAAACATCAGTAAATAAAGTTTTAAAATATATACAAATAAACAGCCATATAAAAATATGCAATAATGAGGATTTTCATTGGAGTTTCCTCCCGCTAATAGTGCCATTCACCACTCTAAGAGACACTATTGATAAAAAAAAACTCAGCCACCTTTGCAGTTACTTCCAAGTACATGTCAGACAGATAGAATCTGATATTTCCATTGTGCCGTGATGTTAGACTACCCAAAAAAGGGGATAGCACGTGTTTGTGTAGCTGGTTGTACAATGGACAGTAGAAAAGAATATGTTCTACTGTGTCTGGCACATTCCAAAATCATCCACAATGTCTATCATTTCTGGTGATGTTTAAATATCTGTCCTTGAAAAAAGCTGAGGGGAAAACGTTCAGTTGGGCTAACATAAAGGCCTTGCGTTGGACTGGAATTTATAAGTTTGAAATATAAGTGGCCCTGTTATCTGTTGTATTTAAAGCATAAAATCCGGGGAAGCAAATTTTATCTACAGCTGACTCAATGTTTTGTTTTTCAATGTCCCTTAATCTGATTTGAATATTACGATAAATATATTGCTCACTTGAATTATAAGAGTTCCTTACAACAGACCTTTCCAAACTTTTCATGTTGGTGACGCATTTTTGGGATGTGCATCATTTCGCGACATGGTAATTCAGTTTTACTAGCAAACCAGACATTAAACTAAGACCTTTCCAGCCCTGGGAGGAGCATGGGGAGTGTTGGTGCGACACACACACTGCAGCCGACATACTAACATGTCACGACAAACAGTTTGGAAAGCTCTGTCTTACAAGCTAGACAAGTTCATATTCTGAGCTATGCAATCAAGAATTTCAGCAACCATCTTTAGTAATTAATACACACCTCTCTTGGATTGGGAACCAGGGTTACAGTGCATGACTTCAAAAGCATGCTTGAGACCTCATAACTTGATATTTTAGAAACAGCTCTTGCATGCTCAAAGGGTTTCGTATCCTGTGTCGCCACAAGCCTTACAAAAGTCCAGTAATTCTGGCCAATATTATTGTCTCCATTTTAGAGACATAAGTGTGTGCCAAGGTTTGGGGTGGGGTGGGGAGAAAGTTGCAGAGCCATCCCGTGAATTCATGGGAGATGTAAGAATTCAGATAGGGGGCAGCTGCAAGGATGCTCCTTGCCCAGAGTTGGAAAGAGGACAAGATTCCTACCAGGGTGGACTGGCAGATTAAATTATTGGATTATGCAGAAATGGCAAGATTGACTGGGAAAATGAGAAACCAGGAGGATCCAAACTTCAATAAAGAATGGGAGAAGTGTGATCTAGTGGTTAAGAGTGGTAGACTCGTAATCTGGTGAACTGGGTTCGCGTCTCCACTCCTCCACATGCAGCTGCTGGGTGACCTTGGGCTAGTCTCTCAGCCCCACTCACCTCACAGAGTGTTTGTTGTGGGGGAGGAAGGGAAAGGCAGAATGTTAGCCGCTTTGAGACTCCTTCGGGTAGTGATAAAGTGGGATATCAAATCCAACTCCTCCTCCTCCTCCTCCTCCTCCTCCTCCTCCTCCTCTTCTTCTTCTTCTTCTTCTGGAAAGACCACTGGAAACACTTGAACTCTTTAGCAGGTCCTAAATAACTCTTGTAACATTACACAGATGTTGGATACAACGGAGGACTATAAGTTAGATGGACTTACAATATACAGTCAAAAAAGTTACCCCAAAAACCCACGGAGAGGAGGAGGAAAGTCTTGAGATTCGGAAGAATCGTGTGGTATGAACATCCAATCTCTGATGTTCAGTCTATGATGAGACTTTGCATATGTATAATGGGTGAGAGGCCGGGGGGGGGGGATCAGATTTAATTCAAAAATTCCTCTTCCCCCCATCTCCTTCCTTCTTTCCTGCCTGCTGTCTGTCACAGTCCTATAACAAATGGAATGTCATGTTGGACGGCATTATTATTTGCTTGGGAGATCAGTTGTCTTCCTCTAATGGTTCAATTTGTTTGTTTGTTTCCTTTTTCTAATGCTCATTGTCTGCACTGGAATAATTTCTGTGCATTGTTTACCCTATGGGTTTCATGCTTGCAAATGGCTCCGACTGTTGCAGAAAAACTTAATGATATTTAATTGGAATCGGGGTGCTTGGGACTCCAATTGCCGCCAGCTGTTTTTATTCTGAATTTAAAAATGTCATGGTTCCGTAGCTCTTAATCTCCGGCAGCCAGTGGTGCAATCAACAATGTGAAACTTTACCCTCCGAGTGAATCATTTTGGTTTTTGAAAGAGAATATGGATAAGTACCACTCTGTGGAGTTTTAGTGGTTTCACTTCTAGCTCGCTGTTCCTCTCTCCTTGCCTCATTCCTTTTTAATGCCCCCCACATAAGAGTAGTTCTCTCTATCAGAAGAATTATTTATTATTTTCATGGCTTTACCTCAGCACAGGCGATCAGTCTTCCTTGATCCTTCCATTTCAGCTTCCAGAGGCACCGACAGAGCTGACCTTCCCGAAGTTAAAGTGGAATAATAAACATACAGTACATGGGAAAGCTTGCTTCTCTCTGTGAAATCATTGCTTGATGTGTACAAAAAGATCCAGGGGGATCCTGCACGAAAAGGTATTGATAATTTATTGCATAATAAATATTTCAAGGCTGTGTCATGTCTTTCATTATAACGTCTTCGGGGTTCAGATCTTCGCTAGGGTGCTGTGTATGTGTATCTCTGCAGCCTGCAGAATTTGGGCTACAACTGGAAGTAAATTGATCCTTAAAATAAAACTGCTTGAAATAGTGATTTAAAATATTCTCCAGCTCTCCAAACCTCTTCTGAAGGTTCGGATGTTATCCAAATATTTGATATCTATATTTGACATCCATGAATATTATCGATGACAATTTTTTGTTGTTGATGTTGTACGCTATATTTGATCCTATTCAGTGGTGGGCATGCAGTGGTATTCAGTATTTGAAAGCTGACAGCGTATGAAGTTTCATATCTGGGATAGATCCGTTGGTTAGAGCATGGTACTGATAATGCCAAGATTGCTGGTTTGATTTCCGTATGGGGCAGCTGCATTTCCTGCATTGCAGGGGGTTGGACTCGAAGATGATCCTTCCACTTCTACAATTTTATGATTCCATTATCTTTGGTGCTGGCCAAAACAAAGCAAAAATAAACAAATAAATAAATTGGGAGAAACCAGAAAGCCCAAATGGGCTGGATTCAACTAACTGGTCCTGTTAGTGGAATTCTGTGCAATGAGTTCTGCTAGCAAAATGGGGGCTTTCCTCTCCTCTCCTCCTCTTCAAATTGACTCTGGGGTGTGTGTGTCAAGAAATACAGAATCACAGAATCATAGAGCCAGCGGCGTAGGTTAGCCGCTCGGGTGCCTGATGCGGGGGCGTGTCCTGCAGCTGGGGATGGGGTGACCCACCCATGGGGGGGTGGGACAAGCCTCTGCAATGATTGGAGCCTCTCCACCGCCTCTCCCACAGCTGTAGGACGGCTGAGGGAGAGGCAGTAGGCAGACGCAAGTCCCACACTGTGGTTTTAAGCAGCACAGAACCTGCAGGATCCTAAGCCACCATGTCACTCCTAAAAAGTTCAGTGAGCCCAATTTTTTTTTAAAAAAAACTCATTTTGTCACCCACCTCAGTGATGACACCCGGGGCGGCCGCACCCCTGCACCCCCTTCCTCCACCGCTGCATAGAGCTGGTAGGGACCCCGAGGGTCATCTCAACATACCGTCCTCCATCCATTTCGAAAGCATACCAGAGCCTGCTTAGCTTTGTAAATGTGCTAGAGGTTTTGTTGCCGGGAACCCCTGGAGCAGTGTCCTATCGAAAGAAGAATGGATAATGAAGATGATGGACTATGCGGAGATGGCAAGGCTTTGAACTACAATGATTTGGACAAATGCAATTAGATGCAGTTTTAAAAGGAAGTTAAATTTTGGAACCAAAGGGAGGGGTGGGGGGAAGTCTGGGGGTTCAGGGAACCCCATAAAGGTACTGATATGGACTATGGTTTAATGTAAACGTGTGTGTGTGTGTGTGTGTGTGAAAAGAAGTTTTTCTTTTCTTTTTGAAACTTTGAAAATAAAATTTAGAAGAAGAAGAAAAAGAAGAAAAAGAAAAGCAAGGCCAAAGGAACAACAACAACAACAACAACAACAACAACAACAACAACAACAACAACAACCTTGGAACAAGGAGAGGGGAGATTGCTCTATCCGTCTAGCAGAAAAAAACTTGGCTGATGAAACGTTTGTAACAGAGTGACACTGAATTTCTCCTGATGACTCAGGTGTCAAATTTAGAGGTATTCAGAATATCCAAAGCACACATTTGTGAAGGTGGTGGGTGGGTGAAAGAAAAGTGGGTGGTGGCAAGGAAGGGAAGACCTCCTCCCCCTGCCAGGGGTGAGTAGCTGGAAGAAGGAAGGAAAGCTCCCAGGTGAGAGTTGGCAGGGTCCTTGACTTTTTGTGTGAGACAAGCATGAAGAGCGACCTTTGATAGCGGACTCTGCATTTTCTTTTCTCTTTCTTTCTCTCTTTTAGCTTGTATCTAGAATGGTTTCTTTTATTTTACAGCATCAAGAAAATATTCAGCGGCTCTCCAGAGTTTCAGACATGGAACATCGGAAAGTGTTGGGAAGTGGGCTGTTACTATGATGATGATTTTGCTGTTAGGCTGTCTGTCATTATTTTTTTTAATTATGTTTTTTTATTATGGTTTTATCAGTGAAGTTCTGTAATGTGATTTTACATCCGCCCTGGGATCTCCTGAGAAAGGGTAATATCTAAATTGAATAAATAAGAATAACAATAACATTTCTGTTTCTACCTGGAGATGTCAGGGATTGAACCTGTGACTTTCTGTATGCAAGGCACTGCTATCATTATAAACATGTGAAAACCCCAATAAATGAAGTTTCTGATTTTGTTCATGAAAAAAAAAAACTACTCAAAGTTCATATTCAAAGTCTAAAATTTTCTGGGTTTCTAATTTGTGTTTGTGTGGTCTTTTTGTTTTTGTTTCTTTTAAATCATTTTAATTTTCTGTTCATTTGGAAAGGACCTAAGATGAGTGGAAGACTTTAGAAGTGACTGTGTAGTCTTCTGGTAGGGAACTTGTCCCGTAGGGAGCCAATTACACTTGGCTACCTAGATGGAGATCATAAGAACTCAGAGGAGCCTTTTGCATCATTTTCAGGTGCTGGTTTAGAGAACTTCTCCCATGTTAATCACACTCATTATTCAGTCCTTCCTTTCATCTGTCATTACCCTTTCTTTGTCCTCTGCTTGCTCTCATTTCCAGATATCCATCTCCCCAGGTGCCTTCTGAGAGAAAAGTGCTAAAACTATTTCTTCAAGGCACATTTGTAGTTATTTGACTTCTCGCTATCAAACTTTGAGGCTCTTGAAATGTTTCCTAGGGAGAAATTAACAAAATTAGTGCTCTTAGAGAAGATATTGAGCAGAATGATGGGGTGTGGCAAGGAGGAGGAGGAGGAGAGTTTGGATTTGATATCCTGCTTTATCACTACCCCAAGGAGTCTCAAAGCGGCTAACATTCTCCTTTCCCTTCCTCCCCCACAACAAACACTCTGTGAGGTGAGTGGGGCTGAGAGACTTCAGAGAAGTGTGACTAGCCCAAGGTCACCCAGCAGCTGCATGTGGAGGAGTGGAGACATGAACCCGGTTCACCAGATTACAAGTCTACTGCTCTTAACCACTACACCACACTGGCTCTTAGGTGGCTCCTATTCCCCTCCCGGAACTACAGTTCCCAGAGTTCCCTGGGAATAGGGAAGATTGTTAAACCACTTCGGCTCTCAGCAGTGGTGTAGCATGGTTTGCCAGTGCTGGGTGCACACACACTGGGCGGTGGAGCAGAGGATGAACGGAGCCCACCGTGCCCAGCCTTCAATGCCGATGCTGCCAGAGCCACCCCCCTCGCTGGAGCGGGGCTGTGATGCACCACCTGCCCACCCACATAGGGGGGAGCCCAGCCAGTTGACATGTCCCCCCCACCAACACCTTGCCCATTTCCCTCCATTTGTGCCTGCTCATCATATGGGGAGCCAGCTGAGCAAGGAGCTGAGCTGGGAATGCAGCAGCAAGGCCAGACTGGGTTCCAGGGCCCAGAGACCGGTGAACGATGGGCTCCTTTATTAGAGGTTAGTGTCCATTACCGCTTCCCAAAGTGTCTAGCAGAGTTTCCCTGGCGGCAGACGACAAGAATTGTAGTCACACTCAAATGCACAGTCAAGAATTACTTTATGCAAGCCTTTGGTTATACAGTTGTACCTCCGTTTATGTAATCCTCTGGTTATCGTACATAAACTTCGGGATGTGTGTGCGGCAAACCCGGAAGTATTTTACTGGGTTTTGCCTTGTGCGCATGCACAGAAGCAGTCTGCAATGTGCAGAAGCGGTCCTCAGGTTGCGGAAACCTCAGGATCCGACCGGACCTCCAGAATGAATCCTGTCCACAACCGGATGTACCACTGTACAAGCATTTTCAGTTACTTCCGGTACTATCTACAAACTATTTACATTACAGTCCTTCTTCCTCTCTTCAGCACAGTATACTTTCAGTCTAGTAATAAACAGTCCTGATACTGAAAACTCATAGTATCAGCAGCACACTTCACCATATATCCAAACTAGCGGTAAGCATGCGTACTAACAGGGTATGTGTGCTCTCCTCGTGCCTTCCTTTGCAAACTCAACTTCCTCCTTTTAATTGCATCTCCAGCTGACACCAATTAAGCCTCGAGTGCCACTCCTCCACATCAAATAAACTTCTGGAAGGCGTTTTAAAGTTTCCAGGAACTATTGATCTGTTTCGTGAAGCATGTATCCCTAACATCCTTATACAGTCAACTCCCTTAGAGCTGAATGAGGTAGTAGAGTCCTGAATGGACTGTGCCAACTACACCTGCAAGTGGGTGAGTTTTCTTGCAGTAAGTTCTTAGTTAATGCAAGGGAACCTCAAAAAATGGTATCCTGTAACCTTGAATTATATGGTCCTTTCCAGCTCAGGAATCTACCACCTTCGACTGATGCTGAGAGTTGTTGGCATAGCTGTAAACTTTTCCCTTTTCTTGCGAGGAATCCTATTCGGAATAAGGGAATTTCCCTTTAAAAAGGGGAAAAGTTGACAGTTATGGTTGTTAGGATTCCCTTACTCCCCTCACACAGCTACAGTTCCCAGTCAATCCCTCTTCTTGGGAACTCTGGGAACTTAAGCTCAGTGAGGGGAAGAGGAGTCTCCAAAACTCCCATTGCTCCTAATAAGACAAGAGACTCTTATCATGAGACCCATCTGCCCTATATATTCACACAACTTTAAACAGAGCCATGGCTTCCCCCAAAGAATCCTGGGAATGGTAATTTGTTAAGGGCGCTGGGAGATTTCAGAAGAACCCCATTCCCTTCAGAATTCCCTGTTGAACTACTTTGAGAATTGTATCTCTGTGAGAGTAATAGGGTCTCCTAACAACCTGGGGACTCGGGTGGTGCTGTGGTCTAAACCACTGAGCCTAGGGCTTGATGATCGGAAGGTCGGTGGTTCAAATCCCCGTGACGGGGTGAGCTCCTGTTGCTCGGCCCCAGGTCCTGCCAACCTAGCAGTTCGAAAGCACGTCAAAGTGCAAGTAGATAAACAGGTACCACTCCAGCGGGAAGGTAAACGGCATTTCTGTGCACTGCTCTGGTTTCGCCAGAAGCGGCTTAGTCATGCTGGCCACATGACCCGGAAAAACTTCTGTGGACAAACGTTGGCTGCCTCGGCCAGTAAAGTGAGATGAGCGCCGCAACCCCGGAGTCGTCCGCGGGGTTAGAAGCGGCTTAGTCATGCTGGCCACATGACTGGTGCTTCAGATAAATTGATACCACCATGCAGATGTTCCACAGTGATACCAGTTGTCATTTTACCTTATTTATTTAAGGCATAAACATGATAATAAAATATGTGACAGGGGTCTGGAAAAATCCCCTCCCCATGAAAAATGGGGTTGTGCTGTTCTTTTATGACATCATTGCATACTCCAGATGATCACTGAAAACTCAACTACCTTGTTAATCAAAGAAAAGGCAGCTCCCTCTCCCCAGGCCATTAAATTTGATGTACCCAGCTGCTAATTAGCTGACATGACATCTTTTGTGACATATGTTCTTTTGCTACATGACAATCACTTAGCTATTTGTTTGGATTTCTCCCCCTTCCTCTTCTCTCCAACTCCCCTGCAAGGAAATCCTGATGTACATGTCATTGTACACTACAAGACTATGCTCTGTGCACGGCTCGAGAGAGAAGGAAGAAACAGTCAACTGCTTTGCTTGACACCCCCCCTGAGAGCACCCCTTCCCCTTTTTTCCACTGTCGTCTCTACCGGCAGCCCAGAACAGCCTGCTTTTCCATGGCATTCGATAGAGACTGCATGATGAGAAGGGAGGGAGGAAGACATAGCAGCTCTTGCTGAACCTGAAAGGAGATTCAGATGATCAGTAGCATATCTGGGACAGTGCCACTGCAGAATGCCTGATGTCCCTATCGATTTGGACTATTGTCTAACACACACTGCCCTTGAAGACAACTCAGACATTTCAACTGAATGCAGCAACCCGATTACAGGCTAGAGTTCCATTTAGGACTCAAATAATGCCTGTGGTTTTTTGGTTTTTTGTTGTTGACAACTGCACTGGTTGTCAGTTCCTGCCCAGGTCCATGCAAAGTTTTCACATGTGTGTTTGAAGTCCTAAATTATTTAGGTCCCAAATACCTGAATGCCCCGTTCAGATGTTAAGATGGTCAAAGGGAGTCCTCTTCACAGTTCCTCCACACAGCTGAGACAAGGGGGTGTTCCTTCTCCTCCTCCTCCTCCTCCTCCTCCTCCTTCTTCTTCCTCTTCTTCTGTTTATACTGGTACTTACTGAGAAAATCCATAAAAACACAACTGTACCAAAAGGAATTACTGTGAAAATAAGAAGGGGGGGGTCCACCACCTTTGTTGCTTTTCTCTGAACACATTCCAGTTCATCAATATCTTAAACTGCAATGCCCACAATGGGACACAGTATTCCAGGGACTATGCTACATTCGTAAAGCACTTTATATGTGTTATAACACTGTGACACTAGATGGCGCTGTGGAGTCCTGTATTTCGCCAATGGGATTTCCCTGTGTTTAACTGAATTGCTTCTTTGATGTGTCTAGATCCAGCCCTAGGGAGGCTGGCCAAAGCGGAAAAAAAGCAGAACCATTACTTCTTGTGATCTGGACACTACACTTCCATTGGTGCAATCCAGAATTGCATTAGCCTTTATAGTTGATGTGTCACACTGCCGACTCAGATTTAGTTGTGGTCTACTAAGTCCTCCAGATCTCTCCTGAATTTGAAAATCGTATTCTTCCTGAATTTGCACATCGTATTAAAAGATGCCTGCTTCTTGGGAGGAAAGCAATGACAAACCTAGACAGCATCTTAAAAAGCAAGCATCACCTTGCCAACAAAGGTCCGTATAGTTAAACAGTTTTCCCAGTAGTAATGTAAAGAGAGCTGGACCATAAAGAAGACTGATCACCGAAGAATTGATGCTTTTGAATTATGGTGCTGGAGGAGACTCTTGAGAGTCCCATGGACTGCAAAAAGATCAAACTTATCCATCCTTAAAGAAATCAGCCCTGAGTGCTCACTGGAAGGACAGATCCTGAAGTTGAGGCTCCAGTACTTTGGCCACCTCATGAGAAGAGAAGACTCCCTGGAAAAGACCCTGATGTTGGGAAAGATGGAGGGCACAAGGAGAAGGGGACGACAGAGGACGAGATGGTTGGACAGTGTTCTCGAAGCTACAACATGAGTTTGGCCAAACTGTGGAGGCAGTGAGGATAGGGGTGCCTGGCGTGCTCTGGTCCATGGGGTCACAAAGAGTCGGGACACGACTGAACAACTGAACAACAACAACAAATTCTTCCTGCCTAAAAGCATGGCCTGAATGCAGAACTTAACATTTAACTCTGCTAAAATTCTTTCCTCTCCCCCATTATAATAGCTATTGGTATAAGCCATACAGTATGTCTTTTTGGCATAACTAGACTTTCTGAAGCCTTTACTGGGGGTGGGGGGATTTTCCTCCCCCGCTTCCTCTGGTTGTAAATTGATTTAAGAGAGAGAGAGAGAAATTCCCTCCTTCAAAGCATCAGATACAACTGCCTCGCCCTGTAGCTGACATCTGGTCTCAACTTTTGTGTCATACCACAATATACAGAACATAACCTGGGGGGAAGGCAACAACTTTTTTTAATAGAAAAAGAACCCACAAGGGAATTTAAAACAATCTATCTTCTTTCTTGTTGTCTTTTATGTGACGTTGAGTTATTGAGAAATAGCAAGTGTTTAATAAGGATGTGGGCTTGTTACCAACTCAGAGGTACAAGACTTTGATAGAAAGATAAAAAGATAAAAAGATTCCACCAACTAAATGCACAAGTCGATGGAAAACATAAGCAATCCCATAATTGCCAAGCCATCCATGCCTGTCATAGACACATTTGGGCAATCAATTTCCCCTAATATGCATTAACAAATGTATGATTTTCACCAATATATGCATTTCTTTGCACACTTTACCCAACTGCGTACATTTTTGTACACATTGCTTAGCTGGAGAGCTGCGCTGCAAAATTCAGAAAAGTGTGAATTTCGTAGGGTTGCTTTGTTTAGTTTAGTTTAGTTCTTTTAAATGGTTTTTTTTAATGAAAAGATTTTCATGAGTAATAAAAGTACATTCAGTTTTTTTGTTTTTGAATTGTAGCATCCTTCATGCAGGTCAGTTACCTTCCGTTTGAGACATTTTTGTTATGGGCAGTTTGGAGTTGCAGGGGGAAGAGAAGTGGGGAGACAGAGGGGAGGAAACAGACATGGGGAAACAATAAACTTCTGTTGCTCAGTTAAGTTAGCCAGATTGATTTGTATGTTGTCAGGGGGGAGTGTCGGTCATTGTAATATGTTATAAAGGGGAGCCACACTGGGGTGATTGTGTTTCGTAGAAGTGTGAATTAAGCAGATTCACCTTTAAATGTAAATTGATTCAAACTTCACCCCTGGCCCTACTCAATCCAACATGGACATGTGTTTTCCATGGTGGAGCAATTTTCCAAATCCTTTTGTTATAAGAATTATAAGGTCTAAGATATAAAATAAATGTTCATAAATGTACCAGGCAAACACATGTTGTTGTTGTTTAGTCATTTAGTCGTGTCTGACTCTTCATGACCCCATGGACCAGAGCATGCCAGGCACTCCTGTCTTCCACTGCCTCCCACAGTTTGGTCAGACTCATGTTGGTAGCTTCGAGAACACTGTCCAACCATCTCGTCCTCTGTCGTCCCCTTCTCCTTGTGCCCTCCATCTTTCCCAACATCAGGGTCTTTTCCAGGGAGTCTTCTCTTCTCATGAGGTGGCCAAAGTATTGGAACCTCAGCTTCAGGATCTGTCCTTCCAGTCAGCACTCAGAAAACACATACATAAATACATAAACCACATGTCTGAAACAAAACAGAAAATTCTTTCCATAAAATTCTATACATAAAACCTATTTTGTTTCGACTATGGCAGACCAGCACGGCTACCTACCTGACTGGAACTATGTCTGAAACAGTATAGGAAAACAGTCCTAAAGCCATTTTGACTCTTTCAGTGACCTCAAATATTCCTCTGCAGTTTGAATGGAAATGGGAAATCCCTCCCCATTGTGTCTGGGCTCACAAATCTTGCCGTAAGGGCACATTTGTGTATGAATAGGGTGAGCCTATGACCTGGACTCAGGGATGCAGGTGGTGCTGTGGGTTAAATCACAGAGCCTAGGGCTTGCTCATCGGAAGGTCAGCGGTTCGAATCCCTGTGACGGGGTGAGCTCCCATTGCTCGGTCCCTGCTCCTGCCAACCTAGCAGTTCAAAAGCACGTCAAAGTGCAAGTAGATAAATAGGTACCGCTCAAGGATAAACGGCATTTCCATGCGCTGCTCTGGTTCGCCAGAAGCGGCTTAGTCATGCTGTCATGCTGGCCACATGACCCGGAAGCTGTATGCTGGCTCCCTTGGCCAGTAAAGCAAGATGAGCGCCGCAACCCCAGAGTCGTCCGCGACTGACTGACCTAAAGGGGTCCCTTTACCTTTATGACCTGGACTCAGGAATTAAGTTATATCATCACAAAAGGAAGGCCAGGCTGTCCAGGTAAACCCATTAGCAGGTTTCCTGCCAGACAGGATTCTGCTGTAGACCGCCCCTTCTGTGATGTATGTATGATGTATTGGGGGGTGGTCTTGAGCTACAGGGTGGCAATTTCAAGTCTATATAAAGGCTTGTACACATTGTTCTGGGTTCCTCTTCCCTCCTGCATGTTTGGGTTCCTCCTCCCTCCGTGGTGGGGTGTGTGTGTCAACAACCTGTTGCAACAGTTTAATAGAGATCAGGCTTACTAGGTGCTTTGCTTCTCAATATTCTGTGGTTGGTCTCTGTTATTTTCTCCTACCAATAGAGAACCTACGTAAGGACTCTATATGAGCTCTTGGGTACCCCATAAGGGAAAAGGAGCAGTTTTTTTTCTTCTAACACTTTCCTGTTTCTTTTCAATTTGGTCATTGAAGGAGAAGTCCTTTCACCCAGATTTTGCATGTTCCATGAGTCCATTTGCTACATACGTCATCCTCTTAATGGCTAATAACCACATTGCCTATACTCTCTCTAGGAATATAGGCAGTACTGTTTCTGAATAATATTTGCTGGAAACCATAAGATGAGAGAGTGCTCTTGTGCTTGGGCCCTGATTGAGGGTTTTCCACATGTGTCTTAGGTGGCCAGACTCTCCCCAGGCCACACCTCTCCTCAGCCACACCCCTTCTCTCCAGGCCACGCCCCTTCCTGTCATTGTGTGTCTTTGGCTGGTTTGACTGCGTCCTTGAACTCTGATAATGCCTCTTGCTTGCTAGGATGGAGACCAGATACAGGTGTGGATTGTCTGTGGAAAGTATCCTATAGTACAAGGCTAGAATAAACATCCATTGTTTTGTTCAACTTTGCTGATGGTTTCACCTGCCACTAGGATGCAGCCTTCAGGTAAGTTTGAAAGTATCCTATAGTACAAGGCTAGAATAAACATCCATTGCTTTGTTCAACTTTGCTGATGGTTTCACCTGCCACTAGGATGCAGCCTTCAGGTAAGTTTGCTCAGAGCAATCTGGCCCTCAAGATAAAAAGGGTTCCCCCATCTTTGCCCACAAGGTGGTTGCGTCCCAAAACTCAAGAGGCATCAGGCTGGATGAAAGCCAAAGGAAGCATTTCATCGAACACAACCAAGCCATGGAGGAACACCTTGATACGAGATGCTGAGAGTGAAAGCCAAAGGAAGCATTTCATCGAACACAACCAAGCCATGGAGGAACACCTTGATACGAGATGCTGAGAGTAGCTGGCATTCAAGCCACTATATCTGAAGCAATGCACTCTTGAAAGTGATTTGCCACCTGAGGGCCTAATTCTCTGCTCAAGTTGTGGAGCCCTATTGACTTTCACAATTCTGATCTCATTTGTCTCCATTGCTTGAAGGATGCGGCTGTTTCCTGGCCCTGTGTGAGTTTATCGAGTCGTTTTAAGTCTGCGATATAAACTTATTCAAACAATTAAACCCCTGGACACCTGGAGTGATCAGCGATGGAGTTTTCCGCGTTTCATCTTTGTATTAGAAAGCCTTGTAGGCTTCCTTCCAACTCTGCATTTTCAAGTATTCCTTTAAAGTGGCCTTTAATTGAGAGAATTGTAGAAATACAAGCACAATTTTTGAAAGCATTTAATTTAGATTTAATAGGGGGAATTAAACACACACACACACACTTTTTTAAAAAATAGGAACACTTACTGTGATGTAACGAGAATATAGGATAAATCTGCTTGGAACAAAATGGAGTTCCCGCTTTCCCCCTAAACCTGTTGTTTCTAAGAAAGGCTTTTGACTGGGTTGCATTTATAATTATTCTTGCAAATGGCACCACATGCAAAATTCGGATTGCATCCAAAGGCCCTAGTTTTGGGAGGTGAAAGTCGTGTTTGCATTGCTGCCAAGTGAAGACTTGGCTGGCACTGTGCCTTTGGTTCACGTTTTGACTTCTGGAGCATGCAAAGTTCCCCCCATTCATTGCCATGGGATGGGTGGCTCTGCATGCAGTATGGCAGTACATTTGATACAGTAATGCAGGGTGGTAATGCATGTACAAACCTGCCTCAGATATTGAGATGGAAAAGCACACAGACAAGCTCAAGGTTTGATTATAGTCTATGTGAGCCTGATCCAGCTAGATTGTTAAAGGGGACAGACTGTCGCCTGCATTCTGGTGCTCAGAATCTTCCACCAACTGCCTTTATGCTTCTGGGATAGGTTCAAGTTTCTTGTATTAATTTATAAAAAAGTAAAGGTAAAGGTACCCCTGACCGTTAGGTCTGGTCACAGACGACTCTGGGGTTGCACGCTCATCTAGCTCTATAGGCCAAGGGAGCTGGCGTTTGTCTGCAGACAGCTTCCGGGTCATGTGGCCAGCATGACTAAGCCGCTTCTGGCGAAGCAGAGCAGCGCACACAGAAACGCCATTTACCTTCCCACCAGAGCGGTACCTATTTATCTATTTGCACTTTGACATGCTTTCGAACTGCTAGGTGGGCAAGAGCTGGGACAAAACAACGGGAGCTCACCCCGTTGCGGGGATTCAAACCACTGACCTTCCGATCAACAAGCCCTAGACTCTGTGGTTTAGATCACAGTGCCACCCATGTCCCATATTAATTTATAGACCTTAACAATTTGGGTTCTGTATACCTCTGGGAGTGCCTGATCCCTTCTGTTCCTGTTGATCACTGCATTGGCCCTGTATACCTGAAGGAGCATCTCCACCCCCCTCAATCAGACCAGACACTGAGGTCCAGCTCCAAGGGCCTTCTGTTGGTTCCCTCAGTGCGAGAAGGGAGGTTACAGGGAACCAGGCAGAGGGCCTTCTCAGTAGTGGCGCCCAACCTGTGGAACTCCCATCAGATGTCAAGGAAATAAACAACTATCTGACTTTTAGAAGACACCTGAACCCTTTATAGGGAATTTTTTTATGTGTGATGTTTTACCGTGGTTTTATAATTTGCTGGAAGCTGACTGGGGTAACCCAGTCAGATGGGCAGATCATCATCATTATCATCATCTTCAGGAGAGCCATGGTGGTCCACCATGGCTTGGATGCATGACTGGTATCCAACAGCCTTGCGCTCAGTATTGTTGCCCAAATTCTGTGGAACTAGAATTTTGATTTTATGGTTTTAACTTATTTGTGGTCATGCAAGTTTTTTCTACTACATTACCAGAAGATGAGTGCTGGGATGTGTGCTTATCTTTATCACCTATAAATCTTTCTCCTTGTGTGTTTGTGCTGTAGAAACTTCAACTAAGCTATTAAGTTCCACCTAAACATTAAGAAGAACTTCCTGACGGTAAGAGCTGTTCGACAGTGGAATTTGCTGCCAAGGAGTGTGGTGGAGTCTCCTTCTTTGGAGGTCTTTAAGCGGAGGCTTGACAGCCATCTGTCAGGAATGCTTTGATGGTGTTTCCTGCTTGGCAGGGGGTTGGACTGGATGGCCCTTGTGGTCTCTTCCAACCGTATAATTCTATGATTCTATGATTCTAAGTTGGCAACACAAAACGCTTGCTGTTTTAAGCAGTTGTTTGACTTGGCACACACATGACACACACTCTACATTTACACATTATATACAGGTCACAAGAAAACTTTTGCTCCCTCTGGTCCCAGAGGGGCTTCCAGTACGTCAACATCCTTTCTTAACAAAGTCCACACACAAGCTTTGAGTCAATTTGCACAGAGTCTTGTAATAGTTTAGAGTTGTATGAAGTCCAACACCCTTCCAAGTCTTCATCTCAGATGAGCTCTTCTCAACCTGTTCGGATAACTCCACAATTCCATAATGATCCACTCCTTCCTGATAATCACCCATGATTTATGACCCACACTGGAATCTGAGCCCTTTTATATACAGAGTTGTGTGCCTAATCTGCCCAGAATACTGATATGGAAGCCAGCAGATTCAGCCACATGCATCTTGGGAATGAGTCATCTCTTCCTCACTAATGGAATTAACCCATTAACTGCATTCCTTTACAATTAGTGGTTATGAAATGCATTATTATTATTATTATTATTATTATTATTATTATTATTAGCCTCTTAATAGCCAAAATTGGCTTCTAGGCAGTTTACAAGCATAAAAGTCATTGCAGAAAACAGGACTCACAACCTGTGCTTTTTTCTTTAAAAAAAAGAAGTTTAGGGATACAGTGGTGCCCCGCTAGACGAAAATAATTCGTTCTACGAATATTTTCGTCTAGCGGTTTTTTCGTCTAGCAAAGCGGCAATGTAAACCGCGGTTTTCGCTAGACGAAAAAAAAAGACGAAAAAAATTCGTCTTGCGAGGCAGCCCCATAGACTTTTTCGTCTTGCGGGGCAGCCTCCCGCTAGACGAATGCCTTCGTCTAGCGAGTTTTTCGTCTAGCGAGGCATTCGTCTAGCGGGGCACCACTGTACTCTCATTTTCCTACTCATATTGAAATACTGCCCCTCAATGAGGTCAAACTTAGATTCACAAAATGTTTAGGGGTATGCGTACCCCTGCATCCTCCCAGAAAAAAGCACTGTTCACAACTAAGATGCACTAGTTAAATTATGCAATAAAATTCCACCGAAGCATTAAAATAAATGCCCGCAGTTAAAATGCACAATAAAACAAGCCTGTTAAAGCTACACCGTATCTAAAGCAGCAATTAAAATGGTTAAAACAGAAGGTTCCAGATGTGAGATCAGGGGGGTACTTGACCCAAAGGTATTCCCCGACGGAATGCCAATAATGATGGAACCTTTCATATTTCAGCAGGCAGATCATTCTACAACACTTGTGCAGCCAGTGGAGAATCCCACCTCTGTGTTGCCACAAGCTGATAAACATCACTGCACATTAAACACACTCCTTGCTCCCCTCCTCCCGTGCCGGCAAGTCCCTCCTAACTTGAAGGGGCTGTTAAAACAGGAGGAAACAATGTTCAGACTGAATTATTTAGACACTAGAAAAAAGCCGGCATCCTGATTTTTGTCACCTGGGCTGAGCGCGTGCAGTCGCTG
Organism: Lacerta viridis; assembly: GCA_900245905.1. Lineage (NCBI taxonomy): Eukaryota > Metazoa > Chordata > Lepidosauria > Squamata > Lacertidae > Lacerta > Lacerta viridis. The sequence continues at coordinate 220,585 of OFHU01002843.1, read as the reverse complement.
CCTATTGTTGCTTAGCAATGCCCTGTCGTGTTTACAAATAAACGCACCACACATGGAATAAGGCGTTTATTTCTGCACAGAACTGGGACATTTGATTGATTCTGTGGAGGACAGAAAGCCCGGGGAATAAGCAGAACAGTGCAGCGATTCCAGGAATAACATTTAACATCTGCCGAGATGACAGATCGTCTTCAGAAAACAGACTTTGAGAAGACAAATTTTTGGCAGGTCATTGGTGCTGCTCTTCTCACCCCCGCCCACCACCGTTGCATTTCACGGACTTGCAAATTCACTTGCGAGGTGACTCTGTTGCTATAAAAATTAAAGAGCAGAACTAATCGACGCAGTCGCGTTTGCAACACAACACATGTTATCTGAGGATTATTTTACAACTCTTATTAGTAAGGCGTTGTTAACTTTAACTGGTAGTAAAATGAAACTAAATTATGTTGAGTGGCCAAAGCTGCCTGCGGTGCCAAGCTTGAGCATAAAATTTGGGCAGTTTAAAAGGCCCGGAGAACTGAGCCATTGAACAAAAGGGCCTTAGCACTATGCTTTAGGAATAGCACACTTAAGGATTAAATAAAATCGCAGCTCACCAGTGCAGGTGGGATTCCACTAATAAGTCTCATCAGTGGAAACCCTATGTGAGGACTTCTGCTTGTCCAATGGTCTTTACACACACACTTGGGTGCCTCCTGGACCCCCAATATTGGCTTAGGGGTTGGAAGAACCCCCCAAAAGCAAACGGGAGTGGATATCATTCCATCCATCAAGCTGAAACTATTCCGAAATTAAAAATGGAAAGCGTAATGCCGGTGGACAACAAAAGAGGTTTAAAGACTCTCTCAAGAAAAATATTTAGAGGAAGGCACGTTTGGCGAACCCTCACCGTGATCAACTCCCGCCTGGAAACCAATGTCCCCACTGAGGAAGGATGTGTGGATCCAGAACTGGCCTCCACAATCGCTTACGGACACCCTGTTAAGACCGTGTTCATGGAAGACAATCTTACTCGGCTACAAGTGATCGCCAAAGAAAGAAGAAATATATACAGTGGTACCTCTGGTTGCGAACGGGATCCATTCCGGAGGCCCGTTCGCAACATGAAAAGCCAGCAACTCGAAGCGTTGTATCTGCGCATGTGAGTGGTGCAATTCGGTGCTTCTGCGCATGTGCAAAGCACGGTTTAGCGCTTCTGCGCACCGAATCCCGGAAGTAACCCATTCCGATACTTCCGGGTTCGGCACGGAGTGCAACCCGAAATCGCGTAACCTGCAGAGAACACAACCCGAGGTGTGACTGTATATATTCTATCTAAGGCTGCTCGAGTCATGACAGCCCTGTCAGAACTGTTAGGATCTAGCTGAATCACTTTGCCTGACATATCATCACACTTCTTGATTTCCTTGCTGACAATAATGGGCTAGAATAATATTAACCTGGTTAACATTCCGCTGACTACAGTTTTATGTGATGCTGCTGATCATCATTCAGAACAGGATTATGAGTGAAGGCGGGGGACAGGAGACGTTAAAATTGGCCTAATTCTGCTGCTGCCGCCATCAAAATCAGAAGAGGGACAATTAAGCTAGTTTTGTACATTTCTGGTAACCTCTCCAGAGGCAGTTCTGCTAGCCTTTCAAGTCTCAATTTGAGACCTAGAAGTTCAGTGCCTCCCTGATTCGCAGCTGAGGGCCTGGTCCCCAAATACATTTACTTGAAGCATGGCTGAATATATAAAAAAGAATGTAAAAGCAGCTCTGCAAAATTCAGTCCAAAGTAGGAATGCTTGAGGAATATGATTTCTGTGGATTTGACTATGAATTGATCCTATTCCCTATGCCTGGACAAATGTGCAGATGGAAACTTTAGTCATCCACCAGATTTCACGCTCTCTGGATGTCCTGCAGTTCTCAGAACTTGGCTGAAAGAGCATATCAACTTACATTTAAGAAATGCAGAGCCTGGCAGAAAATATCTGTTAAAATGTGGATTATTTATATACTTATATAAAATGCAGATTAATCCAGAAGCAGGATGGAAGTAGTGACCGCATGCAACCAGAGATTCCCAAACTTATTTGGCCGACCACCCGCTTTTCAGGGAAAAAAATCAGTGTCCCCCTGGAAATCTACCTTCCATCAGTGGACTTGACTTGCATTTTGTGTGTTTATTCGTTTATTTGGAAAATAAAATAATCACTATGATTTTAACTCTACGTTGCATCAGTAAGCATCATTACACAGCAGAAGAAACATGTGTGAATGGTTTTTCGAAATTTTATTCTCTTCTCTTCTTTCTTTATGCTTCTTCCCTATTCACAGGGAGCTCTGTGAATTGCAGCTCTTTGAATGGAATAGGTGCCTCCTGTGGGATGTGGGTGGTGCTGGGGGTTAAACCACAGAGCCTAGGGCTTGCCGATCAGAAGGTCGGCAGTTCAAATCCCCACGATGGGGTGAGCTCCCGTTGCTCAGTCCCTGCTCCTGCCCACCTAGCAGTTTCGAAAGCACGTCAAAGTGCAAGTAGATAAATAGGTACTGCTCTGGCGAGAAGGTAAACAGCTTTTCTGTGCGCTGCTCTGGTTCACCAGAAGTGGCTTTGTCATGCTGGCCACATGACCTGGAAGCTGTACGCTGGCTCCCTCAGCCAGTAACGTGAGATGAGCGCCGCAACCCCAGAGTCGGACACGACTGGACCTAATGGTCAGGGGTCCCTTTACCTTTAAGAACTCTCTACATCCTTAACAAACTATAGTTCCCAGGATACTTATGAGGAAGTCATGGCTGATTAAAGTGGTATCATAGCACTTTAAGCATATGGTGTGAATGTGGCCACAGACTGAGTGACTGACCCCATCCCTAGCCTCAAATCCCATCAAATCTGACATCTTTTCCCCTCCCATGGTGGTCTAGCTTGGCCATTGGCCTGATCCAACAGAACTCTTCTATGTCCTCTGCTACCAATGGTGCAATCTTAGCTGGATCATCAATTGGGGGGGGGATGGGGAGCAGCTTATCCTTTTCACCTCCAGTCACTCCCACACACGTTAACACCCTCCCCCAGCTGCTTTTCACCCCATGTGCCCCCTATAATTCAAAAGATCCCCAATGGGAAGGAGCAGGAAACTGACCAGAAAACCTTAACCAGCTCCTTGTTTCTACCCCACCCTCTTCTCAAGAGACTGCTTTTGGATTAAAACAACAACAACCAGGAGAAAATTCATGCAAGTGGGTGTCCTTACTTCATTTATTTAAGCAGGGGTCAGCAAACCTTTTCAGCAGGGGGCTGGTCCACTGTCCCTCAGACCTTGTGGGGGGCAGACTATATTTTGAAAAAAATATATGAACTATACCCCACAAATAACCCAGAGATGCATTTTAAATAAAAGGACACATTCTATTCATGTAAAAACACGCTGTTTCCCGGACCATCCGTGGCTGAATTTAGAAGGCAATTGGGCCGAATCCGGCCCCTGGGCCTTAGTTTGCCTAAAGGGAAAGGGTAAAGGGACCCCTGACCATTAGGTCCAGTCGTGTCCAACTCTGGGGTTGCGGCGCTCATCTCGCGTTACTGGCCGAGGGAGCCGGCGTACAGCTTCCGGGTCATGTGGCCAGCATGACTAAGCCGCTTCTGGCAAACCAGAGCAGTGCACGGAAACGCCGTTTACCTTCCCGCCGGAGTGGTACCTATTTATCTACTTGCACTTTGACATGCTTTCGAACTGCTAGGTGGGCAGGAGCAGGGACCGAGCAACAGGAGCTCACCCCATCGGGGATTCGAACCGCTGACCTTCTGATCAGCAAGCCCTAGGCTCTGTGGTTTAACCCACAGCACCACCCGCCTCGCACAGTTTGCCTACCCATGTGTTAAAGCATAAAAAACATAAAACGAGCCTGCTGATTAGGTCAATGGCCCATCTAGTCCAGTATTCTGTTCTCACAGTGACCAACCAGATGCCTGTATAAGCACAACCTGAGCACATCAGCCTTCTCCACTCCTGTGGCTTCCCGCAACTGAGATTATTGGTGCCTCCAACTGTGGTGGTAACAGAGCATGGTCCTCATGGCTAGTAGCCATCAATTGCCCCCTCCTGCATGAGTTTATCTAACCATCTTTTGAAGCCACTCAATTTGGCGGCCATCACTGTGAGTTCCATCGTTCAACTATGTGCTGTAGAGCACTCAGAATTGCCAACTTAACAAGGGATAGAGACATTCCCCAGAGGCATGGATGAGCCAGCTGCCTTCTGGCTCCCCCCCCCCATAATGAAGTATTAGTGGATCAAAGCAGAAAGCAATCCAGCACTAAAACAGTGAGAAACTGTTTCAACAGCATCTCCACACCATCAGTCCTGCCTTTGGCAGAGGAGGGAGGGAACCAGAAACCACCACCTTACATTATCGCAGGCAATTTTTAAAAACAATTGCCTAAGTCTTTGAACAAACAGGGCCTGATAATGCAAGTTTCATAGCTCCCTGGTGATGCAGCAGGGATCGTATATAACCAAGATACAGATTTACTTCCTAACTGTCACTGCAAGGTATACCTTCCACCCCACATTCCTCGTATCTTCTCGGAACAAGCCGTCTTATCTCCGGACGTGTAACCAAGTGATCTCACATGCAAGGCATTTCTAAATCATGAGCCCATTACTCTTGTTCTCAATTACCTCGGGACAGATGAATTCTTCACACTCATTAGCCACGAAGGTGGGAAGAACATAAAAAGCCCATTCGGTTCAGCAGGAGAGGAAGGGGGAGGAAATGTTATTTAAGTGGGCGAAGGCATCATTTTTAATCCCTCTTAGGCTTTCATGCTAAGGTGGCCGGTGAAATAGTCCACTTACAAATGCATTTTAAAAATACACACTTACTAGATAACATGAGCAGAGGTGTGTGGAAAAGACCAGTCTTTTTCTCCAGCTCACCCATTGCTGCACCTATTCCCCAAGGTTGGGGATACCATTGAGTTTGGGTGTGTGCGCTGAATTGAAGCTCTGTTTCTTGTCCCTGAGGTGGAGCAGCAAATCCAGGAGAAGGGGGGGGGTCAATGCACACAGTACCCAAGGCAAGCCAAGTTGCTTGGGCATAAAATCCCACAAGAACCTTCCCTTTCACTGCTGCAAGAAATACAGTCAAATTAAATGGGCACTACATTCCACATGACCTTTGCACTAGGGACTAGGCTGTGGGGGTGGACTGGGCACAGGGACGTTGGTGGTGCTGTGGTCTAAACCACTGAGTCTCTTGGGCTTGCTGATTGGAAGGTCAGCGGTTTGAATCCCCATGACGGAATGAGCTCCCGTTGCTCTGTCCCAGCTCCTGTCAACCTAGCAGTTCAAAAGCACACCAGTGCAAGTAGATAAATAGGTACTGCTGCGGCGGGAAGGTAAACAGCATTTCCATGTGCTCTGGTTTCCGTCACGGTTCCGTTGTGCCAGAAGCAGTTTAGTCATGCTGGCCACATGACCTGGAAAGCTGTCTGCGGACAAACGCCAGCTCCCTTGTCCTGAAAGTGGAGATGAGCGCCACAACCCCATAGTCGCCTTTGAGTGGACTTAACCGTCCAGGGGTCCTTTACTTTTACCTTTTTACTGGGTTGAGTTTCATACTCCTCATGTTTAGAGGTGAATCAACTGATTTGCACTTTCTGAAACAATACAGGAACTGAAACACAGCCATCCTTCGAGTTTTGCATTTCTCTGAATTCTGCAGCGTACAACAAAATGCATATATGAGACCAAAGGGTGTGTGAAAATACATGTTGTTGTTGGCATTTCTCTTTTTTTTTTTTTTTTTTATTGAATTTTCTTGGTTTCAAGTGCATGTCTCTTGCATTTTCCCGTAACATTTTTACAGGAGAAGAACCTTCACCCCCAATGGTCCCCCTTCATCACACACACAGCCCAACAAGATATGACAAAAATACCGGAGCATACAAATCAATGGCTGACCTGATCCAGGCACCCACCCACCCCACTCACAAAGAAAACCAAAGTCACCACAGCCAACCACAAAGGAACAAGCACACCCTGAAAACCTCTACCGCCAAGGAAATACAAGCGAACAACAGAGAACCAACACAAACAATTGACACCAAATCCTACATATACTAAGGAAAAAAGAAACATGCCCCCCCACCCCACCCTCACCCCACCCCACCCACCTCCTCCCCCCCTTTTGCCTAATGCATTTGTCTGTCTTGACATACAATGGAGTGTGCCTCCAGGGGTGAAGTCAAACTGCTGCGTTAACAGCACTGAAGTGACCTCCCTGGGGTGCAAGCCCAGGCAGTGTGTATGGAGTTCCTGGGCTGCCCAGATGACAAGACCCCCCTCTCGGCCTCGCTGGTGTGGTCCAAAGGAAAGCAGAGCAATACATTTGGCACCAACTTGGCTGCAGGAGTTGCCGGAAGGAGCCATACAATGCATATATTGGTCAAAATGACATACAAAATGCTGACAAAAATATGTGTATTAGGCAAAACTGCATCAAAAAAGTATACTAAAATGATGATAAATTTTCACGAGGCCTTAAAAAAAAACCCCAATACAATCACAAGTTAGTCTGGTGAACTGAACTTAAGAGTTGAAAAATGAGAAACGGAGATAAACCTAAATTGACAGATTCAGCTGTTTCCCATGGAGTCGTCTCTCTGTCCATCCCTGCTGGCCTCTGCACATGGAGTGTTTCCAGTGTCACACCATCCATGCACAGCACTCAGTGAGGCTCCCACTGCTGTCGGGCACAAGCCAGGCATGATTTTTGCACCAACACCAGGCTGGCAATTCTCCTGCCCCCTGCTTTCTGATTTTTTTTCCTGTGCCCCCACCACTCTGTTAAGACCCACTGGGTTTGAATTGGACCCTAAATAGCTAACAATTTGCTGTCCTTTCGTGACATCCAAAACCAGGTGCCTGAGGCAGCTGCCTCACTCTGCCTAATGGTAGAGGCGGCCCCTAGAGAGGGCCACAGATATAAAATACAGAAATGTGTGGGGCTTGCTTCCTAGAATCTGTATTTAGGATCGCAGGATTAGGCAGTGGTCCATATGCCACTTCCTTCTGCCTCTAGTCAACACAGTGGACCTGCTTCTGAGTAAGCCTGCTTAGGATTGTTGTGCCGTTAATTATGTCTATATAAATGTATATAACTGTGATGTTCATTACGTATATGAAAATATTTCTCTTGATATGCCAGAACGCAGCCTGAGCTGGTGTAAGAGTATCGTCTCCCTCCCTCAGAAATGTACCTACAAGGAAAGAGTAGTGTTTGACAATTTTGAAGGTTGATACATACACACACACACACACACACACACACACACACATATATATATTTGGCAGGCATGAGGTGAAGAGAGAAGCAGAGGAGAACATGGTGTCATGGTTACTGAGAAAGCAAGGCCATATCTGATAAAGCAAAGCAGCTGCCCTTATTTCTCTCTGAAGTTAATCAAATAAGCGAGCTGTGTGGTGACAAGGTCCAGCCGCAGCAAACAATTGAGGATTTTAGAGAAGCAGCTAAGAGGTTGCAAGAGTCTACCTTTCTGGGTACATGGTGATATATCTTTGTTATTAAGTAACATGATTGATTGATTGATTGATGATGATGATGATTAATATTAGTACAGTGGTGCCTCGCAAGACGAAATTAATTCGTTCCGCAAGACTTTTCGTCTTGCGGAAATTTCGTCTTGCGAGGCACCGTTTCCCATAGGTAAAGGTAAAGGGACCCCTGACCATCAGGTCCAGTCATGTCCGACTCTGGGGTTGCGGCGCTCATCTCGCTCTATAGGCCGAGGGAGCCGGCGTTTGTCCGCAGACAGCTTCCGGGTCATGTGGCCAGCATGCAAAGCCACTTCTGGCGAACCAGAGCAGCGCACGGAAACGCCGTTTACCTTCCCGCTGGAGCGGTCCCTATTTATCTACTTGCACTTTGACGTGCTTTGAACTGCTAGGTGGGCAGGAGCTGGGACCGAGCAACGGGAGCTCACCCCGTGGCAGGGATTCGAACCGCCAACCTTCTGATCAGCAAGCCCTAGACCTGTGGTTTAACCCACAGCGCCACCATGTTAATAATTGGTTGCAGTACCATCAAATTAATGAAATGTTTAAAAGCGATATGAAAAAGACGGGATTTAGCGAGACAAAATCAAAGTTTGAAGTTGAAGTACTTAATAGTGACTTTAAAGTACTTGCTAAGATGTATAAAATGCTGTTGGAATGGAACTTAAAAGATGAAGAAGTGAAGTCGGTGATGATTCATTGGGCAAAAGATATTGGACATAACATTATGCTAGAAGACTGGGAAAAACTTTGGAGGGAAGGAATGAAATTTACGGCATGTACGTCAATAAAAGAAAATCTATTGAAAATGATGTATAGATGGCATATCACCCCAGTTAAACTAGCTAAGATGTACAAGTCAGATAATAAGTGTTGGAAATGTAAACAAAATGTCGGTACTTTTTTTCATATGTGGTGGGAATGTAAAAAGGTGAGAGTGTATTGGGATATGATCATGAGTTAAGAAAAATGTTGAGATATAACTTTGTTAAGAAACCTGAACCTTTTTGTTAGGTATTGTAGGTACAGACATTGAAAAAAAGGATATTGACTTTTCCAATACGCACGGCGGCAGCTAGATTCTTCTAGCACAAAAATGGAAACAAGAAGAATTACCGCGAAAGAGGAATGGACAGTGAAACTGACTGAATATGCAGAAATGGACAAACTAACGGGAAGAATCCGAGAGCAGCGGGACCAGAAATTCATCAAAGACTGGTTAAAGTTTACGAACTATTTGAAAGACAATTTACATTTGAATACGTTAATAGGATTTCAAGAAGTTTTGTAGTGAATGTGTAGAATTATTATTGTAAGTAGGATAGTAAAGTAAGGGAAATTCTTTTTTTTGATAATGTAAGCAATGGTTGATTAAAGAAGTATAATGCTAAGTTAAAAATTAGAAAACCATTCGAAGGGACTGACGGAAGTCACGGCTTGATAGCCAAATGGAAAATGTATGAAAATGTTTGTTTAAGGATTATTGTAGTAGTTTAGTATAAAAATAATAAAAATTATATGTATATAAAAAAAAAAAACCTGGGCTACCGTTTCCCATAGGAACGCATTAAAATTTAATTAATGCGTTCCTATGGGGAAAAAATCCGGAGGCACCGGTCGGAAGGGGTGCCGGCTGATCGCCATCTTGGGTCACTGCGCATGTACAGACATGCGCAGTCACCCAAGTGGCGGGCGCGATCGGCCGGCGCCCCTCCGACCGGCCGCCCACGCGCATTTTAAGGTGCACAGCGAACACAGCGCTGCTGTTTGCTCGCTACAGCTTTAAAACACGGCACGGCTCTGGTCGGAAAGGGTGCCGGCCGATCGCCATCTTGGGTCGACTGCACATGTACAGACATGCATAGTCAACCCAAGATGGCGGGCGCGATCGGCCGACGCCCCTTCCGACCGGCACCGGAGCCACACCGCACCACACTTTAAGGCTGCAGCGAGTGAACAGCAGTGCTGCTGCTCGCTTGCTGCAGCTTTAAAACGCAGCGCGGCGTGGCTCCAGCCGGCTTACAGTGGTACTGCGCAAGACGAATTCGTCTTGCGAATTACGGCCATAGACGGATTCGTCTCGCGAGTCAACTAAAAAATCGCAAAACCCTTTCGTTTTGCAAGTTTTTCGTTGTGCGAGGCATTCGTCTTGCGGGGTACCACTGTATTATTATTATTTATACCCCACCCATCTGGCTGGGTTTCCCCAGCCACTCTGGGCGACTTCCAGCAGAATATTAAAATACAATAGTCTATTAAACATTAAAAGCTTCCCTAAACAGGGTTGCCTTCAGATGTCTTCTAAAAGTCTGGCATAGTGGTACCTCGACTTACGAAGTCAATCCATTCCGAAGGCGCGCTCATAAGTCAAAATCTTCGCAAGTAGAAGCCGCCATCTTGGAACGAAAAAAAATCCATACCTCGAAAAAAGCACATTAAAATCTTCGTAAGTTGAGGTATTGTGCCGCCGCTTTCACTTCGGAAGTCGAAAATTTTGGAAGCGGCGGCCATTTTTTCACTTCCAGGGGTCATTTGGAAGTCGAAAAATGCGGAAGTTGAGTCGCTCGTAAGTCGTAGTTGTTTTTCTCTTTGACATCTGGTGGGAGGGAGTTCCACAGGGCAGGTGCCACTACCGAGACTGGTCATTTTTATCATTTGTATCAGTTGTGGCTCTTATCTAAAGGTGTAGGCGGGGGGCAAATAGGCTGCACACTGCCTATAATATTGATGTAATTATTCATGAAAATATTCTTACCTGCTTTTCACTATTTCCTCCCAGTCGAGGTTAGACCTTCCTGTTCAGACAGGCTTTGGGAAATTAAGGTTTGGGAAATCCCTATTTCCCAGGGACAGTCCTGGAGTTACAGAAGCAGTCCCGATTTCTGATTTAATCCCAGACTGTTCCACTTTCCTTTTCGGCATCCTTCTTTTCATCAGAGATATGTTGAAGGGGATAGAATAGAACATCCCTAGTTTTATCAGAAAAATGTTGGCAGCGATGGAATAAGAAGACTGAACACCGAAGAATTGATGCTTTTGAATTATGGTGCTGGAGGAGACTCTTGAGAGTCCCATGGACTGCAAGAAGATCAAACCTATCCATTCTGAAGGAAATCAGCCCTGAGTGCTCACTGGAAGGACAGATCCTGAAGCTGAGGCTCCAATACTTTGGCCACCTCATGAGAAGAGAAGACTCCCTGGAAAAGACCCTGATGTTGGGAAAGATGGAGGGCACAAGGAGAAGGGGACGACAGAGGATGAGATGGTTGGACAGTGTTCTCGAAGCTACCAACATGAGTCTGACCAAACTGCGGGAGGCAGTGGAAGACAGGAGTGCCTGGTGTGCTCTGGTCCATGGGGTCACAAAGAGTCGGACACGACTGAACAACTGAACATCAACAACAACAACTCTTCACCAAAGAAATATTGGAGAGGATGGAATTTTAATCACTGGTTCTAAATGTGTTTCGATGAATCTTAGCTATTGTTTTAAACTGGTTTCTTTCCTTTCTTTTTTTACTTTGTGTTTTATAATGATTTTCTTAAATGTTGGAAGCCGCCTTGAATCCTACCTTTGGAAAAATATGAGATATAAATACATTAAATAATAATACTGTAATAATAATTTTCAAAATGATCTGAAAGTGGGCTTCAATCCTGAAAGGCAGAACAAAATCACACAGTCAATCTCTAAGCAACAAAACACAAAAAAAACCTTGAGCAAAGTCTTCCAAAAGCAGGGGTGCACAGATGTATATATTAGGGGGAGACGCATATAAAAATGCAGAAATTCAAACTAATATGCTGTTGAATTTTCATGAGGGCTTAAAAAAAGAGGTTTTCCTAACAAGTTTTTGCCCCCCAGTTGGACTGATACTCTTTTCGATTTCCTCCATTTTTTTTCCTTGACGGGGTGTATGTGTAGCAAGCAGAATATTCCAATGTCGAAAATGAAAAGATTGAAAATCTAATGCAAATTGGTAGCTTACTTCCATGTGAAAAATGTTATTTGTGAGGGGCCTGCTTCTGAAAGATACTGTTTATTACGATCGTATCAGAGATGGGATATTGCAACCTCAGCGATTGTAAAAGGTTTGGCAACCCACAGATAGACACTGATTTGCAAGGTCAGAAGGTCAGAATGCATTTCCTTATCTCATCCAAAAGTGAGGCATGGTACGACGCCAATGTACATCACCCCGAGAATATAATCAACCACTATTCCTCCTATTTAGGGCAGGTTTAAAACCAATGAATGAAAATTGCCTTTCACACATGGTGAGATGGTAAGAAATTGGAATCCTGTTGAGCATGGTTTCCGGAGTTGGATTCCAATCATGCATTTTGTCATTTCAGTTTAAAGACAGGATTTGGGATATGACCAATGTTGCAAAAGTCTTTAGCATACTAGAAAGGTTAGGTGGAATCCTGGTGCACTGATCTTGTGAAGCTCCCAAAACAGACCCAGGTGTTCAAATTGTTCTTCGGAAATGTCCACTAGGCTGATCCAAATTCTTTTAATTGTCCTCCGTTCGTTGACAGCTGAGCATGCAGATTGCCAAAGTGTGAGCCATGCAGTAGGACAGATCTTTTAAAGGCACAGAGGAAGTTTAGAGAAATGTTTTTCTCCCTTTCTCATGATATTAGAAATCAGGGTCACCCGATGAAATTGACTGGCAGAAGAGGGTGGGCAGACAAAAGGAAGAACTTCTTTGAAAGGGACCCAAGGGTCATCTAGTCCAACCCTCTGCAATGCAGGAATCTCAGCTAAAGCAATTCCAAACAGCTCGTACTGTCAGAAAGTTCTTCCTGATGTTTAATCGGAATCTCCTTTCTTGTAACTTGAAGCCATTGGTTCAAGTCCTACCCTCCAGAGCAGGAGAAAACAAGCTTGCCTCCCTCTTCCATGTGACAGCCCTTGAGATATTTGAAGATGGCTATCATATCTCCTCTCAGCCTCCTGTTTTCCAGGCTAAACACACCCAGCTCCTTCGACTGTTCCTCACCAGGCTTGGTTTCCAGATCCTTGATCATCTTGGTTGCCATCCTCTGCACACATTCCAGTTTGTCAATATCCTTCTTAAAATGTACTGCCCAAAACTGGACACAGTATTCCAGGTGTAGTCTAACCAAGGCAGAACAGAGTGGTACTATTACTTCTAATAGAGTGGTATTATTACTACTACTATTACTATCAATTCACTGGTTGCTATCATGATAGCAACCAGTGAATTACTCAAAGGCAGTGGCGGTACCAGAATAAAATTTTGAGGAATGGGGGTCAAACTCCCAGGGTTTGCAGTTAGCTGTCAGAAACTTTCCCCCTTTTTAAAGGGAAATTCCCTTATTCCGAATAGGAATCCTCGCAAGAAGAGTCACAGCACAATAATGCAAATCCTTGAAAGATTGTAATAACACATTAAAGATTCCTTCCAGTAGCACCTTAGAGACCAACTAAGTTTGTTATTGGTATGAGCTTTCGTGTGCATGCACACTTCTTCAGATATCATGCACATGAAAGCTCATACCAATAACAAACTTAGTTGGTCTCTAAGGTGCTACTGGAAGGAATTTTTAATTTTGTTTTGACTACAGCAGACCAAAATGGCTACCTACCTGTGATAAGATTCCTGAGAGCACGAAGGCTTCTGGAATGGCCCACAAGATTTGGAATGGTAGAACTGCAATACTGAACATAAATTCTATCTCCGTCCCCATCGTTCAGCCTGAGGTCCAGATCCGAGGGCCTTCTGGCGGTTCCCTCATTGCGAGAAGCGAAGCTACAGGGAACCAGGCAGAGGGCCTTCTCAGCAGTGGCACCCGCCCTGTGGACCAGCCTCCCATCAGATGTCAAGGAAATAAACAACTACAGTCAAACCTCTTCTTACGCTTGCTTCCTCTTGTGTCCATTTTGCCCAACGTCAGCGGCAAACCCGAAAGTAACCAGCGGGTTTGCCACCGGTCGCACATGCGCAGAAGCAGTGATCGCCATCTGCGCCAGCACGCAATGGCGCCTCTCCCAGCAACCCGCTTCAACCTCCGGACGGACCTCTGGAATGGATTATGGTCGCAGGTAGAGGTTCCACTGTATCTGACTTTTATTTTTTTTTTTTTTAATAAGAATTTATTGGCCTTTTTCATAATACAACATAAACCCCTCCCACACCAACATATATAACACAAATACAAACAAAGCCAGGATTTTTCTTCTTACTTATATCCATAAAAAAAAAATTCTTGTTTCAAATCTTGACACATGACTTCCCCTGCCTATTCACCTTCGGTTTTAAATCAATCTTCTTTTTTTATAACACCTTTTCTCTAAAAATTCACTTTAGTTAAAAATAAAACAATCATCTTAATCTTCTTAGTTTATCATAAATCTTAACAAAATATTCTTAAAAAATCTAAACTTATTTCTTCTTTCCTTTATCATGCTGCTATTAACATAAATCTCAATATCTCACTATTTATTCACTATAAACTTATAATTAACAACCTTCACGCTCCGATTTCAAATACCATAACAGACCATTTAAATTAACGATTAATACTTCACCCCACACCCCCTCTGTCCATTGTCTTTCTCTGTCTTTCGCCGGAACCATTCCTCGAATTGTCTTCTTTTCCCAAATGTCCACAGATCCAGGCAACAGTCACAACAAACCTTGCATCAAGCTTCAGGGTACACCTCACGTCCTTCCTGGGCTCCTCCGTTTCTTTGTACGATTCTTCTACTTCTTGTAAAAATCTTAATTCCATGTCCCTTGCCCCCGAGCTCCCACCTCGGGGTCTGGATATTATAAATTTTCCGGTTCCAGGGCTGCCACCCCCAGAAACCGGTTCCTTTTCCCGGAGTCGCCCAGCCATTTCATAGCATCCTTCAAGCACCCCTTCCAGCTCTTTGCCAAGGTTTGCTTCCATTGTGTAAAATTTTTGAAAAGCCTCCTCTGTGGGAAGTTGATTCTTTTTATTTATAATCCCACTCAAAACTTGCAATTTGCGATTAAGCAGTTCCAGCTTCAAGACATCCAACAATTCTTCATCGTTTAGACCAGAGTTCAAAACAAGTTCCAACACAAAGTTCAGCATTTTGAAAGGGAGGGTGGGTATCAAATTTCAGTTCCTGTCTCTTCCTTCTTTTGTTTCAATTGTTTCCCACGTCAGTCCAGATTTTCCATCGCCATTTTTTCTGAAGCCAGAGTGTGAAGACCAAAACTTTAGATGGAGATATTTTCTCCCCACTTTATCCCCAAAGGGAAAACTCAGCAGTCTCAGATTTCAAATTGCGAGCACTTTGTATCCATTATTGTAGCAGCAGTCACTTAAACTGGTTACTATCTTTCACTCCGAAGGGAGGGAGGCAGGCTCCCTTTCCTCTTCCCCCCGGATCGTTCCAAAAATAGAAAAGTCAGGCAAATACTCACAACCACCGGGTTCTTTCAGATGACTAAATACAGGTAGAACTTAGACGCTCATCACAGGCTTTGTCGCCGCATTTACATCCCGGTTGGGGCATGTCCCCTATAGCCCGGCTCCGTCGTCCCTTCACCCCCACTCCCCCTTTACAGGGGGGGCGAGGGAAGGGTTCGGAGCCACAACGGGCACAGCCGGGGAGCCCAGGGTGCGGGACGCTCTTCCCGCACCCCACCGGAGCCCCGCTTTGCGGTAGCGGGGCTCCAAACCCCCGGGATGGACTGGGCGCTTCACAGCCGAAGCAGCCCACGACCACCCGTAATGGCGTCGCCGCCGGAAGTCTCCACTGTATCTGACTTTTAGAAGACATCTGAAAGCAACCTTGTTTGGGGAGGTATTTAATGTTTGATGTTTTATTGTGATTTTAATATTCTGTTGGGAGCTGCCCAGAGCGGCTGGGGAACCCAGCCATATGGGTGGACTATTATTATTATTATTATTATTAATGTAGCTTGTGAAACATGAGCATCCTTCCTGTGTGGAAGAGGACCCTTTCACGATAGTGACTTTCAGGTGATATTCTTCCTGTTAAGTCCCATTGATTTCACAATATCCCAGCGCCCACTTTGAAACTTCCTTTCACACAACTGTGCTTTAACTTTGATGGAATCACAACCAATGTCATGCCTTCACTTGTTGGTTTCCCACACTGTTCACCCCCACCCCAAACTATTCAGGACAGTGTATATGGACAGGATCCTGTTTGAATGTCCAACCAACCCTGCGTGATGTCGATTTGTTTTGTTTTTCTAAGGTCACCCAATGAGCTTCACGGCTTTGCAAGCATTTCAGTCCAGGTCTCGACACTGGCTCATTTATATTTTAAATGTGTTTGCCTGTGAGATGCTTCCACCCACCTCATCTTTTGAAAACAGGCCCAGTGCAGAAAATTCAAGTAATGCGCCACCATGTGTGACTGAACCCTGAGTCATCTTGACGCATCACAGGTGGTGTCTAGAGCAAGCAAACAGGGTGGGGAGAGGTTAGCCTCAGAATCCATGGTAGTTTTATTCATGCACATGGCCAAGAGTGCCTGGGTAGCTTCAGCAGCAATATTTGGACAGCGGCGGAGTTAGAAATAGCAGACACAAGGAAACCCGAAAGCTGCTATCACTAAGCCAGAACACCGTGTTAGTCTTATCTTTAGCAAAGGGAGTTTTTACCTAGCAGAGTGAGACTTTCATCAGATCTGCGGCTTTCACTATCCCCCCTATCCCATACCCACCCACAACTAGATCTTCCGGGCATCCTGCCAAGCAGAATTTCATAAGATGCTATCGAGTGGCCGTTGGAAGGGAAGCATATTGATGTGTAGCTGGTCATTTTGTCAGATTTCCAATAGCTGAGTTAACTTGCAGAGCCATCCATGGTTGTTGTTTTTTTGCAGGAAGCCCCGCCGGCACCGCGTGAGCAGATCCCGGCCGTCATTCTGACATTCACCTGTGTCGCTCTTTGAATATGCATGTAGTCATTAATTACAGCCAGCCGGCAATGCACAAACCCAAAGTGACTCCTTTATCCCACGGCTATCTAGAGCAATCCATGCACGTCGCGCTGATGGCCCTGTTGTGTCATCCGAGTCAACAGCCTTTAAATGCCGGATACCAATTTGCATGTTCAGAATGACAAACCCCATAAGGGTTCTCACTGGGCGGGATGAGGAATGCAATTCAAGTCTTCCTGGAGAAGATGTCAGAGGAAGCTGCCTGGTGTCAGCTGAGTTTGACAGTTTGCAAGAGTTGGATTTTAATGACAATTCAATAGGAACATGGGAAGCCTTAAATTTAACCAGACCATTGGTGCGTCTGTGAGGGGAGAGACTTCCAGCTGTCCACCAGACAAGGCCTTTTCCACCTTCCTTGCCCCACCCTCCAGGCTCTGCCTCTCAATTTGTATTGTATTATTTTACGCACTGTGACTTGCCGTTGTTTTTATTGACTACAGTTTAGAAATTATTTATTTTAAGTGTTAAGAGTGGATCTCTGTTTAATTTTTATATGCTGATATTTAACATTACTCTATACTATTCTAGTGGATTGTTGAATATTACTGTATCTGATATGTTGCTTATTTCAAAGTTATGTTTTATTATTACATTTTTTTGTATTGGATTAGATTGTTATTAGGTGTACACTCTCTGTTGCTTCGGATTCTAAACCGCCTTGGGTATCGTAAAATAGAAAGACGGTATACAAATTAAATGTGAAATGAAATGTTTCAGTGTTGGCTACACTGACTGTCAGTGTCTCGCTGAGGATTTCAGACGGATCTCATAGTCTTTCCTTGGGGTGCCAAGGGTTAAACCAAGGACATTCTGCATACAAAGCAGATGTCCTACCACTGAGCTATATGCAGGGGCGTGGCAAGGGAGGCGTAGGGGGTGGGTTGCCCCATGTTCCATAATGGAGGGGATGACAAATTACTGCCCTACTAGGATGGTTCATAAAAAACTTTTTTTTTTTTTTTGGAAAATGCCTGCTCCAAAGGTCTTATCTTACTATACTAGGGATTATATAGCTATATATGAAATTTCATGCATATCGGTTAATATCTTGACCCTCCTCCACCAAAATAGCTGTTCACTTGGCTGTTTTCCTATGTCGTGAAGGCTGAAATTTCAGTTCAGTGGAGCACTTACTGTTCCCAACCCTAACCCTGTGGAAAGCCATCTAATTAGACTTTAATTTGATTTTGAGATGTTTTTAGGAGGTAATTTAATTATTGTTTGATTTTATACCAATGTTATGTATCTGATGTTAGCCACCCTGAGCCCGACTTCGGCCGGGGAGGGCGGGATATAAATAAAAGTTTATTATTATTATTATTTTATTATTATTATTATTACTTGTTATTATTCCTTTGTAAGAAAATATGAAATAACATAAAACCATTTTTGCAGGGGGGGAGGGAAATCAATGGGTGTGTGTATGTGTGTGACAAGAAATTTTCTGCACCGGGTACCACCTGACCTTCCCACGTCTCTGGCTATATGTCCTTTCCCCTGAGCCACAGCCCTTCCCCAATGATCAAAAGCAAATCTCCTAAGTAGCAACTTATTGGAAGAAACACCCCACATGACATGGTTAGCACTTAGAACGCCATAATTTTCGGAGACGTTTACTTTCAGGAAGGAAAACTGTGTAACTGCAGTGGCAAATGTGTGTGCTGCATAAGTCAAAAGGTTTTCATCTTCAGACGGGGCTGGAGGGAAGGGGATTGGATGCACAAGACAGTGTAACACGAAGCCTATGATCAGAATGGAGCAACAGGCTATTCTAACAGCTTCTTGTTTCCTCCACAATCCCTGATTGTTTGGGTGTCAGGGATTAGACTCAAGAGGGCGAGTGGAATCTACACTCCTAATGAGAAAAAAGCTGAATTTTATCAATCCTTAGAGGAAATAATGATGGAGTATCTGGGAGAGAAGTTCGTTTTTCTAGGTGACCTAAATGGGGTCACTTCACCAGAACTGGATAGGACAGCAAAGAAAACAGAGAGTAAACAATCAAAGTTGCCAAAACCATTTTTTTCGGCTAGTAGAAACCTTAAGTATAAACGATGTATGGAGAATCAAGTACCCCAGCAGGAAGGAATTCACACATTTTTCAGAACCTAACAACTCGGCGGACCAAATACATGCCATTTTGGGCATCGAAGGAATTACTATTGAAAGTAAACAAAGCTGAAATTCAACCGAGGACCATTTCAGACCATTACCCGCTACTGGTTTGGTTGAAAAGTGACATCTGATGGGAGAGTGTTCCACAGGGCGGGCGCCACTACCAAGAAGGCCCTCTGCCTGGTTCCCTGTAACCTCACTTCTCGCAGTGAGGGAACCACCAGAAGGCCCTCGGCGCTGGACCTCAGTGTCTGGGCCGAATGTTGGGGTGGAGGCACTCCTTCAGGTATACTGAAGTATACTGAAGTATACTCCCAGTCACCAGTCTAGCTGCCACATTCTGGATTAATTGTGGTTTCCAGGTCACCTTCAAAGGTACCTGTTTCCTTAACGAACAAACTCATAGAAAAGGATTCTACCTTGTTTTCTCTGCTCTTGCTGCACCCCAGGGAGGAATAGCTTTCCCTAAGCCTTGACATTGGGATAGCTATCTGAATCAGGTAGGAAGCAAGAAGAAATCTCAATTAAGAGGGGGAAATTGGGGAGAAACAATGGCATTCAACAGGATTATTACAAAGCAGTGGTGGAGGTAAGGCTCCGTGGTACCTGGGGCGGCAAAGGAAACGCCCTGGGGGTGGGGCGTCGTGACAGCACATTGTGCCGCCGCGACGCCCCGCCCCCGGGGCGTTTCCGGGAGTGCCACCGCCGCTTCTGCAGCCCCCTTTTAAGCCGAAGAGCCCCCTTTTAAGCTCTGTGGCTCAAAAGGAGGCTGTGGAAGCGGCGGTCCAATGACAGAGTATGCCTGCATACCGCCCCCACCGCACCCCCCTAGCGACGCCCCTGTTAAAAAGTGTCTATTCTTACAGTAGGGACCCTCCTCTCTCCGAGAGCCAGACTGGCTGGGATGCCCATTCATCCAATAAACAACTGTGAGTACGGCTTCTTTAAAAAGTGAATTGCGCGTGCAGTTTGTCTGATCTGCAGTGGGACACAGGAGTTGGGAGGTAGCAGGCTTTGCTATAGAGTAAATGGAAGCAAGCAGCAGGGCCACAGCAGGTGAAATCTCCCGCTGCAGGATCCCAATCTATTCTGCCCTTACACATGGCAATTGACTTTTAATTGCACAAATGGCATCTCACCCAGTTTGGCCCTGAAATAACGTTCAGCGCTGCCACGCATCCCTCTTCTTTTATTACCAGCGCTTCAATGTATGCCCATAATGTATTGAACTCTAGGAGCCTCCAGAGTGTTATAGCCTTGGGACTATGACCAACTTAGTTCTTGGCATGGCTAGGCTCATAATAGCTAATGCAGCCACACTTCACTGGGTAAGTTTCTCCTCCAAACGAATTGGGCTGACAGCTTTTTGCCCCAAGAGGACTGTTGTATTCAAACACTTTAGCTAATAAAGTACCAATGAAGCAGAACTGCATTTAAAAAAAAAAAATGTGCACCACAAAAACAGATCTCCACCCTGTCATTTCGCAGCAGCCATTGACAGCAAGGAGCCTTCAGATTCTCTGCAGCTGTTTCTTTTTTAAGAGTATTGGCTAATACAAGCTAGGCACTTGGCATCAATCCTTTCTGGTCCAGCCTCAGTGAAACGGAGTGAACTGGTTCTGTGAACTGCCCTGAGACCTCCGGGTGTTGTTCTTATTGTTCAGTCATTCAGTCATGTCCGACTCTTCGTGACCCCATGGACCAGAGCACGCCAGGCACGCCTATCCTTCACTGCCTCCCGCAGTTTGGCCAAACTCATGTTAGTAGCTTTGAGAACACTGTCCAACCATCTCATCCTCTGTCGTCCCCTTCTCCTTGTGCCCTCCATCTTTCCCAACATCAGGGTCTTTTCCAGGGATTCTTTTCCAGAGAGTCTTCTGTTCTCGTGAGGTGGCCAAAGTACAAAGACCTCCGGGTACAGGGTAGTATATGAATTCAATAAATAAAATAAACCGATAAATAAATGGGAATAATCGTTGACAAGAGGGAAAGCAGTTTTCCCATGGATCCTGGGAAATTATTATTTCACGTTAATAATAATAATAATAAATAATTTTTTATTTATAGCCCGCCCTTCCCAGTTCAGAAGCTCAGGCTCAGGGCAGCTAACAACAAATTTTAAACACTTAATTGTAATACAACATAAAAGCAGCATAAAATACAGTATAAAAGCATGAATAACAATAAAATTCAAAGTTCAAAAATCAATTTGGGGGAAATCCATCCAATAAACATTAGATAGTCACCAGGGCTAGCTGGCTAAATTAGTCCTACTTGGGCCAGCGAGGAGGCCAGGGGAGAATTAGCTGTGGGGTCCCAGAGTGGGTAATCTTCATAAAAAGGGGAGGGGGAAGAGAAGGGAAATAAAAGATCAAGCTGAGTTCAAATTAAAGGCCAGGAGGAATAGCTCTGTCTTACAGGCCCGGCGGAAGGAGGTTAAGTCCTGTAGGGCCCTAGTCTCATGGGACAGAGCATTCCACCAGGTCGGAGCAATCAATGCCTTGGCCCTGGTGGAGGATGTTCTGTGTTTGCACCCAGGGTGGAGTTTCAGGCCCCTCTTCTTCATATAGACCCCATCCACACTGATTTTTTTTAAAAGCAGTATCATATCGCTTTAAACAGTCATGGCTTAGCCCCCCCCCATTCTGGGTGAATGTGTCGTCAATGACTGGAGGCAAGAAGTAGGTTCAACATTTCTTTATTTCTGATGCTGTAGGAACTCAAGGGAATGGGGAAAACTGGGGTTTATATAGAAACAGTTATCAAGTGGAGAGAGATACATTTTGGCGGGAGCCAATGGCACGGCTTCCCTCCTGTGGGAGCCAATCCAACAGAGGATCCAAATTCTGCTCCCTGCCTCAGCAAATGGTTGCTGTTCCCGCTGTAACTAGTACATTCAAATAAAGACTGTAAAACGACACAATACATTATGCTAACATCTAGACTGTGTTATTGCTCAATACACAACACCCCCCCACGCTTAGCGGGAATGACACACGAAGTCTTTCAGGAACTGTGGCTTCCTGCGATCTCTACCCGATCGTCTCACCTCTGGTGTTGTGACATGAGGAATTGGCGGCTGAGGGACCTCCTCGGGTGTATTGGCTACCCCTATCCCTGCTAATGGTTCCCCCAGCTCATTTCCTTCCGCTAACTCTGTGTTTTCAGCGGGTAGTGCACCGTCTGACTGCCCTGGCGGGTCATTAACCTGTGCAGGTGTCTCTACCTGGCTCGGGGATGGCGACTCCCCATTTGATGCAGAGGCGTTAGGTTCCTCGGCATCACTCCGGCTGGGTATCCTGCGTCTCAGCTGATCCACATGCCTGCGCCAGACCTGACCTTGTGATAACGTGACATGATATGACACGGGACCGGTGGCCCGTGAAATGACTCCCGGAACCCAAATCGGACCTCTGGCATAATTTCTCACCCACACGAGATCCTCCGGATTAAAGTGTCTCGTTCTATCCCCTTCAGGTGGGGGTGTCTCCCGTGCAGGACGCGAGGGCATCCTATCTGGATGCACAAAGTCCAGGACTGTCACCAACCTTCGGCCTAACAGCAGCTCAGCTGGTGATTTTCCTGTGGCTGTGCATGGTGTGGCATGCTGCAAGAATAGCATACGAGCTATCCGGGCTGCCCAGTCACCCTCCAGTAGACGTGAAATAGCCCCTTTTGCGGTTCGCACCATTCGTTCTGCTTGACCATTAGAGGAGGGGTGAAAAGGGGCAGAGGTCACTCCTCGTATGAAATTGTCAGCAAGGAACCCTCTGAACTCATTTGACACGAATGCTGCCCCATTGTCTGACACCACTGTTCCTGGCAGACCATGCGTGGCAAACAAACGCCTTAAAACTTTGATAACGGCTGCTGATGTGGGACTAGAAACTAAGGCTACCTCCAACCATTTCGAGTATGCGTCGACCACAACCAAAAATGTTTTCCCTTGAAAGGGGCCCGCGAAGTCTATGTGGATACGGTTCCATGGCGCCCTTGACTGTTCCCACCAATGAATAGGTGCCCCGGGAACCTCAGGTCGAACCTCTTGGCATGTTTTGCACGTGTGTACCCACATTTCTATTTCCTTATCCATTCCTGGCCACCACACATAACAACGCGCCAGGGATTTCATTCTGACCATTCCCGGGTGCCCCATGTGCAGGGTCTCTAGAATGCGATTCCTCAGTGGGTTGGGAATGACCACCCTGTCCCCCCACAGTATGCACCCTTTATGAAGTGACAACTCATGCTGCCGCATTACAAATGGGCGGAATTTTTCTTCTTGGCCCCCACTGGGCCACCCCCTCCCTACCCAGGCAAGGACTCGGGAGAGTGTGGGGTCCTTGCGCGTCCTGGCCGCCACTTCTTCCGCGGTCACAGGAGCGCCTGGCAGTGTTTCCAACATCATGACCTGTTCGGCTGGTGCTGGATCACAATCACCAGTTCCCTGGAGGGGCAGCCGACTGAGGGCGTCTGCGTGACAGAGCAATTTCCCTTTCACATGACATATTTTATATTGGAACCCATTTAAAAAAATCGACCACCTGAGCATTCTAGGAGACAGGATTTGAGGAGTTTGCTTGTTGGGGTTAAACAGACCTAGTAATGGCTTGTGGTCCGTTTCGATTAGGAACGATCGCCCATACACATAGTCATAGAATTTCTTAACCCCCGCTACCACAGCCAATGCCTCTCTGTCAATCTGCGCGTAGTTCCTCTCGGTGGATGTAAGAGTCCTTGAATAGAATGAGATGGGTCTGTCTGACCCATCCGCCTCTCTGTGGCTGAGCACAGCTCCCAACCCATATTGCGATGCATCACAAGCAAGTACGAGGGGCTTCGTTTCGTCATAATGTGCCAAAACACTCTCAGCAGATAACATTCCCCTTATAGTTTCGAAAGCCTTTTGTTGTGGCTTTCCCCAATGCCAGACGCACTTCTTCTGCAGAAGCCTGTGCAAGGGCTCTGCCACCGCTGCTTTGTGCGGTAAAAACGCATGGTAAAAGTTTACCAGACCCAAAAATGATTGGAGTTCCGTTTTGTTGCTGGGTTTAGGTGCATTAGCGATGGCCCTAACCTTGCTTACCATGGGGTGCACTCCCTCAGCATCAATGGTGTAACCGAGGAAATCCACCGTAGGAACTCCAAAAATACATTTCTCCTTTTTTAGATGGAGTCCCGCTTCCTGGAACTTGTAAAGCACCTGTCTGATGCGGCTTTCCAACTCGTGGGGGTTCCTCCCCGATATTAGGACATCATCAAAATACACGAGGGTGCCCGGTACTTCCCTTAATAACCTTTCCATAATGCCCTGGAATATTCCCGGAGCTACACTTACTCCAAATTGCAATCGGTTTACCTTAAATGTTCCCTTGTGGGTTACAATAGTCTGAGCCTCAGCGGTCTGTGGTGTTACCGGTAACTGCTGGTACGCCTGGGCAAGATCAATTTTTGCAAATACTTTGCCTCCCGCCAACTTTGCTAGCAGTTGCGACACCACTGGAATGGGGTAAGAATTTCCCCGAATTGCCTTATTTATTGTGCATTTATAGTCTGCGCAGATACGCACTTCCCCGTTTGCCTTCAGCGGGGTCACTATTGGGGTTTCCCACCTCGCTGAGTCAACTGGCTCCAATACTTTCTGCTGGACTAGTTTGTCGAGTTCTGCCTCTATCTTGGGCTGCAAGGCAAATGGTACTCGTCTTGGTTTAAGGCGGACTGGAGTCACCCCTTGGTCCAGCTCAAAATTGATGGGAGGCCCTTTATAGCACCCCAGACTGCCATCAAATAATGGTGTGAACTCCTCATAAAGCTTCTCGAATGTGTTTGGAGCTATCGTTATGGCGTTCAACCCAGATATGCCCAGCCCTAAAGCAGGAAACCAGTCTGTTCCCAATAGGCTAGTGCGCCTTCCCTTGGCAATCACCAGCTTAAGCACGGCCCTCTTGTTTTTAAAACTTACATTGACGGAACACATTCCAAGGATGTGTATCCGGCAGGCCGAGTACGATTGTAATGTGGCGGGGAAAGGTTCCAATGGAGGAAGCTTACCCCCTAAAAAAAACGACCTCGCTGTTTTGTCAGAGACAATCGTGAATCCTGACCCAGAATCTACCTCCATCTGGCAAGGGTGGCCCTCAATGCTGACCTGGATTGATGCCTTCCCCTGAGCAGGAAACTGAACAGTCTTGCCCTCAATCTCGGTGAGGTAGTTGCAGTCGTCCACGACGTGTGCTGATGAGTTTTCCTGTCGCCGGAACGATCGCGGGGATCCTGATGTTCCCCCGGTAGCCGATCTGCATACCCGAGCAATGTGGCCCATTTTACCGCAAATGCGGCACGTGGCATTCCGGAACCGGCACTTCCGACGTTCGTGCGCACCCCCACAACCGGGGCATTCTAGTTTTCTTCCCTTTGTTTCCGATGAACCAGCCCCCAGGGATCCCACGGCGCGGGATGGACTCTGGGACGGGCTGGACTCCTGGCTGCACATAGCGTGGGCTGTTTCTGCTGCCGGCCTGGTGCTTCGTTGTGGGGTTTTCTGCTTTTCCCCCTCTGCGGTCTCCGTGGCTAAGGCCTCGCGCACTGCCGTTGCTAGATCCACCTCTTCCTTTGCAGCGATTCGACGGCGGGCCTTACTGCTGCTCAGGCCCCCAATGAACTGGTCAAGCAACGCCTCCTCAAGAGCCACGAACTGACATTGCCTCGCCAGGACCTTCAGCTCAGCAAGGAACATGGAAACCGATTCACCATCTTTCTGCCTCCTATTATGGAACTCTATGCGGCGTGTTGTCTTAGTTGCTGCTGGGGCCAGGTGCCTCGTAAGTTGGTCTGTTATCTGCACCAGCGTCGCTGTTTCTAGCGTGAGAGGAGCCACCAACCCTCGGGCCAACTCGAAAACTTCGGCACCGCAGCAACTCAGAAAAACAGCCTTCTTCCTGTCGCTGTTGGTGATTCCTTGCGCGGCAGCAGCAAAACCAAAACGTTGGAGATAGGAGTCCCAAGCCTCTGCGGCTCCCGGTTTGAACGGCTCAATTATCTTACTTCCTGCCATGGCGTGATCAGGAGCGTTTACGACTTCTTCCTCCTCTTCTGCTGACTCCGGATGCCGATCACTGTCCTCCATTTACGGCAAGCCGGATCCCATCCTCGTCGCCAGAATGAAGTGTCGTCAATGACTGGAGGCAAGAAGTAGGTTCAACATTTCTTTATTTCTGATGCTGTAGGAACTCAAGGGAATGGGGAAAACTGGGGTTTATATAGAAACAGTTATCAAGTGGAGAGAGATACATTTTGGCGGGAGCCAATGGCACGGCTTCCCTCCTGTGGGAGCCAATCCAACAGAGGATCCAAATTCTGCTCCCTGCCTCAGCAAATGGTTGCTGTTCCCGCTGTAACTAGTACATTCAAATAAAGACTGTAAAACGACACAATACATTATGCTAACATCTAGACTGTGTTATTGCTCAATACACAACACTGGGAACTATAGTTTCCCAAGTGTTTGTTAGGAGATCTCTATTCCTTTCACAGAGCTACAGTTCCTACAGTGGTTTAATAGTTTCTCTCATGGAACTCTGGAAAGTGTTGTCCTGTGGTGGGAATATGAGTCCTCTCAGAACTCTCAGCACCCTTAACAAACTAGTATTCACAAGATTATCTGGGAATTGCAGGTAAATAAGCATGATTGCAGAGCACTGAAGTAGCTTTTTGCGCTTAAACAAAGAAGAAATGAGAGAGAGAGAGAGAGAGAGAGATTTCAGGAGGGGGTAATTTAGAAGGTGGATTGGAAATTTGAGTCAGAAACCAGAATTTTATTTGTTTAAAAATAGAACCAGGCAGAGGGCCTTTTTGATAGCGGTCCTCACCCTGTGGGACGCCCTCCCATCAGACATTAAGGAAACAAACAACTGTCTGACTTTTAGAAGACATCTGAAAGCAGCCCTGTTTAGGGAAGTTTTTAATGACCAATGTTTTAATGTATTTTTAATCTTTTGTTGGAGGCAGCCCAGAGTGGCTGCGGTATAAATAAATAAATGAAAAAATAATAAAAAGAAGTATACCTTCGGAAGCACAGTGATGAAAAAAGACACCTATCAGTCTTACCCTGAAGGATAGGAACAGCTGGATTCTGAGGGCTCTGCAAATTCATAACACTTTTTCAAAAAAAAATGATTTATCAGTGCCCTTTTTATGAGACAGCAATTGCTACCCATTCAGAGGTCACAACTGGACAGCTATCTTCCTCTCCAATCTGGGCAAAGCAGAGTGTGCTACCTTAAGCTTTGAGAACTTCTGTAGGCCGTCCTTCTTGAAGAACAAAATAATCAAGGGTGTGCTCTTGCCTAGCCAGAAATTGCTGCCTGCCCAGACCTCACAGACCTGCTTCTCCAGTCCAAGAGAGCAAATATGTGGAAATGTGGAAAACGGGAGTTAAGAGTGGAGAAAGTGAGAGAAATCAAAAGTGACAGATTCATAGAATCAAAGAATTGATGAGTTGGAAGGGGACCCACGGGTCATCTAGCACAACCCCCTGCAATGCAGGAATCTCAGCTAAAGCCTCTGTGACAGGTGTCCATCCAGCCTCTGCTTAAAAATTTCCAAGGAAAAGGAGAGTCCACAACCTCCCGAAGGAAACTCTTCCACTGTCAAACAGCTCTTACTGTCAGAAAGCTTTTCCTGATGTTTAGTCGGAATCTCCTTTCTTGTAATATGAAGCCATTGGTTCGAATCCTACCCTCCAGAGCAGGAGAAGGGGGCCGTTCCAACTCTACAATGATTTTATGATTCTACATTGACTAGTCTCGCGGGGTTTCTAATATTTAAGAGGAGGAAATGTTTAAGGGAAAGATAAGTGCCCAAACACTAAAAACACAATTCCTGTTCACAGAAATTACCTGCCTGACTGCTATTATTCCATTCTTGTTTTTCAGTGCCAAAACATTTCGCTTTAGAAATAAAAATGGCGAGAGTTTAATAGCATCTGCATTGCCCCTGTGTTTTCCAGTTTGATCATGCGGTTTGAAGATTGCAACTTGCATCAAAGTGCCATTACGAACTCCCAAACCCAGGTGCTGATCTGCCTATGTCTGTTTACACAGGTGGAGAAAAGGGGGGGGGAGGGGAGGGAGAAGAAGACATTAGGAAGAACAGTGCAAATAAATCCGGGCTGGGAAATAGAGAGATGTAAATGAGGCTTATAAAATTACGACACATTCCAACAAGCAATAAAAAGGCCTTTTTATGCTCTCTGTGTGACATTTATGTGATCTGGATGCCTGAAATATGGATCCAGGACAGGTACTAATGGTTCAACGCAGTCTTTAAAAGAGTAAAATATGACTTTGAAGGGTAAATAGGAAATGCCTTGAGCGTAAATACGAGCACTTTTATTCTTTCATCCAAAGAACTTGATAGGTTGGGGTCTGAATGACTCAGAGTAAACCTATGAAGATTAACGGACTCAAGTCAGGACAGGGGTAGCCAACAGGGTGCGCCCCAGATCATGATGGATTACAAATCCCATCATCCTCAACCACTGGCCATGCTGGCAGGGGCAGATGGGAGTTCATTTATTTATTCAATTTATACCCCCACATTCCACCCAAAGGAGCCCAGGGTGGCAAACAACGAGTAATGAAACAACGAGTAATTAACACACTTTAAAACAAATTGTCGCACAACACCCAAATCTCTGAGCAGTGCAAGAATTCAGCGGTTCCAGGCGCTAACCCAGAGTTTGTGTTTCTTTTTGAAAATAAGGCACAGAGGAGCCTCTGGTGTCTTTAGGCTATATGGTTTATTGACACATATCGACAACCGGAGCCCACAATTGAGGAGTCCATAACATGTCAGGTTTTAAGGAATTCTATTCCTCCTCCGGTGGCAGCAAGAAGCAGAGAAAAACAAGGAAGAGTTCTTACTACAGCTGTGCCTTGGAAGTCGAACGGAATCCGTTCCTGAAGTCTGTTTGACTTCCAAGACGTTCAGAAACCAAGATGCAGCTTCCGATTGGCTGCAGGAGCCAATCGGAAGGCATGGAAGCCGCATCGGATGTTCAGGTTCCAAAGAACATTCGCAAACAGGAACACTCACTTCCAGTTTTGCCACGTTCCGGAGCCAAAGCATTTGACTCGCAAGGCGTTCAACTTCTGAGGTATGACTGTACTTCTTTCTTCTTCTCTGGAAGCTTCAGGAGAAGGGGGAGGGGGGCAATCTCCATCATTCCTCCAGAATCTCACCCCCTTCAGTCCAGTCCCTGACATAGCACCTAAACTCCAAGAGGGTCTTGTTTCCCCCACAGCTGCAGCCTTGGATTCAAGCAAAATTCAGGCATGGCGCTCTCTCTCTCTCTGCCTTTTCCAGCCTGCAACCCCCCCCCCTTTGCCCCTGTAGTTATTTTGTACCCAACTCTAACTTTGTCCTTCGAACTATCTAAAAGCTGGAGGAGGGGGTCCCACCCATTTGCTGTCTGGCCCAGAAACCCCCTCTCTTGTTATAGTTGCTGCTGGAATCAAGTGCAATATTTTTTGTGAGTAAGCACAATTTTTATGCTTAAGTTACAGCCTGTTGCGTACTTCTTTTATTAAGAGGGAAAGGGGGGAAATCCAGTCTGCTCCCACAACCTGGATGAGTAAAATAGAGACTACACAGCCTAGTCTCCAAGTTTCCACTTTCATGCTGCAAGGGACAGTTGTTTGAAACTCAGCTAAGTGCATTAAGTCTCAACGCTAAACTTTGAACGTTCTGCTAACACGCGTGAATAACAGGGAAATACATCCCACAAGAACCATGCATGCCACCTGGAGCTCCTTGGATAAAATGTGGCATGAAACAACAACAACAACAAGAACTGCAATCCTTAAAACACTTAGGATGCACAAAGTCTCTGTGAACAAACTGGGACTCCCTTTTGAGTGAGCATGCATAGGATTGCATTGTTAAATTCAAAACAGATTCAGTGCACCACAAAAAAAAAGATTTTGTGAGTTTTGTTTTGTTTTAACATTCATTCGTGTGTGTGTGTGTGTGTGTGTGTGTGTGTGTTTAAAAGAGATATGATATGTTTGATTCATCTGAGCATTATGAGCCAGGAAATCTTTTTACTCTAAACAAAGGAATTGTGTATCTCTAGATTATATAAATTTGAGTTTCCTATATCATCTGGCAAGGAACAGAGGAAAACACATTCAGTCCCTTAGCGGGTAATGTGATTCCTCACCCCCCCTCAAAAAAGGGAGATGAATTTCACCTTGTTCTCATCTCTAGAAGCTTTTGATGTGCAATGCATTAACAGGGAAAGGAGAGGAAAAATCCATGGTTACCTAGTGCTGCAGTATATTAAGAACTGCAAACCTCAGTCTAAAATTACAGATATGAAAAATATGCTAGAGAAAGAAGAGAGAGAGAGAGAGAGAGAGAGAGAGAGAGAGAGAGAGAGAGAGAGAGAGAGAGAGAGAGAAGGCATGGGTAAGTACAGGGGAGAAAGGCATTGTTATAATCAAACATTTATGGAATATTAGCAGGTGCAGCCTAACTGGGCAAATTCCAGCATGTGACCCTGAAGCCAGTAATTTAATAAATTGAAAATGATGGGAAGATAAATCAGACCCTTGAAGGGCACAGCGCAAAAAAAAGCATTTGGAGAAATCCTGCAGGTCTGCAGCAAAATGCTTGAAAAGGGCAATAAAGAAGAAAAATAATTGACCAAAAAAGAAAGAAGAAGCAGGCTGGTATTGAACTTTCTGTGTGATAGCAGTTATGATTGAATCTCACTACAACATGTTTCAGCCAGTCATCATCAAAATGACACAGGGTGTTCTTGGTGTTTGCTGGCTTCTTGGTTTTGAGTGACAGAATGGCTGGCATGCCTGCTTCACTAAATTTGTAGTATACATTATAATATGTGCATGCATATATGTACACACACACACACACACACACACACACACACACCCCTACAGTAAAACTTCGAACACCAAATGACTTCACAAGTCCGTCAGCCTTAAAATGATCTGCAGGAGACCTGAAAGTTATGAAAGTAGTAAATCATGGAATTGTGCAGTTTGAAGGGACCACATGGGTCATCTAGTCCAGGTAGATCATGTCCAACAGGTAGATCGTGATCTACCGCTAGGTCACTGGACATCTGCAGTAGATCACTGGTAGATCATTGGCTCCTCCCAAAGAAGCTGAACAACTGTGGCTCCCCTAAAAAAAGCTCAACATTTTACCTCCTCCCTGAAAAAAACTCAACAACTTTGACCTGAACCCCCCAAAAAGGGGGTAGATCACTGCCAGTTTTTAACTCTGTGAGTAGATTGCAGTCTCTTGGGAGTTGAAACAAAAAATAAAGTAAAATAAAAAATTCCTTCCAGTAGCACCTTAGAGACCAACTAAGTTTGTTCTTGGTATGAGCTTTTGCGTGCATGCACACTTCTTCAGGTACACTGAAACAGCAGTGTATCTTGGGAGTTGGCCACCCCTGAATTCTAGTCCAACCCCCTGCATTGGGGGGAATACTTGCCCCAACATGGGGCCATGACCCTGAGATTAAAAGTCTCATGCTCTACCAACTAAGCTATCCTGGCAAGGATGCCAACAGATTCTCAGCTGGAAGAAGAGCATGGAACCAGTGACACTCAAAGCCTGATGCCCAGCTGCTAGTTGAGGCTAGTCAGGCCTCTGTAACATAAGGGGTAGCTAACAGTGCTCCTCTGAGTTATCTATGCTTGCCTATAAATGCAAAATTCAGTGAATTTGTCCCCCTCGTCCCTGCTACCAAGTGACTGAGATGAGTGGACTTGCTGGTTTTGTTTTTAAGAGAAACTATTCTTTGTATCCCGCTTAAAAAGCAACAACAACCCTTCTTTCTTGCAAGCCCCTCTTTCCGGTGCTTACAAGAAAGCTGGAGACATCATGGGATTTCCAGGACATGCAGAGTGCTGAGCACTGCTGAGATGATTTGTCGAATGTAGGAAAAGACACACACAACCGCCTGAAATGCAAGACAAGTACATCAAAATCCCTGCAACCCACTCAGGTGAATTTCTCAGAAACTTTCCCTTCTTTTTGATTATTTCCGACTGCAGATTCATTAATTGCCAGGACATGGTGTAAAGAAATGCATGGGAGAAATGTACTGTTCTTGTAGGTGCCTCAAGTGCGATTGCAAAATCCATTCTGGATTTCTCTCTCTTTTTTAAAGAACGTTTTTTCTTTATGCTTTTCAAGTTTGTACATTTCATTAGTTTTACAATCAATTGAACATTTCAAAACCTGACTTCCTTTCCCCTCTTTCTGCGGTTCCTTAAATTTATTTATTTATTTCTTCTGCATATCCAAATTCATTTAATTTGCTCATTTAATTAACTACTTTAAATATATATACTCTTGTGAAACTGCAGGTTATTACAATAATCCTGCTAATGTTTTTATCTGTTTGCAATTTATCTGTAAATATTCAATAAACCATTTCCATTCTTTTATAAAAAAAAAAAAAGTTTGTCACCTTGATTTCTTGTTCTTCCAGTAAGTTTCACCATTTCTGCAGATTCCATAAGTTTTTTTGTATCCATTCTTCCTTTACTGGGACTTCCACTTTGGAGGGGGAAATATTCTGGATTTGGAATTCAAGCAGACAGAACAGATTGGTTCCTGGCTCAGTTCAATTCTAACCTAATGTGATAACCAACATTTAAGAACCCTTAGTCAAAGAAATATGGTATAAAACTGACTGAACGATAGGGTATTAATTAGTAACACACCCACTGTAGTTCGTATCTCTATGTAATTGAAATTGGGACCAGCCTTGTGGATAATCTACTGAACATTAACATAGCTAAATTGCGCAGCGACATAGCAAGTCACTCAGTGTGTGGAGTACACACGCTCTGATGTCTTGCAAAAATAGTTTGAGGAAATGGAACAATTGGATTAGCAGATGCCTGGGCTGTTCTAATGCTTTTAACAATCATCAGAATCACATGGCCAATTATGATTAATCAGTTCACGAGCTAACATAAAAAGCTAGTTCATTCAATGAAATTATCACAGAACTAATTAATTTTCTTTTAGCCTCGTTCAGCAACCCTCTTCGGCTTGACTGAGCCTAACGACTTTCCTCCCTCCCATCTGATGGTTTACAAAATCAAACTTTACATCTTTACATTTCACTTCGTTAATTATCCCTGTTACATCATTACCTAAAATATTATATTACTCAACCTGAAAAGGTAGCAATTTCATCCTACAACTCTTCAGATAACCCTGCTAATGATGTTAATTGCTTACAGTTGTCTTTCAGATATAATATAAATTTGTTCCAGTCCTTTTGGAATGCTTGGTCTCGCTGGTTCCGGATTCTTCCCATCAGTTTCGCCAGTTCTGTAAAGTCCATTTGCTTCATCTGCTACTCTTCTTTTGTTGGTAACGCCTGTTGTTTCCATCTTTGGGCTAACAAAATTCTTGCCGCAGTTGTTGCATGTAAAAACAATTTTTTATCTTGTCTCGTTATCTCTCTTCACACTATACCCAATAAAAAAGCTTCTGGTTTTTTTTTAAACAAAAGTGTTTTTTAAACATTTTCTTTAACTTATTATATATTATTTCCCAGAAAGCTTTTACCTCTTTACATGTCCACCACATATGGTAAAAAGTACCCCTTCCTTTTCCTTACATTTCCAAGATTGCTTTTTTTGTTCTATACATTTTAGTCAGTTTAACTGGTGTTAAATACCACCTACCTGTACATCATTTTCATAACATTTTCTTTAAGCCCCTGACCATTAGGTCCAGTCACGGATGACTCTGGGGTTGCGACACTCATCTCACTCTATAGGCCGTGGGAGCCGGCGCTTGTCCGCAAACAGCTTCCGGGTCATGTGGCCAGCATGACTAAGCCGCTTCTGGCGAACCAGAGCAGTGCACGGAAACGCCATTTACCTTCCCGCCAGAGCGGTACCTATTTATCTACTTGCACTTTGACGTGCTTTCGAACTGCTAGGTGGGCAGGAGCTGGGACCGAACAACGGGAGCTCACCCCGTCGCGGGGATTCAAACTGCCGACCTTCTGATTGGCAAGCCCTAGGCTCTGTGGTTTAGACCACAGCACCACCCACGTCCCATTCTTTAAGCATACTATGCTGTAAAATTAATAAATTTGTCCTTTGATTCAGTCGAACACTCAGCTTCTAATTCTCTTCCCAACATGACTGCTTTGGTATCACCAACCCAGCAGCTTTGCAGCAACCTCCACACTATTGCTCACCAGACTGAAGTGCATCTGCATTTGGCCAGCTGTTCCCTCTACGTCACCTTCTTCCTGCCCCATTTCGGGACATCAGTAATTTTAACTGGTTTGCTGTCCTTTCTGCTATTCAATTTCACAGCGATTAAAACCAGCAGACGTCCAAGAGACTGCTCCACCAGGAAGCCAATTTCTTATTAGTTAAGCCAAGCTGATTCTCCAGTACACAGTCATGATTCAGGAAACCAACAATTAAGGATGCAATGAGCATCTCTGAGTTTTTGAGTCCCAAAGCAAAAGAAGCATGTTCATATCTATAGATCAGTGCGACAAAGAAACAGTAACCATACATTGGGTGAAAGGAAGAGGGGGCATTATTATGCAAAACCTTGTGTAATTTCACAGATTTGCAGAAGAATCAACAATAGCCCACCCAGTAGCAAAGCTGGGGAGGACTTGAGGAATGGAGTTTATGAGATAGTAAGTCACATAGCACTTCCATGAGGAACAATAGCAAGCAGTGGCAAACAACAGACAATGTTCACTTCTGCTGGCTGTGAATTACCAAGGGAACTAGCCACATGAAAAATTCCACCCTCGAGAAAAGGACAAATCTGCTTCTGTAAATCAACGCCACAAATTTACAACATCACTTTTCAGCAAGGCAGAAACTTCTACAAAGCAATCAGGAATGTTTTGCACATTCCTGGTCACTGTATTGAGGCATGAGAAAATCCCCGTAAACTGTGCTCAAGGCCGAGTGGCACTGAAACTAAGGCATATTCACTGACAAATGGGGAAGAAGAGTGAAAATATTGGCAGCTATCTGTTGTATAGTACCCTTCAATTACAAAGCCTTTCTCAGGGGCTGGGGAAGAGTCATATATTCCTAGGCTGGCAACACATCACTATTCTTTCTAAGACCGAGCTGTTCGTTCTAAGAGCGAGTGTTTGTTAGAAAGGGAAAGGTCTCAGTTTCTCAAGTTTTCATTATTAAACACAATTATTCCGCATTATTTCTAATATAATGAGGTTTTGCATGTTATTTTCATGAATATATTAGTTGTTTTAAAACACTTTCCCCTAGCATATGCATTTTTCCGTGAACATTGTATGGTTGGAGAACTTCATTGCAAAATTCAGTTAAGAGCACTTCTTGAAAGATTGCTGTGCTTGGTTCTCATATTGTTTCAAAAAGTGTGAATTTGAGAGATCTGCCCTTAAATGCAAAGTTAATCAAATGTCTCCTCCATGCCTAGCTGCCAATAGGGTTGTAGCCAAAACAATGCCATTGAAAAGCATTGAGAAGCTGATAAAATGTGGGCTGGATGAGGTAACTGTTATATGGATATGTAGCTGGTTGACTGAGCAAACCCCAATACTTCTCACACATGGTTCCTCATCATTCTGGAAAAAGGGTGAGGAAGATTAGGGACACTTTCCCCTTGGAGGTTTTTAAGCAGAGGGCAATGGGCATCTATAATGTATGCTTTAGCTGAGATTCCTGAATTGCAGAGGGTTGGACTAAATGACCCTTGGGGTGCCTTCCAACCCTACAATTCTACAGTTCTGAGGTTTATAGATGTGTCTTATTTTAAGCTAAGGGACTGCCTCACCTGGTATGCCCCAGGAGGACCTTAATGTCCATAAATAACAACACTTTGGAGGTCCCGAGCCTCAAGGAGGTTAGATTCATCTTTTTGGCACTGGTCTCAACTTGGTGGAACATTCTGTCACAAGAGACCAAGGACCTGCGGGGTTTGACATCTTTCCACAGGGCCTGCAAGATGGAGCTGTTCTGCCTGGCCTTCAGTTTGGACTCACTCTGACCCCTTATATGGGATTTGGTATATAAATTTTCCCTTGGCTTTTTTGCTGGCCCATGTAGGACCAGCATGGATAGCTGGCTCGGGTGAATATCTGATGTTTCCTCCCTTTATGGTCTTGATTTATGGGCTACTACTAAAATGAGGCTGCATTTTAAGCCATATTTTAATTAACTTTTTTTTCTTTTTTGTCTATTACGTTTTATTGTAATTTATATTTGGTGTTAGCTGCCCTGAGCCTGGCCCTGGCTGGAGAGGGTGGGGTATAAATATTATTATTATTATTATTATTATTATTATTATTATTATTATTATTATGAACCCACCCCCAAACAGCTGACTGAGGGCTCTGCATGCTGAGAACCCATGAAATATTCACTGCCAGTCAGAAAGAGGGGGGAAAGTGAGGGATATGTGATGGCCTGTGCTCCAGACAGCTCAAAATATCGTGCAGGAAAGCATGGATTGATTGGAAGGATCACTGAAGAGGAGCAGTCTGGCAAAGAGGTGAGATATGACGGCAACATTTTGCTGCAGCTCCAACTAAGCAAACACCAAGGTTTAATTTACGACTTTTCACTTAGGTAAGATAACCGTGTGGATTTCACTGGGAGTTAATGTTTTTTTGATGGCATGGATTTGGGGTTATAGGAGCATTCTGCAGCATGTTGCCTAATCAGGAGAAGCCACAGATATCAAAGGGTAGGAGTAAAAGATTCTCCCTTTCAGAGCCACCTGTGTGTAGCATAAATATGGATTTTTACCTCTTTCTGTATCCTGAAGCCATAACTAACAGAAGGGGCCAAAAGGTTACATACCAGAAGGGAGGGAGGTTGGAAATTCTTCAACATAAATCCAGTGGGAGTAATTCTGTAAAACAAACCTATACCCACAAAACGAACTAAAGTTTACATTCCTTTAGGATTAGAAATGTCCTCGTACATTAGACAGACACAATTTATCAGCTGAACATTATATATCCACCTACAAGCGGCAATCATAAAGTAAACTCGAAACCCCACAACTGCAGGCATCGGGAAGAAACTCTGCAGTGTCCTGGGGATGAGGCAAGAAAATGGAAGCCTCTTTTGCAGGAGAAAACTTTGGAAAACTTGGAGATAGATTTTGGCATAGCACAAGTGGAAGCAATTGGCCTTAGGTCCAAGATGAGAAAGGAAGCGTGCAACTACTTAGTCAGAGTGCTTCATGCTCAGTATTTACAAGCCTCTGTAGAAGTAAAACCTCTCTCTCTCTCTTCCAATCCAAAGAACTCATTAGCTTAGCCAGCCTAGAATATTGTTCCAGAAGAATGAGCTGAACAGCCTTTGATGTCAAGCCATGTGGGAATCAGTGCACAGACTGGCTGTAGCAATCCTGGAAAAAGAAAAGAGCAACAATGCCTTCTCCTTCAGTGGCTTTTGGATACCAAGCCCATTTATTTTTGTTTTCGTCCT
The DNA here is from genome assembly GCA_900245905.1 of Lacerta viridis. NCBI lineage: Eukaryota > Metazoa > Chordata > Lepidosauria > Squamata > Lacertidae > Lacerta > Lacerta viridis. The sequence continues at coordinate 183,393 of OFHU01002843.1, read as the reverse complement.
TCTCAACTGACTATGTAATAGCTGGCCTGGAACCCATTTTTCTCCTCTTTGGGGATTTCAGCATGTGTGGATCCAGAATTGGCCTCCACAGCACTTACGGACTCATTGTTAAAACTGTGTTTATGGAAGACAATCTTACTTGGCTACGAGTGATCGCCAAAGAAGAAGAAGACCTTTGAGAGCCAGTGTGGTATAGTGGTTAAGAGCAGTAGGCTTGTAATCTGGTTAACCGGGTTCGTATCTCCGCTCCTCCACATGCAGCTGCTGGGTGACCTTGGGCTAGTCACACTTCTCTGAAGTCTCTCAGCCCCACTCACCTCACAGAGTGTTTGTTGTGGGGGAGGAAGGGAAAGGAGAATGTTAGCCGCTTTGAGACTCCTTCGGGTAGTGATAAAGCGGGATATCAAATCCAAACTCTTCTTCTTCTTCTTCTTCTTCTTCTTCTTCTTCTTCTTCTTCTTCTTCTTCCCATCAGTTACATTTGTATGGGGCTAAGAAAATAAGACTTCACATATTCACTCCTGCATGGCTGCAAAAAATTACTGGGCACTCATAGAAGCATATGCCCCTTCCTTTGAAGGTACTGGGAACGAGTTTATAAATTAATATCCCAACTTCTTTGGATTAACACTCAGTTCATCTGTGGCCAACAGGCATCAGATGTGCCAAGTGGTATGGGCTTAGGGGTCTTCGGTCCACCCAATTTTTTTTTCAATGAGAGGGCTGGTCTCCCCCCAAATCCTGTGACCCTTCTCCATCTCCTCCTCCCTGCCCAATGTCGCATGGGCAAGAGAAGGAATTGTGCGGAGCATGGCAGGCTGCTCCTCCTCCTCCTCCATGTCTGCTCCCAATTCCCCACCTGGCGTGTGAGCGCTGGCATCATGTCAGTGGAATGCCCACATGTCCTGGTCCAGTGCATGGGCACTCTCAAGCTAGGTAACATGACACGTCACATGATGCACTCCCACAATGTGAGGGGCAAGTCGGCGCCCTTGATGGGCATTATCAAGGATATAAGGAAAGTCCTACTGGATCAGGGCAAAGACCCATCTTGTCCGACATCCTGTTCTCACAGTGGCCAACCAGATCCATCTGGGAAGCCCATGAGCAGGACTGGAGTGTAATTTGTGATACTCATTCAGCAGAGCCTGAGTACACATTACCAGCTTAAAACACAACAAGGCTGTTCTTTTTCTCAAATCAAGTCAGAGCTGGCTTGAGGATAAAACACATCATATAATTGTAGCGTTGGAAGCTACGCCAAGGCCTAACCCCCTGCAATCTAGGAATCTCAGCTAAAGTATCCATGGCAGATGGCCACCCAACCTCTACTTAAAAATCTGCAAGGAAGGGGAGTCCAAAACCTCCCGAGGCAGACCGTTCCACTGTTGAACAGCTCTTACTGTCAGAAAGCTCTTCCTGGTGTTTAGTTGGAATCTCCTTTCTTGTAACTTGAAGCCATTGGTTCGAGTCCTACCCTCCAGAGCAGGAGAAAACAAGCTTGCTCCCTCTTCCATGTGGCAGCCCTTGAGATGTTTGAAGATGGCTATCATATCTCCTCTCTAGCTCCTCTTTCCGAGGCTAAAACAAAAAACAAAAAAACAAAAACCCAGCTCCTTCAACCGTTCCTCATCAGGCTTGGTTTCAAAATGCATTATATCCTAAGAAATTGCAGGATAGATGCTGGTTAGATGTGGATTGTGACTAGTTGTGTGTACAACACTTCCCCAACCAGCAGTGCAGGTGCTCTGAATGCAGAGTAAATGGGAGCATGCACACACAGTTTGATATTCAGATGCATACTGCACATGGCAGTGGAGGTAGAACATACCCATTGAGGCACGAAGCCGTTGACTTATGAGTCAAGGTTTATTGTTCCAGTTACAGGTGGGTAGCCGTGTTGGTCTGCCATAGTCAAAACAAAATCGAAAATTCTTTCCAGTAGCACCTTAGAGACCAACTGAGTTTGTTCTTGGTATGAGCTTTCGTGTGCATGCACACTTCTTCAGATACACTGTTCAGTGTATCTGAAGAAGTGTGCATGCACACGAAAGCTCATACCAAGAACAAACTCAGTTGGTCTCTAAGGTGCTACTGGAAAGGTTTATTGTGTGATGAACCAAACTGAAGGCAGAACGGTTCTCTTTGGCAACAGGAGACATAGTCTCTTCCAAGTGGTGAATGCCAAGCCGGAGAGGTGGACCACTTTGCTGAGCCAAAAGTAAATAAATAAGCAAGACTTGCTCCGAATAGCAAACATTCTGTCTCCTACCTACCACAGGTGTCCATTGTGCTTCATCTACTGACCCCACACGAAACAAATTAGATGCATCTGTTCTCCACCCCTAAACCTGCAGTGAAAAGAGAACTGATGTAACTGAATTGAAGGGCATGAGAGAAACGGTTTGTTTCTGCTACGCCTGCCAAGGCCGACTTCTAAAGTGTGTAATTTTCCTCATCAATTAGAAAAGAGAAAGAGAGAGGAAGATGTGAAATTTCTGGCTAAATCAGACATTGAGGTTGTTGTTTTTTTAAGATATGGGTCAAATACACTGTTTTTCCTCCTCCTGGCAAAGAAGCTAGAAATTTGTTTGATGTGGCTGGCTCCGTTGTTGCTTTGTCACTAACTGGGGGTTCTTGAAGGAAGGTTGCAGTTATCTACTGCCTGGCAAACAGTTCAAACTACATAAGGTTAGACATTAAACCCTTCTGCAGTAAGTGATGGACCAGTTGGCAGGGGACTATGGGCAAGTACAGCCTTTAGGCAAGCAGCTGTGCACTATAAATGGTCTTCCAAAAACAACAACAAACAAGATATCCTGATTGAGTGAAAAAGTATTTTCTTTCTTCTGTCCTGAATCATCCATGAGTTCTAGCGATATGAGAGAGGGGAAAAAACTTTTCCCTTTAGAAATACTGCAATGGCTGTGTCATAGGTGCCTGAACTTTAGGGTTCTCATTTACTCTAGGGTAGGACTCAAAGCAGTGAAGAAGCTGAATTACAGGAATGGGGATTTTGGCTAAACTTTATGAAGGACTTCCTGACAGTACAAGCTGCTAGACAATGGAGTAGAGTGCCAAAGACTCCAATCCTAGGGTGGATCTAGACACGGGGGGGGGTACCCACTATAAATAAGTCAAAAATTAGATTGTTATAACAAAAGAAAGAAATTCCTATGGAAAACCTCATTTTAAATTTTCCTGCTCTCTGGCACCATCTGGTGTTCCATGTTTATAGTGCATTCAAATTGCTGTTTCTTTCTCTGAATTACTATATACCATGGGTAGGCAAACTAAGGTCCGGGGCCTGGATCTGGCCCAATCGCCTTCTAAATCTGGCCCACGGACAGTCTGGGAATCAGCATGTTTTTACATGAGTAGAATGTGTCCTTTTATTTAAAATGCATCTGTGGGTTATTTGAGAGAGAGAGATAGAGAGATTCAGAGAGATATAGAGAGAGAGAGAGATATATAGATAGATAATAGATATAGTCCGCCCCCCACAAGGTCTGAGGGACAGTGGACCGGCCCCCTGCTGAAAAAGTTTGCTGACCCCTGCTATATACAGTTACCTGGGAGTAAGTCCCATTGAATTCATTGGGGCAATAGTAGATATTTATGGGATTGCACTGCTAGCATCATATATTGTTTGGCCATGACTGGTAGGTTTCGCTTATTAAATGATAAGTTAGCTTACACTTGGAAGCACGCATAAGGGTTTCTAATATGCAAATGTATTTCAGTTTAATCAATTGATGAAGCAATTAATCAGTTAAAAGGTAAGTGGTTAATCAGCTAAATAATATTTAATTGGTTGTCGGTCCTATTTTTCATCCTTTCCTTTGCATCACACGTTATTTTTCTTCCTCTTTTGCTGCATCTATTAAGGTCAGCCCTGATCATGCACCACAAAATTTATTCAAGGACCCAGAGGCTTTGATAGAACTACATTTCCACTTTGGCCATTTCCTTAATGCTCATCAGCTCATTTGCTTTTGGCCCTTCTCGCCTTCATCTGAAAACCTAACACAAAATGCGAATGGAGTGTCAATTTCGTTCTATTAATTGCCTTGGAAACCATCCATTCCTTTTAATTATTTCCTAGCATCTGATCTACTGGAATGTGCCACACAGCTTTAAGATGATGAGGTCTCCAATGTCCACTCTACATAAATTACCCATCCAGCCATTTGGTGAACCACTGAAAGAAATTACCTTTGCGAATCTATTCAGGGGAAACAATCGGGTGGTTTTGATTACAGCCCTGGGAGATGCAGCTCGGAAGATCTCGTCGTGGGAGATACGCCGCTGCCATTTGGCTCCACGTTAAGCAGGTAGGGCAGAGTTGAAGAATGTTATCACTGATGATGTGAAGTTAAGCAGACACCACCTGTTCAGGTGTCATTTGGAAGAGAGGCCGAAGCACAGGGTGTAAGGAGAGGGATAACAACGGGGGAATGGATATCACACAAAACAGCTGCCCACTTAGTCCATCACTGGTGCTGCCTTCGTCCATCAGCAGCATCGGTGGACATTAAATATGGCTTGAGAAGGGCATAAGGCTAATGGATTGCTCCCAGAGATTTTAATGGCTACTTAGCTATAAGGAATCAAATTATGCACCTACCAATGTAGGACAATGGAGGCTCTTCCATTAGAATGAATGGGACACCACACCACCAACCTGTGGGAATGTTCAGGGTGGCAAGAGAGGATATATTGCTTATTAATATCCTTCCTGACTTGCGCTAGTGAGTTCCTTTACTTAGCAGAGTTTACGCCCCCCCCCCTTTTTACATGCACAGCAGATAGCAGGTTGCAGGCTCATGTGAGCCTCTCACTATTATGCATTTCAGTCTGTCTCTGATTGAATTGTATGTTCCTGGTAAGTTCCCTTGAATCCCTCTTAAAAAGAATAAAGACATGACAGTCTTATTCATAAGCAATAAAAAGAAAGTTTACTCATGATCAGGCAGAGCACAGTGTGATCCCTGAAGGCAAGCTATAGGCTTAAAGTTACAAATATGTACATGTGGGTCTACCCCATATGGGAAGTGTGTGTGTGTGTGGGGGGGGGGTAATCCCAGTGCCTCTGCCACCTGAAAGAGCTAGCAGAGCAGTCCTAGCTAAAAGCTGGTCAAACGAAGAAGCAAAAGAGAGAGAGAGTGCTGCATTACCTGTCCTTTTGCTACCAGGATAGGTTAGGTCATGCCCAACTTCTATCACATGCAAAAGGAAGGATGCTCCAGCCAGGAGGAACAGGAAGTTTCAAATGGCTGGACCAAACATTCCCTCGTATATCTTCTCTAGCAAGGAGTGTTGTACTTGACAAGGATCACATTCCACACAACCTAAGTCTGTTCTCGCTGCCTGTCAGTTTCCTCCTTCTTTGTCTCAGCAGGGAATAGGATGGGAGGGTGAAACTGGCTCTACCATGGCCTCCCAACCTCCCACCCTATCATCACATAGCAACCATCCACACAACGTTTGTTGTGCTAAGTCTGTTCTCGCTGCATATTTTCTTCTCACCTGTCTGAGATATAGTTTCCTCCTCTTCATGCTGAGTAGGGATTTGAACTCCAGTCCCAACACTCTGACCTAGGGGTAAAGAACCGTCACTCCCCCAAGATGTTATTGGAGCTCCCATCAGCCCCAGCTAACATATTGGTCAGGGATGGTGAGAATTGTGTTGTGCTAGGACCAGGGTTCAAATCTCCACTCAGCCATGAAGCTCAGTGGATAACCATGAGCCAGTCTCTCTCTCTCTCTCTCTCTCTCTCTCTCTCTCTCTCTCTCTCTCTCTCTCTCTCTCTCTCTGCCGTACCTACTTTGGGGCTTGTTGTGGATATTGAGAGGTTGGAAGAAGGGTCAAGGGAAGGAGTAGGAACAGGGGTGGGAGATCGTTGGGCACTGTTGTTTGTTGTGAAGATTTAAAAAGGAGTGAACCATGCATGCTGTCTTGAGCTCCTCAGAGGAAAAATGGGCTATAAGTATATAAATAAACAGTATCTGAAGAGCCCAACTCCCAAAGGAGCTCACAGTGGGAAAACACATTGGGGATTAAACATTGCAACCACAAGATCTAAAACAATTCCACATATAAGGGCAATTAAAAACAATTCTAATATAGACTTCCGGCGGCAACGCCATCGCGGAGCGGTCGTGGGTTGCCTCGGCTGCGAGGCGACCCAGTCCGTCCCGGCGGTTGGAGCCCCGTACCGCAAAGCGGGGCTCGGTGGGGTGCGGGAAAGCGTCCCGCACCCTGGGCTCCCCGGCTGTGCCCATTTGGCTTGACCCTTCCCTCGCTCCCCCTGTAAAGGGGGAGTGGGGGTGAAGGGACAACGGAGCCGGGCTATAGGGGACTGCCCCAACCGGGACGCAAAGCGGCGGTCACCCCCGCGATGAGCGTAAAGTTCTACTGCATGTTTGGACTAAAGAAACCCGGTGGTCTGGTATTTGACTGACTACTTTTTGTGGCTTTTAAGATCCGGGGGATGTTGGAAAGGAAGCCTGCCTCCCTCCCTTCGGGGGAAAGAAAATACCAGTTTAAAGTGCTGTACAGAAATGGTACAAAGTATCTGAATTTTGATAAGTGAGATCTTTAATCTCCCTTTGGGGACAAGTTTCTGGAAAATATCCCCTTTTTAAATTCTGGTCTTTGCGCCCTGGTTTCAAGGAAAATGGTCGAAAAGTTTGAGTTGAAGGGAAAACTACTGGTGCAAAAGGGAGAACAAAGAAATGAAACTGAAATTTGATACCCATCCTCTCTCCCAACATGTTGACTTTGTGTTTGAACTTGTTTTGAACTTTGGGTTAACGGATGAACAGAGGTTTATCATCTTGAAGCTGGAACTGCTTAACGGAAATTGAAGGTCTTGAGTGGGGACATGAAAAAAAATTTACTCCCACAGAGGAGCTTTCCAAGTCTTTGATACCATGGAAGAAAACCTTAGCAAAGAGTGAAGGGATTATGAAGGATGGAAGAAATGACAGGGCGACTCCGGGAAAAATAACGTCCATGGGGGTGGCAGCCCCGGGACGGTAAGAACTGTTATATCCAGCCCCCGAGGTTGAGCTCGGGAGCAAGGGACAAAGAATCAAGATTTTTCAAATAGAGAAGAATGCAAATCGAAGCGGGAAGCGAAAGAAGATGAGATGTGTACCCTGATGCTCGATGCAAGGTCTGTTGGGAACTGTGTCTGGATCTGTGGACGGATAAGAAAAGAGGAAAATGGAAATTGGTTCCGGTGATAGATGGAAATGGACAATGGACAGAGGGGGAGTAGGGTGAATTATTAAGTGTAAAATTTAAATGGCTGTTATGGCAATCTGAAACGGAGGGTGAAGACTGTAAGTTCTATCTTGTTTTTTTAATAAGAAAAGGGATATTTGGAATTTCAGTTATTAGAGCAGTTTAAGGGAAGAAGAAGTCAGTATAGATTTGTTATAAGAATAATTTGTTAAGATTTAAGGATTTATTATTAACTATTATAGAATAAGATGATTGTTTATTACTAGTTATTATTAGCTATTATCAGTTATTAAAGATTAAGATGATTGTTTATTATTGCTATTATAGATTAAGAAGAGTGTTTTTTTTAAATGGAATTAATTTTTAGAGAACGTTGTTATTAAAGTGGATTATGGATATAAAATCGAAGGTGAAAAGGCAGGGGAAGTCAACTGTCAAGATTTAGAAATAAAATTTTCTTTATGTAATGAACAAGAAGAAGAATCATGGCAATATTTGTATTTGTTTTATATTTGTAGGTGTGGGTGTGGGTGTATGTTTTGTTATGAAAATGTCAATAAATTCTTATTTAAAAAAAAACAATTCTAATATAGATGCAGACTCAGTTCCCCCCAGATCTGCTCTAACCACTACCCCAATGCTGTCAGTTTAAAACCAGTGTGCCCTGGGACCGGAAATGACAGTTTATGTCGTGAACCGAAGAAGGGCGGTGTACAAATTTAATAAATGATAATAATAACCCAACACGCCAACTCTGCGTTACATTTGAGTTAGATAAAGATGAGGGCCCATTTTTTTTCAGCTCTCATTTCTGAGCAGGCTCAATTTTCACATCGTTTCATGAGAAAATTGACTCCGAATGACTAGGGCATCCTAGTCTATTAGGAACCTATCATCAATGTTCAAGGGACATTTTTATTTTTTTTAATGAATCCTTATTAAAAATGCAGAAGGGCTTTAAGAACAAATGTCACCTTTCTGTGTATTATCATAATTGTTAAATAATGACTGGAAGAGACTTGTTTCCAATTTCCCTAATATCCATGAAGCCGGACTTAATGAGATCGTTAATCCAAAGGGTCGTGATCCATTGCCACCCTCATTGCCAAATGCTCTTTTACTCCTCCATGCTCAAATTAATGACACAGCATTTCAGAATTGGTACTTGAACAGCTCGCGCTGCTAATGGCTGAGTCAGAGAGGCATGAAGTGTAGGGCATGGTCTGAAGACCTGTGGTATGGCAGCCCTGCTGAAGTTAAGTGAATCAGGGACTGGTCAGGACTTGAATGGGAGATCCTTCAACCCAGGTGGCAAACAGATTTTTTTTTTTTTTTTAACGAGCATTGGTCATGTAGATCATTTTTCAATAACAAAATACATTGTAGACAGAGGAGTAGAAATAGGCTATTAATTAATAGCTATCACTGTGCATGCAGTCTTCCACACACTGAGCTGGGAGTCACTCCTATGAGGTTTACTCAAAAAAATAAGAAGAGCTTGATTATATGGTTTATAGATGTAGGGTTGCCATATTTCTAAAAGTGAAAATCTGGACAAAAAAATTGTTGAGCATTTGGGGGGAGGGGGTGGCAAAGTGCTTGAGCTACCAATTTTTTTATTTTATTTTTAAAAAAGTTTTGCCCAAAGTTTCTGAGCTTCCCCCAGGTCTTGTCCAGGGAGTAGGCACAGGAGGAATGTTGGAAACCACCTCCCAGGGAGGAAGAAGTGGAAGACAGTATAGAGGAAGAGGAAGACAGTATATGGAGAAGAGAAGGTTAAGGGGTGATATGATTTTTGTTGTTGTTCAGTCGTTCAGTCGTGTGCGACTCTTCGTGACCCCATGGACCAGAGCACGCCAGGCACGCCTATCCTTCACTGCCTCCCGCAGTTTGGCCAAACTCATGTTAGTAGCTTCGGTGATATGATAGCCATATTCAAATATATAAAAGGATGTCATATAGAGGAGGGTGAAAGGTTGTTTTCTGCTGCTCCAGAGAAGCGGACACGGAGCAATGGATTCAAACTACAAGAAAGAAGATTCCACCTAAACATTAGGAAGAACTTCCTGACAGTAAGAGCTGTTGGACAGTGGAATTTGCTGCCAAGGAGTGTGGTGGAGTCTCCTTCTTTGGAGGTCTTTAAGCGGAGGCTTGACAGCCATCTGTCAGGAATGCTTTGATGGTGTTTCCTGCTTGGCAAGGGGGTTGGACTGGATGGCCCTTGTGGTCTCTTCCAACTCTATGATTCTATGATTTACAACAGTGGTTTGCAGGAAGTCACAGTTCAGAGGCAGATGAAGGGAAAAGTTGGGAAATAATGGGAGAGTGGGAGCAGGCAGAACCAGAGCAATTGACTAACACAGTGTCACTAGAAAGCGTCCGAGACCCTCCATCTCCCAGAACCCGACGAGACTTAAAAGTAGGAGAGCAAAGAGCTCAAAGACAGAGGGCACGTAGCAGCACGTAGGTGATGAGAATGACGAATGAGGAAGTGGGAGAGACAGGGGTTGGAGACTGACACAGGACATTGCCATTATCCAAGAGGCAGAGTTCTACAGCCTCTCTCTGTAAAGATTGAAATAAAAAAGGACTGTAAGAAACTTTTCCTTGTTGACAGCATTGACATTGACAGCATCCTGACACTAGGATCCTCAGAGCCTGGAAAGTGGAAAGTGGAAATTGATGAAAAGTATGGGACACAATCCATCCTGTCTTGTTCATGGGGAGGGATGAAGTCTCCATTGAACATTTATTTCTGTATGCCTACTATTTATGTACCACTTAATTCCTGGAATTTGATGTGGTCTACATAAAAATTAAAAAGCATTGTGTTCCACCATACCCAAGATGAACTGTAGCATTCCTTATATTGTTTGTAGGCTATTCACATATGCCTCAGCTATTGATGGCTGCTTTTAAACTCCCAGGAAGGTGGTATCTCAGTAATTAATTGGCATAGTATGTGTCTGTACACTGAAGGAAGGCCCACTGACTTTAGCGGACCATACTCCTGGGCAAGCGTGCAAAGGATCGCAGCCATAATGTCACTAAATCAAACATGCAGTTGTTATGAAGGCAGGAAATTGTGTGAAAATCTCCGAAGCACACTTTTAGTGCTTCAGCTGGTCAGAAAAGAACGTTTCCTGGCAACACACTGCAATGTTCTCTCCCTGTTATTGGCCATAGGAGAGCACTGTCTCTTGTACAGGCTATTAAAATGTTTTGGTACTAACTTTGCAATCAAACATGGCCATTAAGGGAGGGGTACGTTCTCGGAGTCGTAAAGACGCCCACACAGCCAAATTTCAGAGAATCATGCCACTTTGTCTTCCAAGAACATCAGCTCACTTGTTTCTATTTCAGAATTTGCACTGGGGAAAAAAATCACTGAATTCAGAGTTAGGACCAAGTTCCTGCAGACTTGGGTGAGCCTTGAAGGTGTCATAATTAATGAAAACCAAACTTTTAAATAGGAGCTCCAGATGTTACTGGGAACTCTAACTCCCATCAGCCCCAACCAGCATGGCCAACGGTGAGGGATGATGGGAGTTGGGGTCCAAACACACCTGGAGGGTCAAAGGCCCCCAAGTGCTGTACTAAGCAGATACAGATGATGAAACGTGTGGTGTCAAGTGTGGAGCAGAATGGGATGCAAAGGAGCTGTACAGGGACTTGAAGCACATTCTTTTTTATTTTCTTTTTTAAAGAGATTTTTATTAAAGTCTTTTTATGATACAAGAAAAAACAGCTACAAAAATACAAATAAAATAAGTAACACATGGAGTCCTCTCTTAAAAATAATGATTATCACCCACAGAAGGTAGTAGTGTCTCCCAGCTCTTACCTGGCAGCTTTCATTTCATTTTCCAGACTCTCACCCTGGGAGACCGACACTTCCCCTTTCTCTCAGCTAGGGTCCTCCACACAAACATCTCCTACCCCCATAAGTATGCGATCACTGGACCTTAATAAAGGCCCCAGATATAGGACATCAAAAAAAGAAGAAGAGAAAGAAAAGAGATAAACAAATAAAGCACAGTTACAGGTAGGTAGCCGTGTTGGTCTACCATAGTCAAAACAAAAACAAACAAAAAAATTCCTTCCAGTAGCACCTTAGAGACCAACTAAGTTTGTTCTTGGTATGAGCTTTCATGTGCATGCACACTCTCAACAGCAACCAGCTGATGGCTGCTGAGAAACATTCCCTTGAAGTCCAGCTTATATTCAAACCTCTTGCAAGCAGATTTCAAAGGGAATGGCTCTCGTTGCCCATCAGCTGATAGGCACTAAAAGAAAGATCTCAGCGCCGATCAGCTGACAGCCAGCCTTCAAAGAGGCTCAGCCTCTGACATCATAATGTCAGAGTTGTTCTCCGACATCATAATGATCTCATTCAGGTGAATGGCAGGATAGCAGCCCCACTCCCTGATCAAAATTGGTCCACGGGGACGGAAGTAGGTGGAATGATACAGGCCACCACATGGAGCCAGTTCCCCAACCCTGTGTTAGAGGGAGCTCTGGTTGGAGAGAACAGGTGGGTTAGGCACAGAGAAACCGATGAGTGGAGGAAAAAGAAAGAGTGGGTGGCTCAGATATGGTCTGTAAAGAGATCTGTCAGGTGGGCAAACATAGTTCAAAGCAGGTAAGGAAAGGTGGGGCTGGAGAAAGTGAGAAGAGAAGCTGTTGTGGAGCACAGGGGAAAGAGAGGGGAGTAAAGGAGAAGCAGAGCTGCAGAGGCGAGTGTGCTTAGCAAAACTGGAAAAGAAGCTAGTAGGAAGAGAAGCAGCAGCCTTATATTGAGTTCATCTAGCTCAGTACTGGCTGCACTGACCGGCAGCAGCTCTCCAGGGTTTCAGGTGGAGGAGGACACTCCCATCCCTACCTGGAGATGCTGGGGACGGTGATGGAATCTATCACCGAGTAAACTGGCAAAAATGTATAAATCTAAATCAAACAAGGACTGAGGTTGAATCCTGACAAGACAGAAGTACTGTTTTTGGGGGATAGGGGGCGGGCGGGTGTGGGGGACTCCCTGGTCCTGAATGGGGTAACTGTGCCCCTGAAGGACCAGGTGCGCAGCCTGGGAGTCATTTTGGACTCACAGCTGTCCATGGAGGCACAGGTTAATTCTGTGTCCAGGGCGGCTGTCTACCAGCTCCATCTGGTACGCAGGCTGAGACCCTACCTGCCCGCAGACTGTCTCGCCAGAGTGGTGCATGCTCTGGTTATCTCCCGCTTGGACTACTGCAATGCGCTCTATGTGGGGCTACCTTTGAAGGTGACCCGGAAACTGCAATTAATCCAGAATGCGGCAGCTAGACTGGTGACTGGGAGTGGCCGCCGGGACCACATAACACCGGTCCTGAGAGATCTACATTGGCTCCCAGTACGTTTCCGAGCACAATTCAAAGTGTTGGTGCTGACCTTTAAAGCCCTAAACGGCCTCGGTCCTGTATACCTGAAGGAGCGTCTCCACCCCCATCATTCAGCCCGGACACTGAGATCCAGCGCCGAGGGCCTTCTGTCGGTTCCCTCACTGCGAGAAGCAAAACTACAGGGAACCAGGCAGAGGGCCTTCTCGGTAGTGGCGCCCGCCCTGTGGAACGCCCTCCCATCAGAAGTCAAGGGAATAAACAACTACCTGACATTCAGAAAATACCTGAAGGCAGCCCTGTTTAGGGAAGTTTTTAAACTGTGATATTTTAAATGTATTTTAATGTTTGATGGAAGCCGCCCAGAGTGGCTGGGGAGACCCAGCCAGATGGGCGGGGTACAAATAATAAATTATTATTATTATTATTATTATTATTATTATTATTATTATTATTATTATCATATGTGTTGGTCTTGCAGTAAGGTTAAAGCTTACTGGGAAATGATATATAATGAAATGAAAAGCATGTTTAAAATTACTTTTGTAAAAACAAACAAACCCAGAAACTTTTCTTTTGGGAATTATAGGGACCGAACTACCGAAAATGTATAGAAACTTATTCATGTATGCGACTACAACTGCAAAAATGTTGCTTCCTCCAAAATGGAAAGAAGCAGAAGTCCCAGCAAAGGAAGAATGGATACAAAAACTTATGGAATATGCAGAAATGGTGAAACTTACAAGATAGCAAACTTTTTATAACAGAATGGAAATGGTTTATTGAATATTTACAGATAAATTGTAAACAGATAAAAACATTGGCAGGATTATTGTAATAACCTGCAGTTTCATAAGAGTATATATTTAAAGAAGATGAATAAATGAGCAAATTAAGTTAATTTGGATATGCAGAAGATATTAAAAATAAATTTAAGGAACCGCAGAAAGAGGGGGAAGGAAGTCAAGTTTTGAAATGTCAAAATGATTGTAAAATCAGTGAAATGTATAAACCTGAAAAGTATAAAATAATTTTTTTGCGGGGGTAGGGGTGGGGAGGAGATGCTGGGGGGTGGAACAGGGACTTTGTGCATGTTAAGCAAATGCTCTGACCCTGAGCTATGGCTGTTCCTTAGTAGCAGGGATGGGGATGCAGTGATGTGGGGAGAGTAGCTGGAATCAGGGGTGGACTTGCGTGATCTTTTGTGATATGGCACCCTGTAGTTAAAGCCATGGTTTTCCCAGTAGTAATGTACGGAAGTGAGAGCTGGACCATAAAGAAGGCTGATCGCCGAAGAATTGATGCTTTTGAATTATGGTGCTGGAGGAGACTCTTGAGAGTCCCATGGACTGCAAGAAGATCAAACCTATCCATTCTTAAAGAAATCAGCCCTGAGTGCTCAGAAGGACAGATCCTGAAGTTGAGGCTCCAGTACTTTGGCCACCTCATGAGAAGAGAAGACTCCCTGGAAAAGACCCTGATGTTGGGAAAGATGGAGGGCACAAGGAGAAGGGGACGACAGAGGATGAGATGGTTGGACAGTGTTCTCGAAGCTACTAACATGAGTTTGGCCAAACTGCGGGAGGCAGTGAAGGATAGGCGTGCCTGGCGTGCTCTGGTCCATGGGGTCACGAAGAGTCGGACATGACTGAACGACTGAACAACAAAGCAAGGCCAAAATTTAGTGCCCCCAAATGAAGCTTCTCAACTATGGGGCTTCTCGGTTTTGCACCCCTCGGCTTGGCGCCCTCTGCAGGAAAACTGCCCCTGCTACCCAATTCCCAGCCCTGCAGGGATGCTACTGAGTGTCGAGTGAAAGGAGGGAGGCAGAGAGGGAAAAGGAGAGAGATGCACGGCAATCGTGTTGTGGCTTTTAAAATATTCACTACCAGGCCTGGCAGGCACAGAAAGAGAAGAGAGGGCATGCCGTCAGGTGCTGGGAATGAAACGGGGCTATGGGGGAATGTCTCCAGAAGAGAAGCACTAAGTTAAATCAGTAACAACGTATTTTCCAGGGTTGTCTTGGCCTTCCTGAGTTAGCAGACATCACTCACAGAGGACGGGCGCATCTGTCAGTTTTGATTTCTCTCTGTTTCTCATTGCTTTCCCAAGCTTAAGCTCAGTTCTCCGCATTTCCAGATCAGTTTGAATTCTTAATTTTTAAAAAAAAAAACACTTGTGAAAATACAACAGCATTTTAGTGTGAACTTTTCCCAATATACACATTCTGGTATGCAGCCTTGCTTAATAATAATAATAATAATAATAATAATAATAATAATAATAATAATAATAGTCTTAGAGTTGGAAGGGACCCAAGGGTCATCTAGTCCAACCCTCTGCAATGCAGGAATCTCAGCTAAAGCATCCATGACAGATGGCCATCCAACCTCTGCTTATAAACCTCAAAGGAAAGGTATAATGATGATGATGATGATGATGATGATGATAATAATAATAATAATTTACACCCCACCATTTTCCCTGACAGGGAGTCAAGGCAGCTTACAGATAAAAATAAGAACAGCTAAAAACATGGGGGGGGTGGACAGAAAATAATTTAATTGCTTTTTAAACATGGATAGCATTTTATATGCACACACACATTTCTGCAGGCAGTTTTCCATAACAGAATACACATTTGCATGTTTTCTTCCTTATTATATGCGTCTTCTTGCACACTTTACCCAAGTATATGCCCGACTTGGCTGGAGAAATGAACAGTTGTACCTTGGTTTTCGAACAGCTTAGTCCTCAAACATTTCGGCTCCCGAACGCCACAAATCCAGAAGTGACTGTTCCGGTTTGCGAACTATTTTTGGAAGCCGAAAGTCCGATGGGGCTTCCACAGCTTCCGATTGGCTTCCGGTTGGCTCCGATTGGAAGCTGCACCTTGGTTTCCGAACGTCTTGGAGGTGGAACGGACTTCCGGAACAGATTCCGTTCGACTTCCAAGGTATGACTGTACTGCAAAATGCAGAAAGCGCTGATTTCAGAGGATTTGCTGTGCTCCTGTTTGCACATCCTTTCAGGAAGTGCTAATTGGTTAGATTCACCTTGAATAAAATTTATCCAACCTTCCCCCCACATACACACACACGGCACACCCAGTTTACATTCTAAGATATTATCACCACGGTTTGCCAACCATGTCCTCACATAGCTCTGTCCTTTGGGAGTCTGCAGTTTTATCGGCTCTATAAATGAATCAGTTTTAAATCAAGATAAGCAACGGGAGAGGGTGGGAATGAGAGAGGAGAAAAGGAAATCTATTAAAGTTATCTTCCTTACTCTTCCCTTACTCACAGAAATCTCCCAAGTTTTCTTCCTAGTGAATTTTGATGCAGAGCACCTTTTCTTCCAGTTTATGTCGGTCTTACCAACACACACGTACACACACACACACCCTGTTGGATGAGGTGGTGGTTATCAATATTGAAGGCTGGAGAATGTGCTTGCTCCAGGCTGTGCGTGGAGATGAGATGCTCTGGATACAAATGCCTGTCTTTTCTAAATTGCTCTCGCTAAGTCTTTGATTTATCTGTCCTTCAAAAGTGGAGGATCATTCCGCCAGGACTATTAGGTATCTCGAGAAGGAAGGAAGATTTATAAAACCTAAAAGTTTGCTCTGAGAGCAGGTGTGTTGCAGTGGATAGAGTGCTGAATTAAGACTGGAGAGCCCTGGGTTTACTGCTCAGCCACTGAAAAAGAAACCATAAGCCACCCACTTCAAGCTCACAAACTAACACTCTTCACAGGGTTAATGTAGGAATGAGGTGTGCAGGGGCGTCGCTAGGGGGGTGCGGTGGGGGCGGTACGCCCCCGGGCGACAGGGGCGAGAAGCGGCGGGTGGGGGCGGCAAGAGGCAGCCCCTCCCACCATTCCCACGCGCTGCCGCTCCCTCCGTCACCCTGGGAGCGGCAGCGCACGGCCCGACGACGGAGTGCGCCTGCACGCGCAGGCGCACTCTGTCATCGGATCGCCGCTTCCACAGCCTCCTTTTGAGCCGGAGAGCTTAAAAGCGAGCTCTTCGGCTTAAAAGAGGGCTGCAGAAGCGGCGCCGGCACCCCCGGAACCGCCCTGGGGGCGGAGCGTCATGACGTCACAATGTGATGTCACGACGCCCCGCCCCCGGGGCGTTTCCTTTGCCGCCCCGGGTACCGCGGAGCCTTACTCCGCCACTGGAGGTGTGTATGTGGAATCTGATTCAGTTCAAAGTTAAAGGCAAAACTACCAAATTTGCAGAAGGGTCACGGGTGGCATTGTGGTCTAAACCACAGAGCCTAGGGCTTGCCAATCAGAAGGTCGGTGGTTCGAATCCCCACGACGGGGTGAGCTCCCATTGCTCGGTCCCTGCTCCTGCCAACCTAGCAGTTCGAAAGCATGAAGTGCAAGTAGATAAATAGGTACCACTCCGGCGGGAAGGTAAACGGTTTTCCATGTGCTGCTCTGGTTCTCCAGAAGCGGCTTAGTCATGCTGGCCACATGACCCGGAAGCTGTCTGCGGACAAACGCCAGCTCCCTCAGCCCAAAGTAGTCAGCAACTGGACCTAATGTCAGGGTCTCTTTACCTTTACCTTTTACCTAATTTGCACCTTCCAAAACTATACACAAATCAAAACACAGGCACCCTTTGATATTCATACTTTCCTGAACTTTGCAACACAGCTCTCCTGCCAAGTCATGTGTACAAAAAATGCATAACAATTATTTTATAACTAGAAAGGTGACTATAGCTGCAATCTTATACACACTTACCGAAGTGGTAAGACTCACTAAACTGGTGCTCACTAAACTGATACTTTGTATCACTATGAGCTTGTTCTGTATTATATTAATGATTTAATGGATTGGGGGGTATTTACATGGCACTGTGTTTTTGATAGTATTTACTGATTGTTAACTTTTAATGCTTTTGTTATTGTGAGCCTCCTTGAGCTCAATGCTTGTTGCTGCAAAAGTGGAATACAAGTATTAATTTTTCTTTTTGAATGAACCAAGGGTTGGAAACTGAGAAACCGAGAAAAGCTGAAATTGTCAGGTTCACCCAACCCTAATGGAGTTGTCCCTCTGCCCATTCCAGCCTCTGTCCACACAGTGATGCTGGTATCACCCCCTAATGGTATCAGTGGCAGCCCATAGAAATCCCCCAAATGGAGCCTTTGGGGAGTGAGAAGGGGCTGAAACAGCTTCAGATCCTGAGATAACCAATTCACAGCACAATCTTTACCCTGGCCTTTGACACGAGTGGAAAACACTGTCCTGTGAGCACTCCAATTGGAGAATGTAAAGGTAAAGGGACCCCTGACCATCAGGTCCAGTTGTGTCCAACTCTGGGGTTGCGGTGCTCATCTCGCTCTATAGGCCGAGGGAGCCGGCGTTTGTCCGCAGACAGCTTCCGGGTCATGTGGCCAGCATGACAAAGCCTGCTTCTGGCAAACCAGAGCAGTGCACGGAAACGCGTTTACCTTCCCGCTGGAGCGGTACCTATTTATCTACTTGCACTTTGACGTGCTTTCGAACTGCTAGGTGGGCAGGAGCTGGGACCGAGCAATGGGAGCTCACCCCGTGGCAGGGATTCAAACCGCCGACCTTCTGATCAGCAAGCCCTAGGCTCTGTGGTTTAACCCACAGCGCCACCTGGGTCCCAACTGGAGAATAGCTTCCACCAAAGGAATCATGGACATTCAAGTAGCACGAACTCAGGACGAAAGGGAGAAACAAGCTAAGAGGAAGGCATGTTTGGCAAACTCTCAGCGTGATCAACTCCCGCCCTATGTCCCCACTGTGGAAGGACGTGTGGATCTAGAATTGGTCTCCACAGTCACCTACGGACTCACCGTTATTTGGCTATGAGTGATCACCAAAGAGAGAGAAAGATGCTTTTGGAGACCACCCTGTACTTGTGATTGTAATTTGTTTAAACTGTTTCTGATGATGTAGTTTGAAATGTTGTGACCCACCCTGGTGAAGGGAGGGTAATAAATCACCATCCATCCATCATCATTATCCTCATCATAATATCATCTACTCTGAAGTAAGTCCTATTAATGGCAAGCTAAGCTGATGGAATATGCTGAAATTGCAAAGCGGACTGGAAAACTCAGGAACCAAGTTATCTAGGAGACCACTGTAAGCAGATGGAAACATTAGCAGGAGTGTAACTCCACTTGTAATGTAACAAATACCATGGATAATATGGATTGATATAAAACTTAATATGGAAGAATATGCAGTGGTAAATGTTGAGACCCCCATGGAGGGTGTTGGGGGAACATGAGATTAGAGTGATCTCAATACAGTGGTACCTCGAGTTAAGAACTTAATTCGTTCTAGAGGTCTGTTCTTAACCTGAAATCGTTCTTAACCTGAAGCACCACTTTATTTTTTTTAAAAAAGAATTTATTGTTTTTCCAAGACAAAAAACACCCATGACAACACAGACCCAAACCCACCCCCAACAATAAAAACAAATACGAATACACCAACAATTCTGTTTCTTATTTACATAAAAAAAAACTTTTCTAGTTCGAATCATTGTTGGACTTCCCCCGTTTTCTCTCCTTCAGTTCCAATTCCATTTTTACTTTAATAACTTCTCATCTCTAAAATTAAATCATTTAAAAATTTAAACTAAACATATTTCTTAAACTCTTATTTTAATTCACAGTAATCTATCACTCAGACTTAAATCAAATCATCCAGTTCTAACTTCAGATTAAAAACAGACTTCATAACACAACATATTACTTCTTATATCAAATCATAACAAACCTCTTCTTTCCCTTAGTGCTACTAATAACAAAAAATTCAAATATCTCTTCTTTCTCAAAGCTTAAAATCTTACACTCCGGTCAGGGTACCAAATAAACCATCCTAATTTTCTCTCTAAAACATTTCACCCTATCCCTTTTCTACATTTTCTCGATTTCGGGGTCTCCCCCCACACATTCCTCCATCTTAGACCGATAAGATTTCTAAAATGTCCTCTGTTCTGCAAATAATTCCAGACGTACTCTACAACAGTCTGCAGGGAGCATCAGGGGGCACAGATCATCACCTCCAGTTCTTCGAAATTCCATTCCTCCTAGTTGTGAATATACAAGTCTGTTCCCCATCATTCCTGGGCCCTCACCCCAGAAATTGGATATAAAAAATCTTCTCATCCTGGGTCTGCCACCCCACTGAAGCACCACTTTAGCTAATGGGGCTTCCCGCTGCTGCTGCACCACCGCTGCCCGATTTCTGTTCTCATCCTGAACAGAGAGCCAGTGTGGTGTAGTGGTTAAGAGTGGTAGACTCGTAATCTGGTGAACCGGGTTCGCGTCTCCGCTCCTCCACATGCAGCTGCTGGGTGACCTTGGGCTAGTCACACTTCTTTGAAGTCTCTCAGCCCCACTCACCTCACAGAGTGTTTGTTGTGGGGAGGAAGGGAAAGGAGAATGTTAGCCACTTTGAGACTCCTTAGGGTAGTGATAAAGCGGGATATCAAATCCAAACTCTTCTTCTTCTTCTGAAGCAAAGTTCTTAACCCGAGGTACCATTTCTGGGTTAGCGGAGTCTGTAACCTCAAGCATCTGTAACCTCAAGCATCTGTAACCTGAGGTACCACTGTATATAGATATGTATTTGGACTATTATAACTTTGTATTTGTAAAATCAAATAAAAATGACTCCAAGAAGAAGTAAATCCTATTAAATTCAGCGTGGTTACTTTCGGGTAAGTGTCCTTAGGATTGCAGCCTTACTGTTGGGTCACATTTTCACCATCAGTATTGTCTCCAAATACTGCCCTCCAAGAAATCATAACCCACCATGTTTAATTCAAATGAGGTCTGTCCTTAAAGACTTGAAGTTACAATAAAGAAAGCAGTGCCTCTGAACATGGGCAGAGAGCTTCCCCCCAAACTGTTGGATGGCCTTGACTCCCTGCCTCTCCTGTTTGTTTATGCAACTGCAGCATAGGTCTGAAAAAATAAAATTCATGGCTTGAATCTGAGCATTTGGCAAACGGGTGCAGATACTTAAATTCCATATTGCTGAAATTTTAAGCATCACTAATTCAATATAAACAATTAGAAAATCCATTGGCTGATTGCAATTATTTACTAATTAGGTTTGCTTGATATTGTTACTTAACACTAATTGGTTTATTAGCTGTAGTATTAGCTGGTGTGATGCCTCCAATCATCAGAATAAATACGATATAATTCCTCTTATCAGCAACCCAGAGTTAGGCAGCAGGCCCAAAATTAACGGGGATGTATGCCTTGAATACCAATATCTAAGAAGAAGGTGTGTTTCCTTTCCAAGAGAAGTTCTGCACACATTGCACTATACTTCATTGCTGAAAGAATTAAAACAGGGCTGGGGAGCCTCAGGGCAGAGGTCAAATGTGGCCCTCAAGGACTCTCTATCTGGCCCCCAGAACTATCAACAAGCCACACACGCCCTCCTTTGACCACACCCCTCATTGGCCCTTCACAATCTCCTTGAGTATGTCTTGATTGGGTGGGATGTATCCATGAACACTTGCTAGTCTGGATGGAGGATGGAGAGGACCAAGTGTGTGCAGGAACTACCAAGGTAAAGGTAAAGGTAAAGGTACCCCTGACCATTAGGTCCAATCGTGGACGACTCTGGGGTTGCAGCGCTCATATCGCTTTATTGGCCGAGGGAGCCGGCGTACAGCTTCCGGGTCATGTGGCCAGCATGACTAAGCCGCTTCTGGCAAACCAGAGCAGCGCACGGAAACGCCATTTACCTTCCCGCTGGAGCGGTACCTATTTATCTACTTGCACTTTGATGTGCTTTTGAACTGCTAGGTTGGCAGGAGCAGGGACCGAATAACGGGAGCTCACCCCATCACAGGGATTTGAACCGCCAACTTTCTGATCGGCAAGCCCTAGGCTCTGTGGTTTAGACCACAGCACCACCTGCATCCCATACCAAGGTAAAGGCTACATGCAATTTTCTGATCAGGTTTGCATTTACCCTGTCCACTTGCTGGCGTGTGGCCCCCCAGAAGGTTGCTCAGAAGGGAATGTGGCCCTCAGGTTCAAAAACAATTCATAGAATCATAGAATTGTAGAGTTGGATGGGACCCGAGGGTCATTTTGTTCAACCAGCTGCAATGCAGGAATCTCAGTTAACACATACATGACAGGTGTCCATCTGTTTAAAGGAAAGAGTCCACCACCTCCTAAGGGAGTTTGTTCCACTGTCAAGCAACTCTCACTACCAGAAAGTTCTTCCTGATGTTTAGTCCGAATCTCCTTTCTTGTAACTTGTATCTAAGCAGTAAAACAATGCAATTTAAACTGCTGTTAAAACATATTTAAACAAATTAAAAACACCAGAAAACATCAAAAAATGTCTAAACCAAAGAAGAAAGAATCTGACTACAGTGGTACCTTGGTTCTCAAACTTAATCCATTCCGGAAGTCCGTTCCAAAACCAAAGCGTTCCAAAACCAAGGTGCGCTTTCCCATAGAAAGTAATGCAAAACGGATTAATCCGTTCCAGACTTTTAAAAACAACCCCTAAAACAGCAATTTAACATGAATTTTACTATCTAACGAGACCATTGATCCATAAAATGAAAGCAATAATCAATGTACTGTACTATAAAATAAATAAGACAGTATTGTAGATTAAAAATTAAAATTAATTATTTTCTTACCTGCACTGATGATAGTCATTGCTTTTATCCATTTCCGCAGTCACACAATCAATCAATCAGTAGCTGAACTGGGTTCCACACAGTCACAAAAACAAATTAACCGAAAAAGCCTCAAAAACAAAAACGCAAAATAAATAGCAAAAACAAAAGCGCCAGACTTATTCCATTCCGGAAGTTCATTTGACTTCCGAAATGTTCGAAAACCAAGGCACGGCTTCTGATTGGTGCAGGCACCCTGGTAACAATAGCCGACAGCCACATTGGACGTTTGGCTTCTGAAAAATGTTCAAAAACAGGAACACATACTTCCGGGTTTTCAGAGTTTGGGAACCAAGGCATTTGAGAACCAAAGTACCATTATACTTCCAACACCTCCTTAAAGCTATATAATAGAATGAAGCAAAAAGTTAAGTTAGGGCAGATGAAACTAACCTGGCACAATAGCAGAAACCAGCACAAAAACTCCTTATAGTGCAACTGGACTTTCCCTTCTCTCCTCCTTCTGTGCATCCCCCACACCTCCCCCAAATCCACATGGGAGGGTCAGGGGACCCCCAGAATAGTGCACGGTGCGGCAGAGGGCAAGAGAGGAGGTTGCCCCATTTGGCAAGAAGAAATATTGCAGTGATCAAAGCAGAGCAACATTGCAACATTGAATTCCACTTTATAGGCTTTATTCACACACTTTAAATCGATGTACCTTAAAAGTGCTTAACTTTGGCTGGATCTTTTTTAATTTGCTATGATTCCCCCTACCCACCCACTCATTTTTTTTCTGTACTCAGCCATTGATTTGGGTTCATTAGCATAACCTCGGGAAGACAGAACGTCCATGAATACCCAACAAAAGCTTCCTAATTCCTGGACGAGAACAGAACTTGCAGCGACTCTTTTTCATCCATCAAAATAGCACACGGGGTTCATTAGCATAATCATTCATCTGTGCAGCCTGCAGCTCTGCAATAACTTCCAAAACTATCCCTCAACATCCATGAATTGAGGGGGTTTGTATTATTTATGGATCTATTCCATGGCTAGATAATTTCTCTATGGGACCATAAATTCTGTGTTATTAAAGCGAGGCTGGAGAAAGTATCTGCAGATCCTTTCACTTGCCATTGTTTGGTTACTTTGATCCAGATTCCCGGCGAGGTATATCATTTTCGCTCCATTGACTTTAAGAAATGGATGTATACAACACTACTAGCTCGTAATTCATAACAAATGTCCTTGTAATTCATAACAAGTCTTGTTGTTCACATCCGTCTGTCTCGAGAGACAATGGAGTGCGCCTCTGGGGGTGAAGTCAAACCTCTGCATTAGCAGCACTGAAGTGACTTCCTTGGGGCGCAAGCCTGGGCAGTAGGTTTGGAGGTCCTGGGTTGCCCAGACAACAAGACACACACACCCCAGCCTTGCTTATGTGGTCGAAGCAGAGCAATACGTTTGGCACCAGCTTGGCTACAGGAGTTGCCAGAAGGAGGTGTACGAGATGCCATCCAACCATCTTAGGCAGGGGTCAGCAACGTTTTTTGAGGCCAGGCTAGTCCACTCCCCGGCAGACCTCTCGATGGGCCGGAGCGTGTGCACCCATGCATGCCTGCACTCAAGCTATTTCCGGTGCTCTTCTGGGTCGAAAGAGCGCTGGAAATAGCGTGTACTCACACCTACAGGAGCTCCTTCAGGTGAGGAGCGCCCATGCAGATGCGCACATGCTATTTCCGCGCTCTTCCGACCTAGAAGTTGGTACCCATGGCGAGAAAATAAATGGCGCCGCAAAAAGAAAAAAAGCACGGAATCCCCATGGGCCGGAAACAGAACATGGGCCTTAGGTTGCCGACCTCTGGTCTTAGGGCTACTTTTAATTTTTTTTTAAATACGGAAAAATATTGAATTTCTCCTTCATCCCCAGCTGTGGCTTGGGAAGGTATACAGCCTAGGTGATGAATTTGTCATGTTGTGCGGTTGCCTGATTATCATCTTCCAAAGCAACTACTCTATTCCAAACCTAAAAATGGAAAGTGTAATGCCGGTGGTCAACAAAAGAGGTTTAAAGACCCTCTCAAGGCAAATCTTTTAAATAAAAAGTACAATAAACACCAACAACTGGGAAACAATGGCCTGCAAGCGCTCCAGTTGGAGAACAAACTTTACCAAAGGTGTCATGGACTTTGAAGACACTCAAACTCAGGACGAAAGGGAGAAACATGCTAAGAGGAAGGGACGCTTGGCAAACCCTCATCATAATCAACTCTTGCCTGGAAACCTATGTCCCCACTGTGGAAGGACGTGTGGATCCAGAATTGGCCTCCACAGTCACTTATGGACTCACCATTAAGACCGTGTTAATGGAAGACAATCTTACTCAGCTACAAGTGATTGCCAAAGACAGCCTAGGTAGAGTCCTGAGGCCAGATACAAGAGCCCAGGGGACCAGATTTGGCCTCTGGTCTTGAGGTTCCCCATCCCTGGTCTCCACTGTGATGCACTTAGCTATCTCTTCCACTTGATTTGGTCCTTTTAAATGAACCATGAACCTTCTGCATGTATAGATTATTATTATTATTATTATTATTATTATTATTATTATTATTATTATTAGGTCTAACTATACTCTACCACTGGTCCCATCACCTCCTGGCAAATAGAAAGGGAATAAATGGAGGCAGTGAGAGATTTTACTTTATTGGGCTCCATGATCACTGCAGATGGTGACAGCAGTCACGAAATTAAAAGATGCCTGCTTCTTGGGAGAAAAGCAATGACAAACCTAGACAGCATCTTAAAAAGCAGAGACATCACCTTGCTGACAAAGGTCTGTATAGTTAAAGCTATGGTTTTCCCAGTAGTGATGTATGGAAGTGAGAGCTGGACCATAAAGAAGGCTGATTGCCGAAGAATTGATGCTTTTGAATTACTCTTGAGAGTCCCATGGACTGCAAGAAGATCAAACCTATCCATTCTGAAGGAAATCAGCCCTGAGTGCTCACTGGAAGGACAGATCCTGAAGCTGAGGCTCCAATACTTTGGCCACCTCATGAGAAGAGAAGACTCCCTGGAAAAGACCCTGATGTTGGGAAAGATGGAGGGCACAAGGAGAAGGGGACGACAGAGGACGAGATGGTTGGACAGTGTTCTCGAAGCTACCAACATGAGTCTGACCAAACTGTGGGAGGCAGTGGAAGACAGGAGTGCCTGGTGTGCTCTGGTCCATTGAGTCACAAAGAGTTGGACATGACTAAACAACTAAACAACAACAACATACTCCACCACTGGGCACCTGGGTCTTTGCTATGTAGAGATGATAGTCGGTGCATTTACTTGCTCATTTAGAACTTCATTTTCATTGCTATTGATTTTTTAAATGCTCTTCGAAGTGAATGATAACATTTTCTTCAGCCCTCTTAATACACTTTGAAGATCTGTTCCTCGCTACAGAAGGCATTTCTCCCCGTTCATTTGAATCCTGATTCATGCAAAATGAGCCGCCTCAGTGGAGGTGTTCCAGCGCGAAGGGGGTCAGACGCCGATTTACATTTGTAGGAATCTCATTTGAGTCGGTGGCTGTGAAATGGACTATTAGCATTTCTGAGAAGGAAAGATGAAAAGGGTCTCTTATCATCGGCTCATCCTCCGCGACATGCCTGTGTCTGGGAGTGTTGGACCCAATGCAAGAGCTGCTGGGAATAAGCTATACAATGGCCACTAGCAAATGTGTGTTTGTGTTCTCACCTGTGGTAAGTGAAGAACCATCACCAGGTGACCAAGCTTACGTCTATTGGACAAGAGTTTGTTCTCCCCAACAAACTTTCCCTGTTAAGGTTCTTCAAGTGCCACAAATTTCTGAGAGAGGAAAGCAAAAAGCCCTGGGACCAGTAACTTTCCAAAGTTTTATTTATATGGCTACCTAATTGGGGCATATCAATAATTAGGGTTGGGAGGCTTGTTGTTGTTCAGTCGTTCAGTCGTGTCCGACTCTTCGTGACCCCATGGACCAGAGCACGCCAGGCACGCCTATCCTTCACTGCCTCCCGCAGTTTGGCCAAACTCATGTTAGTAGCTTCGAGAACACTGTCCAACCATCTCATCCTCTGTCGTCCCCTTCTCCTTGTGCCCTCCATCTTTCCCAACATCAGGGTCTTTTCCAGGGAGTCTTCTCTTCTCATGAGGTGGCCAAAATACTGGAGCCTCAACTTCAGGATCAACCCCCAAAATATTTGTACATATATTTTATACACATGTGCAAAGTTAAAAGTGAGGAAGGCTTGGTGGTTCCCATTCTCTTCTCCCCTTGTAAACTTTGAGCTCTCTGGTGAAAGATGAAGAAAGAAAAGGAGCATGAAACCTACTCATATCTAGACTAGACCTCTTGAAATCAATGGGCTTAATTTAGTCATGTCCATTCATTTCAGTGGGTGGTTCTACAATGAGTATGACTTAGTTGGGTGCAATCCAAGCAAGGGTGCCAACTTGAATAAAATATTTGGGGTGGGGGGCAGGTAAGCCCTGCCCCGCATAATTGATCACATGATGTGGCACACACAAACACACCATTTGAATGGCAATGCCCATCAACTAAGGAGGGGCCTGCCCCCCTCAAATGTTTTATTGGGGGGAGGCAAAGGGACCTCGGTCCCTGGAAGTTGGTCCCTATGAATTCAAGTAACAGACACCACGGTGCTGCTGTGGTTTTCACCTGACCAACCGACAGAAGAGTAACTACTGCTTTTCAAAAATTGGAGGGGTCCAACAAGACAATGACAAAAATCTACCGACAGCAGGTCTACCTGCCGGAGGGACTGCTGGACCCGCCACTGGGCTGCCGGGTCTACTTGAGAAGAAGAGCTAATTTGTCCATGGCTAGGGGGCGCAATCTGGACAGTTCTGCCAGGGGCGCAATATCACCTGGCTATGGCTCTGACCATAGATGCTTATCAGAAGAATCAGACTGCCTGGCAGGTTACTTCTTCCTCCAGAATAGGAGTGTGACCGGAGAAATAATTTGCTGATTAAGGTTGGTTTGGGAGCTGTCTGACATTTCTAGGGATGGATATGTGTCGAGAGACTTAAACTGGTTTAACAGGCATTCTCTCTCTCTCTCTCTCTCTCTCTCTCTCTCTCTCTCTCTCTCTCTTTCTCCAGGAGGGTCAGTTGCAAGTTGGATAAGGCTGAGCAGCACATTAGTGTTTCATGCTGTTTGTAGGCAGTTAAAATCCTGACAACATGGGGGAGGGGGCAAGTGGAGACCCAAAGTTGGTGTTTTGCCCACCTTCCTCCTGATGGAGATGATAATGATGCCAATGGCAGTAAGTTGTATCTAACGTGGTTCAAAGGAACCCAAGAATTTGCAATTGCACAACGGTATTTGCCCCTTCATCTCTCTGTGTGTCCCCTAAACCTTTTCTGGGTTGTCACCCCCCCCCAATCTTCCAGAGCAGATTTGGGGAAGACACAGGGCACACTCAGAGGGCAAGACTGTTTGTGGGGGACACAGGGACACACTCAGAGTTAGAAACAAGGAGACACTGTTACACATTGTGCCATATGAATCATATGTAGTGGATTGAAGTAATTAGTATTATTTGAATAGATATGAATTGATTATTAGGGAAGTAGGTATAGTGTAGAGCTGTGCTGTCAGAGTATATAGTTGTAGCTGTGCTGTCAGAAAATTTGACAGATATTAAGGGTCTAAAGGTTTTCAGCAAACGTTGCTGAAGTGACTTTTAAAAAGCATGAGAGAGTATTATTTTATGGATAGCTTGAAATAACACTAAAGTATTTGTCCTTCAAGATGGAAAGGTCTTTGGCATTTGACCCAAGCCATCTCAGCCATCCATTATTGTTACTGTTTTTCAACAAGATGGGGCTTACGTGTTTTTATTATATTTTTCTTGTTCTAGGGAGATGGGGAGTGTCAGATTTCATGAGCTAGCAAGAATGGAAGTGCAAATTATAGAGTTTGCCTTCTCTTGCTTTATTAATCAGTACGGAAGCCTTTGTTCACCGAGAAAGCTGAGGTCTAAAATGAGGCACCAGCTCCCTCTTCTGTAAGCAGGAGAAAAAGCGGGAGGCATATTTTATTGTGTATCGAAGGTGTAAGAGCAAGATCTGGGGGCAAAGCACCTGAGCCAAAGGGTTCAGCATGCTTAAAAGGTAAAGAGACCCCTAACCGTTAGGTCCAGTTGCGGACGACTCTGAGGCTGTGGCGCTCATCTCGCATTACTGGCTGAGGGAGCCGGCGTACAGCTTCCGGGTCATGTGGCCAGCATGACTAAGCCTGCATGGCGAACCAGAGCAGCGCACGGAAACTGAGCGATTATCAGAACAGCTTCCTGTCGAACCAGAACAGCGCACGGAAACACCGTTTATCTATTGCACTGAATACTGATGAACTTTGACGTGCTTTCGAGGCTGGACGAAGGGGTATGCAGGGCGGGAAGTCGAAAACTTCTGATGGGACACAAGGGGGAGCTTCACCCCGTCATGGGGATTCGAACTGCCGACCTTCCGGATGGCAACCCCTAGCTCTGTGGTTTAACCCACAGCGCCACCCGTGTCCCTATAGCTTGTTACCTTATACTTAAATCCGGCACTGGGTGGGTACAGCCGCAGTGACAATCTTACACAGTGCACAAGGCAGGGTGGTCAACGTAGCAGCCTCTGCATGTTGAATTACAACTTAACTCAGCCCCAGCCAGCCTGGTCAAGGGGCCAGGTATATGACCCAGGTTCATATACAGTCATACCTTGGTTCCCGAATGACTTAGTTGCCAAACAAATCAGCTCCCGAATGCCACAAACCCAGAAGTAAGTGTTCTGGTTTGAGAACGTTTTTCAGAAGCCAAACGTCCGGTGTGACTTCTGTTTGAGTGCAGGAAGCTCCTGCGGCCAATCAGAAGCCGCACCTTGGTTTTCAAACGGTTTTGGGAGTTGAATGGACTCCCGGAATTGATTAGGTTTGAGAACAAAGGTACCACTGTACAGTTAATCAGTTTATCTGATACTTGGGATAGGATATTAGTGTGTGTGAGAGAAAAAAGGGGGGTAAGAATCAAAGAAGATCATGGTAAGTACCAGCACCTTTTTTCTGAGAAAAGAAGCACTGCTTCTACCACATCTTCTACACCATTACTTCTCCTATCAGTGCTATTATCTGTACTAATACTACTACTACTAGTGGTAGTAGTACCACTTGTACCACTACTAGCACCTCTTCTTCTATCACAAGTACTACAATAATAAAACTTCAACTATCAATGCTTCTACTACTTCTTTTACCACTGCTATTATCTGTACTACTACTATACTACTAGTACTACTACTAGTAGTAATAGTACCACTTCTTCTACCACTACTAGCACCTCTTCTTCTGTCTCAAGTACTACAATAATAAAACTTCAGCTATCAGTGCTTCTGCTACTTCTTTTACCATTGCTATTATCTGTAATACTACTATACTAGTAGTAGTAGTATTACCACTTCTTCTACCACTATTAGCACCTCTTCTTCTGTCACAAGTACTACAATAATAATACTTCAACTATTAATGCTTCTACGGCTTCTTCTACCACTGGCATTATCTCTTCTACTATTGATTACAACACTACAACTATTCTGCTACCACCAGCACTACATTTACTACTATTACTTCCAAATGCACACAGATGCTGAACAGGTCTTTGTACAAACAGCAGGGTCCCATCCTGGGTCAGTTGTTTCATGTAGGCAACATCTCCCATCCCTCTGGGTTGGCAGTAAAGTTGGCATCTTTTCGGGGCTACATGGTGTAGAAATGTGGGCAAAATATGCACCAAAAACCATGAACAATTGCTGGATTACACAAGCACCACAGGCCAACATTCACACCAAACCTTCAAAGCACTACGATGCCACCATAAACAAACACTGCTTTCCCCAAAGAATTATGGGAGATGCATACGCCACTTTTAGTAGCAGTGCTTCTCCTGTTTACATTGCTTCTTCCCATCTTATCCTTTTTATGCAACACAAGTTTATCAGAAGAAGCAAGCAACTTGTGTGATCCAAAGGTCAGCAGTTTGAATCCATGGGATGGGGTGAGCTCCCGTTGCTTGGTCCCTGCTCCTGCCCACCTAGCAACTCAAAAGCACATCAAAGTGCAAGTAGATAAATAGGTCATGCTTAGTCATGCTGGCCACATGACCCGGAACCTGTACGCCGGCTCCCTCGGCCAGTAACGCGAGATGAGCACCGCAACCCCAGAGTCGGACACGACTGGACCTAATGGTCAGGGGTCCCTTTACCTTTACCTTTAAACAAGCTATAGCTTAGGGCCCCACTCTCTTGGGGGCCCCCAAAAAAATTAAAGGAAAAAAACTTGATGTACATTTCCAAAATATAAGATAAAAAACAAATAAAATAAAACCTACATACCTATTAGGTCCATAAATTACCATATATTCAACACAAAAAACAGTGACAATTTGTTGTTGACAAAGGACAGCTGGACATATAAAGGACAGCTGGACATATAAAAGGCCTCATTACCTTCAGTAGCTTAGGGCCTCATCAAACCTAAATCCGGCCCTGTACCCACCTGCCCACTTTGGCCCAGGAAACTAGATCTTGAGAAGGACTTGACCTACAGATCTACCTCCATCTACTATGGGTATGAGTAACACTGGTTGCAACCCACACCTTCTCCCTTCAAAGGTGGAACCGACTGTGGAAAAATTGGGCAAAGCATACAGGTGTGCACATTAGTTTATTATAAAAACATTAAGTTTGGGGAGGTCTGAAAACTGGAACAGATTCTTTGGATGATTAGCAGCCCTTTGTTAGACACTGGAATCATTTAAAATGCCACAACTATGTTAACAGAGTGGAAACATTGAATATTGCATAGTAACGTGTGTTTTTTGTTTTAAGAAAACCCTAGTCCTCCTTTGTGCATACAGTTGTTGCAAATTATCTCACTATTTCAACCGTTTTTTGGATCTCTGTCGTGTTAGATTATATGTTAATATTAATTGAATCATGATAGAACATTAAAAAATCGAAATTGATCTCTGAGATGATGATGATTATGACAATGATTTAGTATTTCAACCGTTTCCAGGGGCCACATTTGGATGTGACATTTATCTGTCGATACTCCATCTCTGTTAGATTATATGTTAATATTAATTGACCCCGTGGGTCATCCGGCGAGGACGCCATGCTGGGCGGTCGTGGGTCGTTTCGGTAGCGAGACGACCCAGGATAGAACATTAAGCCGCGGGAAAGCGTCCCGCGGCTTGGGCTCTCCAAATGGCGCTGGGCTCTTCTCCCGATCTTGTAAAAGGGGAAAGGGAGGGTCCCCAGGTTGATGCCCCAACCGGGCGGCGACGGGCATGCAGTTCACTGAGATGATGATGATTAGCCCGTTCCTCCCCTTTGTTGACAATGATTTAGTGAAGGAAACCTGTTTCTAAATTGATGGAATTACCCTGAGGACTGCATGCCTCATTCTCTCTTGGGCATCCTTCCAGGGGCCACATGCCAGGGGTGAGTAGGGCCACAGGTTAAAGTGGGTGGAGCCTTAGACTTGAACCTGGGACATTCTGTATGAAAAGCAGATACTCCATCTCTGAGTTACGATGCTTCCACATATCGCAGTTCCACTTATAGAATCATAGAACTGTAGTTGGAAAGGACCCCGTGGGTCATCTAGTCCTTCAACCATTCCTCATAAGGCTTGATTTCCAGACCCTTGACCATCTTGGTCATCCTCTGCACATGTTCCAGCTTGTCAACATCCTTCTTAAATCACGGCACCCAGAACTGGACGCAGTATTCCAAGAGTGGCCTGACCAAGGCAAAATAGAGTGGTACTATGACTTGTGCAGAATCTTACATTTGTCCCTGTTGAAATTCATGCCATTAGTTTGGGCCCAGTTCTCAAATCCATTAACATCAATGTGAATCCCAATTCTCTCTTCTGTGGCATCAGCCTATTTGGTGTCACCTGCAAATTGGTTGACCATCCCCTCAAGTCCTTGAGCAGTTCCACCTTCTCTCTGTCACCCAACAGCATTTCTCTGTCTTCTCCATGCAGAAGACCTACTGCTTGCTTCAAATATGGTCAAACAAACCCTTTTTATTGTTTTTAACCTCTCTTGCAAGTCTGTGCTAATTCTGAGCTTTGGGCCGCCTGACCTTCTCCCTTCAACTGTGGACTACTTGTGTAAACTCTTTCTTCGTCATTTCCCCTTTCTTCTGTTTCTTATACATGCTCTTCTTACATCTCAGCTCATCTGTAAACCCTTTTGAAACCACACTGGTTTCTTTAGATGTCTCTCTCTTTTCTGTCTTGTTGGAGTTGTCTGCTTTTGGGACTTCGATGTTTCTCCTTTTTGAAATTCCTATCCATCTTGGACTTCCTTCCTTCCTTTGGTTATTTCTGACGATGGGATCTCACCCAGTAGTTCCTTAAGCTTTCTGAAAGGCAGTTCCTTGAGTGTTTTTTGTTTTTTTTAAAATTAAGTTCCTTAGGTTTTATGAAAGCTATCAGGCTTGCGTGTTGAGCGTGCTACTTTAGAGAAGTGAGTCGTGGGCCAACTTGGATCTGCCAGTAGCGATGCCTCAATGCCTTCCATGCGCACTGCATCAGGAAGGATTTGGGGCATGACATGGCAAGACAATGATGTGCTCTCCCAAGACAACTTTCCCAGCATGTTTGCACTTCTGTCTTGGTTATGTCTACACATGACAGGAGATGGCAGGATCCCTAAGAACGTGCTCTACACATGTATTATATTGCTGTATATCAGAGGTTACCACCCACACACTTCTGCTGCGCTTTTCTGCTTGTGTGGTGGCACCTCGGTAAAACCAATTCTTACTTTTTGTAGCAGGGTTTTCCCAGAGGCAGAGGACAAGAACAGGAGTCATACTCAAATTCACAATCAAGAGCTTCTTTATTGCTTGACTGGTTGCACAAGCATTTCTGTTACTATTATATACAGTATATCTGTTACAGTAAAGTACTACACTTGGGCAAAAAAATGAAAGGCACAAATACAGGATGGGTGACACCTGGCTTGAGAGCAGTACATGTGAAAAGGATCTAGGAGTCTTGGTAGACCATAAACTTGACATGAGTCAACAGTGTGATGCAGCAGCTAAAAAAGCCAATGCAATTCTGGGCTGCATCAATAGGAGTATAGCATCTAGATCAAGGGAAGTAATAGTACCACTATATTCTGCTCTGGTCAGACCTCACCTGGAATACTGTGTCCAGTTCTGGGCACCACAGTTCAAGAAGGATACTGACAAGCTGGAAGTGTCCAGAGGAGGGCAACCAAAATGGTCAAAGGCCTGGAAACGATGCCTTATGAGGAACGGCTTAGGGAGCTGGGTATGTTTAGCCTGGAGAAGAGAAGGTTAAGGGGTGATATGATAGCCATGTTCAAATATATAAAAGGATGTCATATAGAGGAGGGAGAAAGGTTGTTTTCTGCTGCTCCAGAGAAGCGGACACGGGGCAATGGATTCAAACTACAAGAAAGAAGATTCCACCTAAACATTAGGAAGAACTTCCTGACAGTAAGAGCTGTTCGACAGTGGAATTTGCTGCCAAGGAGTGTGGTGGAGTCTCCTTCTTTGGAGGTCTTTAAGCGGAGGCTTGACAGCCATCTGTCAGGAATGCTTTGATGGTGTTTCCTGCTTGGCAGGGGGTTGGACTGGATGGCCCTTGTGGTCTCTTCCAACTCTATGATTCTATGATTCTATGATTCTATGATTCTATGATTCTATATACAAGCTATCTACATTCCTTCTTTATCTCTCCAGAATGGTATAATCTCAGTCCAGTAATTCACAATCCTGACACAGCAAAACTCACAGTATCAACAGCACACATTGTCTTACTTCCAACCTTGTTGTCAGCATGCGTGCTGACAGCGTGTGTGTGTGTGTGTGTGTGTGTGCGTGCGCTTTCCTCGTGCTGACACCAATCAAGCCTAGAGTGCCACTCCTACACATTAAAGAAAATTCTGGAACCCTCTTTAAAGCTTCCAGGAATTTTGACTGTGGAGTTTTGGAATTTGAGAGGGTGGGGGTGGGTTGAAAAATGAATGTTTCTATGGATTTTCTTTTTGTGTTATGGCATAGACATATGGTTTGGTAATGGATAACGGTTAACAAATAGAACTTAATTTTGGGGACTGTAGGAGGAAGGGGGGAGAAGAGTTAAAATGAAATTAATTAAATTAGGTTGTTTTATTGAAAGTTAGAATTGGGCAATGGAGGCTCAGAAATATTGTGCATGCAGAGGATATGTTAAATTCATGAACAAGATATGTAAGATCAATAATCAATTGGTAAAAGAGTTTAAAAAAGAAAATGTTAGAAGAAAAAAGTAATATGGGGAGTAATTGGCAATAACTGTGAATTAGGGTTAATTTGGAAATCAATGGGGGGGAATCGGGGAAGTCTGTAAAGATGTTATGTATAAATTAAGTGGTTAAATTGGGAAAGAAGTGATGGCTGCCCCAGTGGGAGGGGGGTTTGTTTTGTTTGGCTCCCCTTGGTGAGAGAAAGGGGAGTATGGAAAATTTAATCATGTATTGTAATTTGGTTTTAATTGGAAAATTCTAATAAATATTATTTAAAAAAAGCTTCCAGAAATTTTTGTCTGTTTCTTAAAGAATGTTTTCCCAACACTGTAATCCTACAACACCACTGTAAGGTAGACCAGTGTGACGAACCTCCACCTCAAACTCTCCCCTTGTTACTAAGAGTTTTTACTCAGGTGTTCTGGGTTAAATTAACACTCAACCTGTCCCTTTGAGGGGAGTCTTTCCCTTTATTTAATATGAATTTCTTAGAGGGGTTTTAAATTTAATCATGTAGTTCGGGGCCTCTCTTTGTAATTTGGTTTTAATTGGAAAATTCTAAGACACAAAATCTTCTTTAAATATTATTTTGAAAAAAGCTTCCAGAAATTTTTATCTGTTTCTTAAAGAATGTTTTCCCAACACTGTAACGGCTGCTCCCTCCTTTTAAATATGTCCCGCCTCCCAAGGGTGTCTGTCACCGCTGTAAGGTAGACCAGCATAACCATCTCCATATTTCAGAAGTGGGGGGTGGAGCTCAGGCAGAGTGGTTTGCCTAAGGCCACCTAGCAAGTTCATGGTGGATACATAATTTGAACCTCTTAGGCTGCACCAGTTCTCCTGGAGACTCCCTCAATGTGACATAAAATCAGAGACTTATCCCAGCTAAACTGCCCCATCTGCCAACCAGTTAGTAACCAAATCTAAATCAAATCCCTTATGAATACACAGTTGTTATGTACTGAGTTGACGAGTATATTTCAACAGTGGAAGTGAGGAACAGGTTTAAGGATTTAGATTTGGTGGACAGAGTGCCTGAAGAACTATGGATGGAGGCTTGTAACATTATACAGGAGGCAGCAACAAAAACCATCCCAATGAAAAGGAAATGCAAGAAAGCAAAGTGGCTGTCCAATGAGGCCTTACAAATAGCGGGGGAGAGAAGGCAAGCAAAATGTGAGGGAGATAGTGAAAGATACAGGAAATTGAATGCAGATTTCCAAAAAAATAGCAAGGAGAGACAAGAGGGCCTTCTTAAACGAGCAATGCAAAGAAATAGAGGAAAACAACAGAATGGGAAAAACCAGAGATCTGTTCAAGAAAATTGGAGATATGAAAGGAACATTTCGTACAAAGATTACCATAATAAAGGACAAAAGTGGAAAGGACCTAACAGAAGCAGAAGACATCAAGAAGAGGTGGCAAGAATACACAGAGAATTATAAAGATATGGAGGTCTCGTACACCCCAGGTAGTGTGGTTGCTGACCTTGAGCTTGAATTATGGTCCTGGAGGAGACTCTTGAGAGTCCCATGGACTGCAAGAAGATCAAACCTATCCATTCTGAAGGAAATCAGCCCTGAGTGCTCACTGGAAGGACAGATCCTGAAGCTGAGGCTCCAATACTTTGGCCACCTCATGAGAAGAGAAGACTCCCTGGAAAAGACCCTGATGTTGGGAAAGATGGAGGCACAAGGAGAAGGGGACGACAGAGGACAAGATGGTTGGACAGTGTTCTCGAAGCTACCAACATGAGTCTGACCAAACTGTGGGAGGCAGTGGAAGACAGGAGTGCCTGGTGTGCTCTGGTCCATGGGGTCACGAAGAGTCAGACATGACTAAACAACAACAACAACAAGTCAGATTTTCCATCTGTGGGGGAGCATAGTCACATAGTGAATTTGAACTTCATTGCTTTGTGCTCTACCAATATCCCACTGCTGTTGAATGCATATCTGAGGGGAGAACATGGGAAAGAGCGAGGAGTTTATGCCATGACCTCAAATTGTATTATGGGTGTGCCGAGGTGGCTGTTTTGTTTTTGCAAATCTGCTGGTTTCTGGTGGGTTTCAGCCAGTTCACTGCCTCTCTCTGAAAACATTTTTCAAGGGCACAAAGTTTAAAGCCAAGGCTGTCCCCAGTGGTTTGGCTTGTTCTTTCTTTATGAATAAACATGAATGCGTAATGTATACTTAGCACATCACCTATTGCGCTGGCAGAAAGGATACCTCAAAAGATAATCAAAACCATTTTGGCTCAGTTGACACTAGCAGTACCACACTTCACTACATGAAGCACATTATTACAGTGGAAATGAATTGTGTGTGTTTGTGTGTGTGTGTGGACCACTTATAAATGCCATCTCCAACTCCTTGAAAGATTTCATCAACGGTGTCTCTGAAAAATGTTACACATCACTCGGGAAGACAGGAGAACTAATGCCAGCGTACCAGAAGAAGCAAAGATCACCAGTGTCGAAGAAATGATTCGTCAACATCAACTTTGTTGGACTGGTCATGTTGTGCAGATGCCTGATTATAATCTTCCAAAGAAACTACAGTAGAACCTCTACTTACAACCGCCTCTACTTGGGCCCAATCCAAGTCGTGACTGCGGCAAACCCGGAAGTAAATACTGGGTTTGCCGCGATTCGGGCCGCCGAAACGGATTGTGGTGGCAGGTAGAGGTGCCACTGTACTCTATTCCAAACTTAAAAATAGAAAGTGTAATGTTGGTGGTCAACAAAAGAGGTCTAAAGACTCTCTCAAGGCAAATCTTTAAAAAAATGTAGTATAAATACCAACAACTGGGAATCACTGGCCTGCGAGCGCTCCAGTTGGAGAACAGCCTTTACCAAAGGTGTCATGGGCTTCGAAGACGCTCGAACTCAGGACAAAAGGGAGAAACATGCTAAGAGGAAGGCACGCTTGTCCCCACTGTGGAAGGACGTGTGGATAAGATAAGGAAGAAGAAGAAGAAGAAGAAGAAGAAGAAGAAGAAGAAGAAGAAGAAGGTGTGTGTGTGTGTGTGTGTGTGTGTGTGTGTGTTACACACAATCAACATCCATGGGTTTGTTTTTACTTGCAGGTCCTTTTTGGTTGCTCATGGCTGAAGCAGCTCAGCACGGCAGAGTGTGGCGTTGGTTTTCTGGGATACAGTAAATTCAAGCTGAGCTCAGAGCAAAACAGCATCACCTAGTGTCAGAACATAGCATTAGCCCTCCTAATATAAGAAGAGGCCTGATAGAACAGGTCAAAGGGGCATCTTTCCTAGCATCCTCTTCTCAGTGTGGCCAACCAGATGCCTATTGGAAGCCCACAGAACACAATATTCATGTCAAAAAGTACAAAACAGCCACTTATTTCCATACAATCAGCG
The DNA here is from genome assembly GCA_900245905.1 of Lacerta viridis. Taxonomy (NCBI): domain Eukaryota; kingdom Metazoa; phylum Chordata; class Lepidosauria; order Squamata; family Lacertidae; genus Lacerta; species Lacerta viridis. The sequence goes on along the minus strand of OFHU01002843.1, from coordinate 145,350 downwards.
GCAAGATTGGGATACCTGTCTCCAGTTGTGTGAGGTCAGATAGAAGACCTTTATAGACAAAGTAGACACCATGTGACAAGGCTTTCAAAGATGAAGATGAACTCCCATCATCTGTGACCATTGACAGTGCTGGCAGGACTTATGGAAGTTGGAATCAAACAACACCTGGAGGGCCATATGCCCCCGTACCTATCCTAGCATCACATGCCTCTCCACATCACGGCACACAAAGGAACAACCTGTCAGGGACCATGCTGAGGAGGGCTGCACTGAGGAGGCATGGTGGTGGATCTGGAATCTTTTCCAGGAACAGGAGGACAGCTATGATTTGGAACAGTGGTTTGCAGAGGGTCATAGTTCAGAAGACAGAAGCTGGGAAATGCTGGTTGGGGAACAGATAGAAGAAGAAACACTGGAGGGGAGAGGGTTAACAGATTCACAGTCACGGGGCAGCATTCCCAAGGTCGAGAAGAGCTCATAAAATCTCAGAACAGAAAGCGCAGAGGGTACAAACTCAGATTACAAGACGTGGAAGTGACATAGATTAATAGGGATGGAGGGGGGAGTGAGCCTTAATTAGGAGCACCGCCATTCCTTGTAGATGTGTTTTTTTTGTCTCGCACTGTGATTATTAAAGAATCTAACTGGTAAGGCGTTCCTTCTGTTTGATCTTCTTATTTACTGCCACGAGGGAGGAAACTGATCCTCTGAAGCCTGACACAATCCTTCCTACCCACTGCAGCTGCCCATGCAATATCCCATTCATAGAATCATAGAATCTTAGAGTTGAAAGGGGCACCAAGGGTCTTCAACGCCCTGCAATGCAGGAATCCTGCCCACAGCCGTCCCCAGATGAGCTCAAACCACCAAACCTATAGTTAACAGCCAGATGCATCAACCCTTTGCACCAATTCCAGAAGAGACCAGAAGCAAGTTTTCAGGATGGTTTATGCAAATATGGAGGACCAGCGAAAAACAGGTGTTCTGATTTATGCAACCAGAAGCACTTTCTGCTAAGGCAATGAGGCTGCTTCCAAACAAACCCAACCAGGATGGGGATTTAATCTCATATCTAAGTAACTGATACCATTGGCAATTGATGTCACCATATCAAATAAATGGAAGGAGGTACCTAAGCTAAGATTCCAGCTACTGTGGTTATGAGTGCCAGATAAATTAAGAGGTTGGCTAATCCCAGGATGTCCTTTTTATTGTGCGTTCATGATGATTTGTGCTCATAATGCTATCACGGCAGCCACACACCATTCCACTTTCAATTCTGTTCACACCTGCAGACGTTTCAGGGCGGACACATTGCATTGTTTCCAATGGGCGCGTGTCCTGTACATTCCTGCTTAAACCTTGCAACTTTTGATCCCACAAATCAAATATCTTAAGGGCTGTCAGATGGCAGATGGAACAAGCTTTTTTCCTCCTGCTCAGGAGGGTAGGACCCAAAACGAATGGATTCAACTTACAAGAAAGGAGATTCCGACTAAACATCAATAAGAACTTTCTGACAGTTGGAGTTGCTCGACCATGGAACGGACTCCTTTGCAAGGGGGTGGATTCTTATCCCGTAGAGGTTTTTAAGCAGAGGCTGAATGGTCATCTTCCAGATTCTTTAGCTGTGGTTCCTGCATTACACAGAATTCGACTAAATGCTTCCTAAATTGGTCCCTTCCAATTCTATGACTCTATGAAATTATCCTGTTTATTTCTGTTGCAATTTCGTTGCACTAGAGTGCCCCTCCAGATGGTAATAATAATAATAATAATAATAATAATAATAATAATAATAATAATACCTTTATTGTCAATGTACAACCTGTGTACAATGAAATTAACTGAGCCTCCCCCCCCCAAAAAAACCCCACACACAATAATGCAGTAAATTTGGGGTAGCATTGCAGATCAGCTGTCGAAGTGGACGGTTCAGTAATCATCATTGCAATTTTGGAATGTTGCAGAATATATCTGCAGGGGAAATGTCTGGAGGGACCTTGAATTAGCTACTTTGGGAAATAACAATTGTTATATTTGTTATATATAACAAAAGAAACAGATAAATGTTTGTGTGAGGATAATAACTCCATCTGCTCTTACGCTGTGTGGGTGGGTTTGATTCTTTTCCAAAACTGGATAAACAATAGTAATTTTTCCCCACCTCTGGGACTCTCTCTTCTTTCACTGACCTGCCTGAAGCCCGAACAAAGCTAGCTAATTTCACTGTTGCTATTTCAGTCGTTAATAAAGTATTGTTTTAAAATGTTGTTTCTGGCATTGAGTCTTTTCGGGGACTGGTGGTGGAGGCAGGACAAGTTAAATCAATCAGCCCTGCACAACAGATAGCATAGGAAATATTTAGAAATCTTGCCTGTGCTTTGACAAGGAGCTAAGCTTCTGCTGGCAGGCTATTTTAATTTCAGGAGCTTAACTTCAAATCCCCAAAGTTTGTCAATCAAGATCACGCGCATGAAAGTTTTCTTCACAGCGGTAAAAGAACTGTCATGCTGTTTCCTGGATATAGGAGGAGGGGAACCTACACTTCACTAGAGTTAGCAGTTCGGTGTGGAAGTTCATTTGCATCTGCAAATACAAATGCCCTTAGTAGCTTTTGAAACACTCCTAAAAATTGATCCAGCCATGGGTTGCAACCTGCCGTGCATCTGAAGCACACACACAACAACACAATTGTGTTGATGCTCTTCAGTACTTTGCACATGGGGGATGCTCATAGAGGCCTGCCCTGTCCTATTATGCCCCTGGTCCACCTTTGTTCTGCCCTCTTCTGGGTCCAAAACGACCCATGCATTGGCAGTCGCGCATCAATTGAACACGCCCCAAATGCTCTCTGCCTGAATCCTAAAGACACCACAGTCTTTACTATCCCTCATGCCAAGGTAAATGGCCTTGGTCCTGTATACCTGAAGGAGCATCTCCACCCCCACATACCCTCCAACATTTCTCCGATGAAAATATGGACCTCCCATTCCACAATGATAATTTTACTATTTATACCCCATCCATCTGATTGGGCTGCCCCAGCCGGTTTGGGCAGCTTCCAACATATATAAAAAACATAATAAAATATTTTTAAAAAACGCACTTGCTTATTCAGGATTGCCTTCATACATCTCGGGGTTGGATAACTCCATAACCTCCAAGTGGTAGTAATTTTATTATGGCCATTGGCCCATATCCAAACAACAATAACAACAATACATCATGTAACATTTAAACCGAAACAGTTTAAACAGTTTTCCAATTTGAAACAACCTCTATCTATATATACAAAATTTTCAGTTGGATAATACAATTGTATTCAATGAAATTCATTCTTCCATCTAAAGCATAAGTTAAGCTCTATCAATAAATTATAATTTTCCATAACCTTCAACATTTCTCCAAAGAAAATAGGGACACCCTAAGGAAAAGCGGGACATTCTGGGGTAAAACCAGAAACTGGGGCAGCTTCTCTAAATCAGGGAGGTCCCTGGGAAATAGAGACAATTGGAACTCCTGGAATCTCTCATTGCTCGGAGACTGGGGTGGCATGCAGCAATATACAGTGGTACCTCGACTTACGAATTTAATCCGTTCCGAATGCACATTCGTAGGTCGAAAAATTCGTAAGTCGAAAAAAGCGATTTTCCCATAGGAATGCATTGGAAACGAAAAATTCAGAAAAATTCGTAAGTCGAGTAAACCGCATCTAAAATTCGTAAGTCGAGTAAACCCCATCTAAAACCACCAATGGATGTCCTTCGGATGTCGAAAAATTCGTAGGCGTGCGGGCACTTTTTTCATTCGTAAGCCAAAAAATTCGTATGTCGAGTAATTCGTAAGTCGCGGTACCACTGTATACAAATCCACCCATGATTTGATAGTGTTAGTTGGTCTGCCCATTTGCTAAGTGTTTATCTTAGTGATATAAACATTGCCTTCTGACTATTTTGTATTACTTTATACGAACTGTTTCGAAAGCTTAAAAAAGTGAAATGGCATAGAAACATTATATAATGTGAACCTTGTGCAATGCTTCCTTATTCAAGGAAGACTTGCAACGCATAGTTATCTTTTGGGGACTTGATGTTAAGGTGTGGGAGATAGAGCCCTCTAGTGGGCTTTATATATAAATGGAGTTATGAGTGACAACACAGGGTGGGAAATTAGTGTTTGTGTGATTATTCGCACTGACATAGTAATTATTAATAGTCATCCATGTTCTCATTTACACAAACAACAACAACAACAACAACACAGCAGGATGGGGTCTGTTTGGGGGTTTATTTCTGTCTGTTTTTATACTGTTTGCGATATTTATTTTCAAATAAATGTGCATGGAGTTATAGCCTTTTGCTTCATCTTGTCTTGTCTTGATCTTGACTCTGGAATTACATGGGCAACAGACTTCTTCCTAGTGATTATGGAAGTATTATGGAAGTATTTGGAGATCCTTTTCGCATACACTATTTTGAGGGACGTTGCTAATACAGTGGTACCCCGGGTTACGTACTTAATCCGTTCTGGGTTACAGTACGTACCCTGAAAAGGACATAACCTGAACAATTCGTTCTGCGTATGTGCAGGACGAAAAAAATCCGAAAAACCCATGAAAAACGCTGTGTGCATGCGCAAATCGCATGCGCGTTGGGTTGCGGTTCCGGGTTAGTGGAGTTTGTAACCCGAAAAGTATGCAACCAGGAGTGTACATAACCTGAGGTACGACTGTACTTACCGTTGCAAACTTTACAAATACTGCATGCTAGGGAGTGTAGTAATAATATTATAAACTGTCCTGTGATCTTCAGATGAAGAGCAGTACAGAAATTTCCATAATGTTGTTGGTGGTGGTGGTGTTGATAGGACAACTTAAATATGCTGCAATTCATGAAATGTTGCAATGAAGAGGAGAGGACAGAGAGAGAACAAGAGGCCAGTCTGAATGCAGAAAAGCAGGATGCCTCAGTGGGAGAGATGCGAAGCAGAGCTCATTGCATCAGTTCGGCCAACATACCAGCTCTATCAAACACCTCTGATACCTGAAGTGTTTCTGTGACCCTTGTTGGCATCCATCTGTCCCGGCAGACAATGGCGGGTGAAGTCAAACAGTTGTTGTTTCCCCCCGCTTGGTGCAGAATTTCAATCCACTTGTCCACTGATACTCTGAGATTCAGGCACCTATTGAAGCAGGTGGACAGTGGCTGGTCAGCACTTTTATATCCGGGGGACGCCCAGTTTAAGGAGGGTGGCAAGGGGCATCTTACCCATAGAGGCTAATGGCGCAGGGCGGCAGGGTGCCAAGTTCTGGAGGGCTCCAGGAAAGAGGCGGAAGCTGCACACGGCGCCTCCCGGCATCAGCTCACCACCCTTGCTCGCCTCCGCCATGCCGTGCCAAAACAGCGCTGCACCCAGAGCTTCCGCCTGCCATGGCCACCGCAGCACGAAGCAGCCAGCTGAGCCAGGAGGCGCCGTGTCCAACCTCTGCCTCTCCTCTTCCCCATCGGAGGAGCCACCTTTCAGCTGCTGCCCACCTCCTCCAGCCCTGCCAGCAGCACCTTCCTCCCCCCAAAAAGGTGGACAACTCTGGGAAACGGGGGGGGGGCGCACCGGAGGGAGCTTTGCACCACAGCGCCGGATATGCTTAAGACGGCCCTGGAGGGCAGTAGCTAACCGGTGAGACACAATGATCTTCCCCATCACCCAAGGTGACTTGTAATGCTTGCATCTTATGCCAATCATGTTGAGCTTATAACTCGTAACTACCCCCCCCCCCGGCATTGTTTTTGGTGCATTTAAAGCACCAATGTGACCTCTCTGGTGCGTAAGCCTAATGTCATGAACACGACAGCCCCAAACCAAGAAGGACAGCCTGAGATAGAAGGCAGGCAGACAGGCAGAAGGAGAACAGAGAGACTTGCCGATTTCTCAGACAGCTGGAACCAGTGGGCTGGTGCCTCCTACTCCTACTGAAGCTGGCAGGAATGTGGCTTATCAGCTCAGGGAAGGTGGGCTGGAGGGGAGCCATCTCTCTGAGGAATTGCAGTCACTCACGGCACAAGGAAGGGAGAGCATTTCCTCACCAAGAAAGGAAGTAGCTGACCCCATCAGTCCCAGGACTAGACGAATGGGGAAAGTCCAAGACAGAAGACCACCCCCAAAACGTAAGGGTATAGGAGGTTCAGGATATTCAACAGTAGGTGGAAGGATTCTTCAGAAGGGTCAACTTGATTGTGATGGAATGGTCGCTCAGAGAGAGCAGTCAGAGGTTAATTGCTTGTATGCAATAAAACTTCTATTAATTACCTATTGCGTGCTGTTTTCTCAAGCTGGCAGCCGGCCAGCTCCTGACCCCTAGGCAGTGTGTCTGGAGGTCCTGGGCTGCCCAGACGACAAGACCCCCCTCTCACCCTCACTGAAGTGGCCCAAAGGAAAGCAGAGCAAGATGTTTGGCACCAGCTTGTTTGCAGGACTCTTTATTTACCGTGTTTGCAATTGTTTAAATAAAAATCTATTTTGGAAAGAAACTACTTTTGCCAGTTGCATGGGCGTACATTGTTTGTTTACAGATAGTCGACTTGCTGATATTGTTGTGTCGATTGGAAGGTGGCTGTGGCAGCTGTTCCTCCCCCCCCCCACTGCCAACCAGTCATGGGAAGGGTCAAGTCTGGTGCTTAGAATCATAGAATTGTAGAGTTGGAAGGGACCCCATCTAGTCTGACCCCCTCTAATGCAGGAATCTCAACTAAAGTTTCCATGGCAGATGGCCATCAAATGTCTGCTTACAAACCTCCAAGGAAGGAGAGTCCACAGTGTGGTGTAGTGGTTAAGAGCGGTAGACCCGTAATCTGGTGAACCGGGTTCGCGTCCCCGCTCCTCCACATGCAGCTGCTGGGTGACCTTGGGCTAGTCACACTTCTTTGAAGTCTCTCAGCCCCACTCACCTCACAGAGTGTTTGTTGTGGGGGAGGAAGGGAAAGGAGAATGTTAGCCGCTTTGAGACTCCTTCGGGTAGTGATAAAGCAGGATATCAAATCCAAACTCTTCTTCTTCTTCTTCTTCCTGAGGGAGTCTGTTCTACTGTTGAACAGCTCTTAAAGTCAGAAAGTTCTTCCTGATGTTTAGTCAGAATCTCCTTTATTGTAACTTGAAGTCATTGGTTCGAGTCCTACCCTCCAGAGCAGGAGAAAACAAGCTTGCTCCCTCTTCCACGTGACAGCCCTTGAGATATTTGAAGGTGGCTATCATAATGATGCTGATGATGATGATGATGATGATAATAATTTATTATTTGTACCCCGCCCAGGGCGGCTTCCAACAAATATTAAAATACATTAAAATATCACAGATTAAAAACTTCCCTAAACAGGGCTGCCTTCAGGTATTTTCTAAATGTCAGGTAGTTGTTTATCTCTTTGACCTCTGATGGGAGGGCATTCCACAGGGCGGGCGCCACTACCGAGAAGGCCCTCTGCCTGGTTCCCTGTAGCTTTGCTTCTCGCAGTGAGGGAACTGCCAGAAGGCCCTCGGTGCTGGATCTCAGTGTCCGGGCTGAATGATGGGGGTGGAGACGCTCCTTCAGGTATACAGGACCGAGGCCATTTAGGGCTTTAAAGGTCAGCACCAACACTTTGAATTGTGCTCATATCTCCTCTCCGTCTCCTCTTTTCCAGGCTAAACATACGCAGCTCCTTCAACCCTTCCTCATAAGGCTTGGTTTCCAGACCCTTGATCATCTTGGTCACCCTGCTCTGCACACATTCCAGTTTGTCCACATCCTTCTTAAATTGTGGTGCCCAGAACTGGACACATTATTCCAAGTGTGGTCTGACCAAGCCACCCTTGGTCTGGACAGTGAACGGGTTATACCCCTCAATTTCTACATCCCAGCCAGCAATTCTGGCCCCCAACTCCACCGTTGACCCACTGTTCCAGCTGCCACCACAGTGCCCTTGGCCTCAAAACTGACGCTGCACCCTTGCCGCTGCATTGTCGTGGCAGCCAGGGGCTAGGATCCAGTTGCGATGGTGGGGCTGGTGGCAGTATGGGCACATTGGTGGGGGCCTGGATCTGTGGGGTAGTGGGGCCAGGGGGAAATGTTGGTAGCGTCAGAGGGGTGTTTTGCCTACAGTGACAAAATGTCTCCTGGGCCACCCTTGGCCCCATGTCCTGGGCACAATGGTACATTCATCAGCTTTGTGTGCGGAAGGTTGCAGGTTCAATTCCTGGCATTTCACACACTGCAGATGCTGGGATATATTTTGACTCTGAGAGCAGTGCACATGGTTGTAGAAGGAAATTTAAGAGTCTGCCTTATGCAAGGTGAGACAGTTGGTCCATCTTCTCCAGCGCTACGGGGTTTTCTGTTATCTCCCTACCTTAAGAACTTGACCATATCAAACTATCTGTTGTCTAAAGCCGGATTAAATGTTTTCCCATCTGAAGTGCTGAGGGGAAGATTGGCTGGTGTCCCATACCAAGATAGGCTGTTCCCGGGATGTTGAATGTACGAAACACATTTTATCACACTGCAGTCTGTATGAACAGGTTAGACAGCATCTAATCAATCCAATATTAACAGAACAACCTGGAATTGCTGGCTCTTTGCATGTCAAGGTTTTCCTTGAAGGTAAGATTGATACTATGACATTGGCTGTTGCAAAATTCCCCTCAGAGGCAGTAAAAATCAGAAATCAGTATGTACAGGCTAAAGCTAGAAAGGATGATCTTATACCTTAATATCTGTTGATATATACTATTGTTGTACTGTGTATTTTGGGTCTATGAACCACAATAAAGTGCACTCTCTCTCTCTCTCTCTCTCTCTCTGTGTGTGTGTGTGTGTGTGTGTGTGTCTGTTCAGTCAAACTCCAGAATCTAAAGCAGAGTAATCCTAGGCTATTTTAATCAGAAATGGCAGGGTCATTCAGCTACACCCCCCCCTTTATACCATCTCTTTCAAATATGTCCTGAAAGGGGGGGAAGGCAGACATTGTCTTAGCTTTGAAAACGCTAGACGGCAGCTCTTGCAGAGCAGGTGAACACAGCATTACAGCAGGCAGGGCTGAGTTTCTGCCATGCATAATAATAGCAGATGACCCTCCTTTCTACTGGCTTCTAGCAAGGGGTGAGCCTCCCTCTGTTTGCCCCAGAAGGATAATTGTTTGCGAAATGGCTTTCAAACAGTTTAGTGCTGCCCTTTGAACTTCCAAAAACTGCAAGTTCAAAGAGCAGCACGAACTGTTTCCTCGTGGGGAGGGGGGGCAGGGAGGTACAGCCTCTCCCACTTGTCAAATTTGCCCCTCTGGGAGGGGCCCAATAGCCAGAGATGCTCCCCCATACCTGTCACAGGGTACTGAATCCCATACTTCAAAGAGAAAATGTTATGTACTGAGCTGAATCCTAGAACAATTGGATACAGAATGCAGCAGTCTGACTGGTCCGCACAATCCAGCTCCAGGTGGAAGTGAATCAGCGACCTGATTGGCCTGCAAGAGCAGCCAATCAGGCTCCTGGAGGAAGTGAATCCGCAACCTGATTGGCCTACAGGAGTAGCCCGGAATTAGCCAATCACGTGGGGCCCATTGTGTAAATAATGTATATATAGCAGACGTTTTGGGGAAAGACTCATTCCTTGCTACTATGAGCTGAATAAAGAGCATGAAATTCACACTTGACTCCGAGCATATTTCAGAAAACCTCCAAGCTGCTGGTGGACCCAGGCTGCCATCTGAAGCAGCGGCAAAGCGCATATTTTTGTTAAAAGCGGACTTATCTCTAAACTTGACATTTTGTTTCCCTTCCACCCCACTTTTTAAAAAAGGTCAATGCTATTCACCCATTTCTCTGCATTACTATTCATGCCCACCGGGTGGAAGCACTGGACTCATTTTGATCCTGTAATCTGCATTGACCACGCAAAAGCATTTGACTGCGTCGACCACAGCAAACTATGGCAAGTTCTTAAAGAAATGGGAGTGCCTGATCACCTCATCTGTCTCCTGAGAAATCTCTATGTGGGACAAGAAGCTACAGTTAGAACTGGATATGGAATAACTGATTGGTTCAAAATTGGGAAAGGAGTATGACAAGGCTGTATATTGTCTCCCTGCTTATTTAACTTATATGCAGAATTCATCATGCGAAAGGCTGGACTGGATGAATCCCAAGCCGGAATTAAGATTGCCGGAAGAAATATCAACAACCTCAGATATGCTGATGACACAACCTTGATGGCAGAAAGTGAGGAGGAATTAAAGAACCTTTTAATGAGGGTGAAAGAGGAGAGCGCAAAATATGGTCTGAAGCTCAACATCAAAAAAACTAAGATCATGGCCACTGGTCCCATCACCTCCTGGCAAATAGAAGGGGAAGAAATGGAGGCAGTGAGAGATTTTACTTTCTTGGGCTCCATGATCACTGCAGATGGTGACAGCAGTCACAAAATTAAAAGACGCCTGCTTCTTGGGAGAAAAGCAATGACAAACCTAGACAGCATCTTAAAAAGCAGAGACATCACCTTGCCGACAAAGGTCCGTATAGTTAAAGCTATGGTTTTCCCAGTAGTAATGTATGGAAGTGAGAGCTGGACCATAAAGAAGGCTGATCGCGAAGAATTGATGCTTTTGAATTATGGTGCTGGAGGAGACTCTTGAGAGTCCCATGGACTGCAAGAAGATCAAACCTATCCATTCTGAAGGAAATCAGCCCTGAGTGCTCACTGGAAGGACAGATCCTGAAGCTGAGGCTCCAATACTTTGGCCACCTCATGAGAAGAGAAGACTCCCTGGAAAAGACCCTGATGTTGGGAAAGATGGAGGGCACAAGGAGAAGGGATGACAAAGTACGAGATGGTTGGATAGTGTTCTTGAAGCTACCAAACTGCGGGAGGCAATGGAAGACAGAAGTGCCTGGCATGCTCTGGTCCATGGGGTCACGAAGAATCAGACACGACTAAACGACTAAACAACAACAACAATCTGCATGGGCAAGAAGGCTCTGCAACTTTGGCGCAGCCTAGAGATTCTTTCACTTCAAATACTCCAAATACCATTCATAAAGGCTCTGCTTCATCCAGAAACTGCCGACCTTCCTTGCGGCATCCCTGTCATTAGCCTAATGCTATTCACCCAGTCCAGGGACGAAAGTATAATCTACACATGGCACACCCCTTGTTTGTTAGGAGTGGGGTTGCCTTAGGCTGAAACTCTGACATTGCATAATTTCTCATTAATTTTTATTTATTTATTTACTGTACAGTAGTTACCGGTACATCTCGCTTCATTACTGAAGTTTCTAAGCAGCTGTGTGTGTAAAAATCATTTTGAAAAGCATATACAGTGGCTAAAATGAATTAGTTATGAAAACAGAAAACTTCCTTAAAATGCTTGCTGAGACAGAAATGCATTTGTCAAGAGTGTTTCTTTATGCGACAACAGCGGCTAGAATATTAATAGCAAAATACTGGAAAAGTGAGTTAATACCGAAGTTCTTAACTCGATGTACTATTTCTGGGTTAGCGGAGTCTGTAACCTGAAGCGTCTGTAACCCGAGGTACCACTGTACAGCCATGCATCTGAGCCAAGGGGGAGGGGGGAACCACAAACAAAGAATTCCTCCAAGATCTCAGTGATCAGATGGGATCAGGGGGCCCTTAAGGAATCCTGGACCCAAGGGCCTTGTAAATTAATGCTAAGAACATTTGGAGAGCCTGCTGGATCAGGCCAATGGCCTGTCTAGTCCGGCATCCTGTTCTCACAGTGGCCAACCAGATACCCATGGGAAACTTGCGAGCAGGATTCGAACACAAGAGCCTTCTCCCCTTCGGCAGTTTCCAGCAACTGGTATTCAGAAGCATTACTGGAGTCAGAGCAGGTGATGTTCTTATGCTGTTATGTTCTTATCTCCTTTGGTCTTGTTTCCTGGCCTGCTTCTGCCTTCTGTGGGGACAGGGAGGGAAAATTCATAGAATCATAGAGTTGGAAGAGACCACAAGGGCCATCCAGTCCAACCCCCTGCCAAGCAGGAAACACCATCAAAGCATTCCTGACAGATGGCTGTCAAGCCTCCGCTTAAAGACCTCCAAAGAAGGAGACTCCACCACACTCCTTGGCAGCAAATTCCACTGTCGAACAGCTCTTACTGTCAGGAAGTTCTTCCTAATGTTTAGGTGGAATCTTCTTTCTTGTAGTTTGAATCCATTGCCCCATGTCCGCTTCTCTGGAGCAGCAGAAAACAACCTTTCACCCTCCTCTATATGACATCCTTTGATATATTTGAACATGGCTATCATATCACCCCTTAACCTTCTCTTCTCCAGGCTAAACATACCCAGCTCCCTAAGCCGTTCCTCATAAGGCATCGTTTCCAGGCCTTTGACCATTTTGGTTGCCCTCCTCTGGACACGTTCCAGCTTGTCAGTATCCTTCTTGAACTGTGGTGCCCAGAACTGGACACAGTATTCCAGGTGAGGTCTGACCAGAGCGGAATACAGTGGTACTATTACTTCCCTTGATCTAGATGCTATACTCCTATTGATGCAGCCCAGAATTGCGTTGGCTTTTTTTCAGTTTGGTTCCTTTTTGAATAGGACTCTCCTTGGTTTTTAAGCAGAGGTTGGATGGCCATCTGTCATGGATGCTTTAGTTGAGATTTCTGCATTACATCAGGAATCAGAGAGCCAGTGTGGTGTAGTGGTTAAGAGTGGTAGACTCGTAATCTGGTGAACCGGGTTCGCGTCTCCACTCCTCCACATGCAGCTGCTGGGTGACCTTGGGCTAGTCACACTTCTCTGAAGTCTCTCAGCCCCACTCACCTCACAGAGTGTTTGTTGTGGGGGAGGAAGGGAAAGGAGAATGTTAGCCACTTTGAGACTCCTTCGGGTAGTGATAAAGCGGGATATCAAATCCAAACTCCTCCTCCTCTTCTTCTTCTTCTTCTTCTTCTTTTCTTCTTCTTCTTCTTCTTCTTCTTCTTCTTCTTCTTCCTCATCATCCTCAGGGGGTTGGAGACTATAGTCTTCCAACTATAAGACTCTATTATTATTATTATTATTATTATTATTATTATTATTATTATTATTATTATTAGGCAAGGCTGCATACCAGAATGTGTATGTTAGGAGAAGTTCACACTAAAATGCTGCTTCATTTTCACGAGGATAAGTTCAGAAATATATTTAAAAACTCAATCTGATCTGGAAATGAGCAGAAGTGAACTTGGAAGCAATGAGAAACAGAGAGAAATCAAAACTGACAGATTCGCCCATCCTCTGTGAGTGATGTCTGCTAACTCAGGAAGGCCAAGATAACCCCGGGAAATGCTTTGTTACTGATTTAACTCGGTGCTTTTCTCCTGGAGACACCCCACCCCCCAATAGTCCCTCTAAGATTCTGTGATTCTATGAATGCAAATCTACCTAATTCACACTTCCTGAAACCCGCCTATCCTTTTTTCCCCAATTTGCACCTATCTCTTTCCCCTACCAAAAATGCCCGACACATCTGGTCGGTCGCTGTGAGAACAGGATGCTGGACTTAGATCTGGCAGGGCTCTCCCTTAGGTTTGTTAGATTTCATATTTTTAACTCCGAAGGAGGTGGAGGCGGGGGGCAATGAAATGGAACAACTGGAAACTCGCTGCAAAAATGTTCCAGTCCCAACAATAATTTTGGAACTTCTGCTAGTTAAGCTGGAATTCAGGCAGAGCAGAAGACAGGGCTAAGTTTAGATGTGGAAGGAGAAAGGAAAGCTGGCCACCTCTAACTAGAACACATGGTCTCTCTTTGCCTGCGAGAGGGAAAATAAGTTAGCCGATAGCAACAATATTTGTTTTCCACACTCCATTAGCACCCTAGAAGCAGCTCATGCATGATCCTCAAATCTGCGCCCGGCTAATTAAAACGAATACTTCACATCTCGTTTTATTCTGGAACCAGCTTGCTTCTACAAACACGTGGAGAGTGGAAGGAAAGATCACAATAAATCTGTGCCGACAGGTACAAGCAAATTGGTCTATGGAAGTGACACGTCTCTCCGTTTAAATGTCTCCCACAAATCCCAAAGAGGCAGCGTAGGATTTAATCTAATTGGCTGTGCCACTTCCTTATGGCTTAATGTGAGAGTCACAGCAATTACATCTGACTGTACTTAGCTTGGGTGCTGAGAATCCCTTTATTAGGCTATTAGAATCTGGAGAAAACTGAGTCGGGGAATAATTTGCCTGCCTCTGGTAAGTTATTTGTGGTTTTATTTGTCAGATTGCTACTGGTGGAAGTGTCAGCGAGGAAAGCAATGCAGTCCTCTTGTTTTCTTCCTTTATGGCATTTAGTTCATTTATATCCAGCCTTTCTTTCATCATGGGGCATGTAGTTCCCAGGGCAGTCATCATGGGGCATGTAGTTCCCAGGGCAGTCACCCATCCAGGAAGTGAACAGACACGGACCTGCTTAGCTTCAGCAGAGTGGTGGCCTCATGTGCCTTCTGACCAGATGCCGGGCTCTGAATGGCAGGTGCCGCCAGTTATATCTGGACTTGCCTAGGATTTAATCATCTCCCCCACAATTGGCCCTTCTAAGGGCTTGCCGCTGCTATAGAAACACAGGAAGTTGCCTTAAACTGAGTCAGATTATTGGTCCATCTATATCGGTGTTGTCTAGACTGATTGTCAGCAAGGTTTCAAGACTTCCCAACTCTGCCTGCAAAAGCCAAAGATTGAAATTGAGAACTTCTGCATGCAAAGCAGCCCCCCCCCCCATCTCTGAGTCAAGGCCCTTCTCCAAAGACGTACAACAGGGACTCAGCTACATTAGTAAAGAAACAGTGATTTTAATGCATTATAAACATGCAACACCAGATGGCGCCAGAGAGCAGGGAATTTTCAAACACTATTTTCAATAGAGTTTTTTTCCCTTTGTTAAAATGATCTAATTTCTGACTTATTTATAGCATTTCCCCCTGCGTTTAGATCCACTCGAGGGGTAGTGATTCATAGGAATTGAATGCCGCCTTCCAAGCCTTTCTGTCTGGTACTTGGCAACACCCTTCTCCCCAGGGCCAACCCCGTCACTGCTCCTGCATCATACCCTCCTTGAACGTGGGTGGCTCTGTGGTCTAAACCACTGAGCCTCTTGGGCTTGCCGATTTGAAGGTTGGCAGTTCGAATCCCTGCAACGGGGTGAGCTCCCGTTGCTCTGCCCCAGCTCCTGCCAACCTAGCAGTTCGAAAGCACGCCAGTGCAAGTAGATAAATAGGTACCACTGCGGTGGGAAGGTAAATGGCGTTTTCATGTGCTCTGGTTTCCGTCACAGTGTTCCATTGTGCCAGAAGCGGTTTAGTCATGCTGGCCACATGACCCGGAAAGCTGTCTGTGGACAAACACCGGCTCCCTCCGCCTGACAGTGAGATGAGTGCCACACCCCATAAATGCCTTTGACTGGACTTAACTGTCCAGGGGTCCTTTACCTTTTTACTTTACCCTCCTTGAGCCCTTTTGCCTGGCTTCAGCAGTGCCAAGCAGCTTCCTGTTGCATTCTCTGCAGTGGAGCCTGTTCTGTTAATTCAGTGAATTGGTGTGTGTGACTAGGGAGATACATTCTCAGCCATTCATTCCTGGCCACCCAGAAACCAGAATCTTTTGCCCCTGTTTCTAATGGAATGGTTCGACTATATATATATATATATATATATATATATATATATATATATATGTTTTTACACATAGTTTCCAGCATATCATTCTTTTAAATATCATTTCATAATTTTTGGCTATCACAGCCGAAGACTTCCTTCAACCTTAACTGATGGTTTTCTAAAATCTTTTCTAATTATGCATTTTGTTACTCTAGTTATTGCTATAAATTCGAATCTTAATACCTATTCTTAATTCTTTTCACAATAATTTATATATTACTCCTTACAATACTTCTTTTAACCCTACAAGTGATGTCAACTGGTTACAGTTGCTTTCCAAATATATCGAAAACTTCTTCCATTCCTTTAGTAAATAAAGTCTGGTCCTGCAGGTTCCGAATTTTCCCGGTTAATCTCGCCACCTCAGCATAGTTCATCAATTTCTCTTGCCACTCTTCTTTGGTTGGCATTTCCTCTTGCTTCCATCCTTGCTGCAGTTATCGCATATAAAAACAATTTTTAGTTCAACTACTTTCTTGATTGCTTTACCCGATTGCTTAGTTTGGTGCTCTGATTCTACTTTGTTTTTTCTTCAAGAATATGGAGCTTTGAAGCATGTAAGATAACCCCAAAGAGCTATGCGTCAGGAGTGGAAGTCAGCAATAAAACACTTAAGGCACCCGGTAGCAGTGAAGCTAACTCTTTATTCAAAGAAACGAAAACAGTGCAAGCCTACTGATTGCAGCAACTCTTCCCAGGAGGTTTTGCCACAATGAAGCAGTTGTGAGGCCAGTGTGGTGTAGTGGTTAAGAGCGGTAGACTTGTAATCTGGTGAACCGGGTTCGTGTCTCCGCTCCTCCACATGCAGCTGCTGGGTGACCTTGGGCTAGTCACACTTCTTTGAAGTCTCTCAGCCCCACTCACCTCACAGAGTGTTTGTTGTGGAGGAGGAAGGGAAAGTGATAAAGCGGGATATCAAATCCAAACGACTCCTCCTCTAAGGCTCCCCCGCCAGTTCCTTCCCCAGCAGTCTAAGCTCCTTTTCCTTGCCTCTCTTTGCTTGGCCCTCTGCATTCCTCTTCATGATCTGGGAGACCAGGGGGGAGAGGAGCTGGTCACAACAGGAGGGAGACTGTCCCTGGCTTCTTCAGCAGCCTGCCTCCACCCTGCCTCTTGAACCCCACCCCTCTCCAGCCTCCTCTCCTGCCTCTGATTCTGGACTGCTCTCTGCCACAGCGTCTTCCTGCTCACTAAACCTTGTTGCCTCTTCAACATCTGACACCTCCTCCTCCTAGTCTTCTCCCTCTGACCACTCATTGTCATCCCACCACCAACCCCCGGCTCCATGCCTTCTTTTCCTGGGGGTTCCCTTGGGGGCTCCCCAGCTTGTGCCTCCCAGCACTCCTCTGCATCTAGCCAGTCCATGACATTATGTTTTGAGATTTGCTCAAAACTGCTGCGTCATTACCAGCCAGGTAAAATCCCTTAATCCTAAGGAAGTAATTTTCATCATGCATGACTGTTTTTCCTTAGATGAAATGCTTTGGTGCACAAATACAAGCCTTCTTGTGTCACTTTCAAATATAGTGAAGCTTTTTTTTTAATCGTTTGTTTAAGGCCCAACCAGGGGCTGGCACTGCCTGCCAACTTCCTCCTACTTAATCTCCATTTTGCCCTTGGGGTGGATCTAAACACAGGAAAAAGATGCTATAAGTAAGTCAGAAATTAGATCGTTATAACAAAAGAAAAAAATTCTCCGTTGAAAATAGTGTTTTAAAATTTCCTGCTCTCTGGTGCCATCTGGTGTTGCATGTTTGTAGTGCGTTCAAATTGCTGTTTCTTTACTAATGTAGCTGAGTCCATAGAGAACTTAGGAGAGAGGCAGATGAAGGCAAATTAGTTGGCTCTGTCTGATCATTGGCTCTGGCTCCACCTACTGTTGGCCTCCATGCCTTCCACTCTACGAGTCCCAATGGGGATAAGCCACCATTAGTTCTCTCACACTTGAGTTTAAGATCTCTTGGCGAGGCAGGCATTCGCTCAAATCACTAGGGCCTGTTATGGGAGTGGACTGCGTTGGGCCAAGAAACAGGTGGGGAAAGGGCCCAGGAAGAGGAAGTACTGCAGGAGAAGAGGAGGAAGTGTAAGAGGACGGAGACCTGTGGAGGGAAGAGGAAAACCAAATGCAGTTGGATGAATGCTGGATTTCATATTTCAATTTGACCTAAGCAGCCAAATATGTGGCCATGCTAAAAAAAAAAAAAATTCAACCTGTGCCATTGATAGCTGTCCAGGGATTCAATTGATTGCCCCCGAAAAGTGTGCAAATCCAACTAAGATACTCTAAGTATCTTAGATTTTGAGCAAGACAAAGATGTGCTCTCCCAAGCCCACATTTCCAACATATTCGCTCTTCTGTCTCAGTGATGTCTACGCTGGCTTGGTCATGTGCACAAAATGGAAGATGGCAGGATCCCCAAGGATGTGCTCTGGCTTTAGGCACCAGGCCCGTTGGCCGACCAAGTCTGCGTTACAGAGATGTCTGCAAACGAGGCATGAAGGCTGGCTGCCTCAACCCCACCATATGGGATATGTCCGCAGTGTCCGGACACAGTCAGGTTGTGTGTCCACAGCAGTGTCCAGAAGAGGAATGGCTGCTGGGAGGAGTGCAGAAGGAACGCCATGGTACACCTGCAGCAGCACAACCGGATGCCTTCATCAGCCTCAGCTGCAACGAAACATGTCTCTCCCCTATCGGTCTCTACGGCCACAGCAGGCGCTGCAACTCTCCAACGGTTCGACTTCACTCCCTGAGGCAAACTCCTGCACCGTCTCTCGCTCGGCAACAAGGAGAGGAGTTGAGCGGGGAGGGGGCACAATGCAAAGAGAACTCTAACAAGAGAAAAGGGGACTAGTGAAGAAGTTGACTCAGGAAAGAAAGCTAGAGATGGGATGAGGGAAGGATCAAGGAAGATGACAGAGGGGGGATTGGAGGAGGAAAGACGAAATTGAAATGGAAGCGATGAGGCTGGAATATGATTTCCAGAGGGAAAGAAGAAGGGTGAGTTGGGGTCCTGGCGGGTCAGTCCATGCATACCGAGTCAGGTATAATAAGGAGAAATTGCTTCCTCATTACAAGCAGAAGGGAATGATGTTGATATGTTATTGCCGGCTTTTTTCACAAAGCACACGCAGCTCATAATTGGTGAGAGGAACCTATGGGCAGCCCATTGGCGACCCTTGCTCAACGGAACACCCCAGAGGCCTTTCCTGGGCTGGCTGATAATGACTGCGGTGACTATCAAATCATGCAATAAGCTCTTCTGAGGAGGGATGAGGTTGACCCCAGAGACCTCCTGGGTTATGCTTCAGGTCTCTGAGGAGAGGGTCTGATAACTCTTTTCCTGAGTCGGCTCCAGGAATGACAAGTTGATTTAGCAGGTTGATCGAAGTGGGAGTGGGGAGGGGGGGAGAGAGAGAGGAGAGCAGAGAGAAAAAGTGAGCCGGGGGGGGGGGAAATTATCCTACAGCAAGCAGCTTAGGAGGAACTTGGTGTTTTGTCAGTGGAGTAAAAAACAGAAAACAAAAACCCAACAACACACTCCTCATTATTAATATCAGCAGACAAATTCTTGCAGCGAATCTTCACACTGATTCAAAGGCGACGGGGACAGGATGCGCCGAGCAAACGAGGCTGCAATTTTTTCCACCCATTTTTCAGCACGTGGAGAAGCCCTTGAATGGTTAAAGGCTGGAACAAAATGTTTGTGCCGCGTTTTGAACACCCAGTGCTCCTAAATTGGTTTCTAAAAGTCCCAATTGAGAAGGAAGAGAATAAAAACAAAAGCTCATACCAAGAACAAACTTAGCTGGTCTCTAAGGTGCTACTGGAATGATTTTTTATTTTATAAAAACTCTAAAGGTTGGTTTTTGTTTTTGTTTTTTTTACTACTATATTTTCTCATGCTAGGTACTGTGGGTGATTCTGGGTCTTAATCATCCTTTAAGCTAGCACGGCCTAGTATACCTGAAGGAGCGTCTCCACCCCCAACCTTCAGCCCGGACACTGAGGTCCAGCTCCGAGGGCTTTCTGGCAGTTCCCTCACTGAGAGAAGTGAGGTTACAGGGAACCAGGAAGAGGGACTTCTCGGTAGTGGCGCCCGCCCTGTGGAACGCCCTCCCATCAGATGTCAAGGAAATAAACAACTATCTGACTTTTAGAAGACATCTGAAGGCAGCCCTGTTTAGGGAAGTTTTTAATGTTTGAAGTTTTATTCTGTTTTTATTTTTTTTTAATAAGAATTTATTGGCCTTTTTCATAATACAACATAAACCCCTCCCACACCAACATATATAACACAAATACAAACAAAGCCAGGATTTTTCTTCTTACTTATATCCATAAAAAAAAAATTCTTGTTTCAAATCTTGACACATGACTTCCCCTGCCTATTCACCTTCGGTTTTAAATCAATCTTCTTTTTTATAACACCTTTTCTCTAAAAATTAACTTTAGTTAAAAATAAAACAATCATCTTAATCTTCTTACTTTATCATAAATCTTAACAAAATATTCTTAAAAAATCTAAACTTATTTCTTCTTTCCTTTATCATGCTGCTATTAACATAAATCTCAATATCTCACTATTTATTCACTATAAACTTATAATTAACAACCTTCACGCTCCGATTTCAGATACCATAACAAACCATTTATATTAACGATTCATACTTCACCCCACACCCCCTCTGTCCATTATCTTTCTCTGTCTTTCGCCGGAACCATTCCTCGAGTTATCTTCTTTTCCCAAATGTCCACAGATCCAGGCAACAGTCACAACAAACCTTGCATCAAGCTTCAGGGTACACCTCACGTCCTTCCTGGGCTCCTCCGTTTCTTTGTAGCATTCTTCTACTTCTTGTAAAAATCTTAATTCCATGTCCCTTGCCCCCGAGCTCCCACCTCGGGGTCTGGATATTGTATATTTTCCGGTTCCAGGGCTGCCACCCCCAGATACCGGTTCCTTTTCCCGGAGTCGCCCAGCCATTTCATAGCATCCTTCAAGCACCCCTTCCAGCTCTCTGCCAAAGTTTGTTTCCATTGTATAGAATTTCTGAAAAGCCTCCTCTGTGGAAAGTTGATTCTTTTTATTTATAATCCCACTCAAAACTTGCAGTTTGCGATTAAGCAGTTCCAGCTTCAAGACATCCAACAATTCTTCGTCATTTAGACTAGAGTTCAAAACAAGTTTCAACACAAAGTTCAGCATTTTGAAAGGGAGGGTGGGTGTCAAATTTCAGTTCCTGTCTCTTCCTTCTTTTGTTTCAATTGTTTCCCACGTCAGTCCAAATTCGCCATTTTTTCCGAAGCCAGAGTGTGAAGACCAAAACTTTAAATGGAGATATTTTCTCCCCACTTTATCCCCGAAGGGAAAACTCAACAGTCTCAACTTTCAAATTGCGAGCACTTTGTATCCATTATTGTAGCAGCAGTCACTTAAACTGGTTACTTTCTTTTCGCTCCCGAAGGGAGGGAAGCAGGCTGCCTTTCCTCTTCCCCCCGGATCGTTTCAAAAGTAGAAAAGTCAGCCAAATACTCACAACCACCGGGTTCTTTCAGATGACTAAATACAGGTAGAACTTAGACGCTCATCACAGGCTTTGTCGCCGCATTTACATCCCGGTTGGGGCATGTCCCCTATAGCCCGGCTCCGTCGTCCCTTCACCCCCACTCCCCCTTTACAGGGGGAGCGAGGGAAGGGTTCGGAGCCACAACGGGCACAGCCGGGGAGCCCAGGGTGCGGGACGCTCTTCCCGCACCCCAACCGGAGCCCCGCTTTGCGGTAGCGGGGCTCCTAACCCCCGGGATGGACTGGGCGCTTCGCAGCCGAAGCAGCCCACGACCACCCGCAATGGCGTCGCCGCCGGAAGTTTTTATTTATTCTGTTTTTAATGTTCTGTTGAAAGCCGCACAGAGTGGCTGGGGAAACCCAGCCAGATGGGCGGGGTAGAAATAATAAATTATTATTATAAATTATTATAGCCAGTTAGGCAGTGACTCCATTCAAGCCAGTAACTCAGAAGCTTCAGTGAGTGGAGTCACAAACCCTCCAACATTTCTCCGATGAAAACGGGGATGTCCTATTCCATAATCATAATTTACTATTTATACCCTGTCCATCTGACAGGGTTGCCCAAGCCACTCTGGGCGCTTACAACATATATAAGAACACAATGAAACATTACAAAACCTCCCTATGCAGGGCTGCCTTCGGATGTATTCTAACGGTTGCATAGTTACTTATCGCCTTGGCTCGGAGGTTGGATAACTCCATGGCCTCCAACAGTTCTCCAATAAAAATAAGGATATCCTAAGGAAAAGTATTATGGTGCTGGAGGAGACTCTTGGGAGTCCCATGGACTGCAAAAAGATCAAACTTATCCATCCTTAAAGAAATCAGCCCTGAGTGCTCACTGGAAGGACAGATCCTGAAGTTGAGGCTCCAGTACTTTGGCCACCTCATGAGAAGAGAAGACTCCCTGGAAAAGACCCTGATGTTGGGAAAGATGGAGGGCACAAGGAGAAGGGGATGACAGAGGATGAGATGGTTGGACAGTGTTCTCGAAGCGACTGGCATGAGTTTGGCCAAACTGCGGGAGGCAGTGGAGGATAGGGGTGCCTGGCGTGCTCTGGTCCATGGGGTCACGAAGAGTCGGACACGACTGAACGACTGAACAACAACAACATGGAAAAGTAGGACATTCCAGGATCAAATCAGAAACTGGGAGGGTTTCTGTAATTCCGGGACTGACCCTGGAATGAAATTGGTCGTGAACCAATGAAATTGGTCATAACTCGGTCAGAATTGAGACTGAGTTATGACCAATTTACTTGGTTAAACCCCATACATTTCAGCACCCACCTTATTCTCTTGGCTGCAATCTGTTTCTACTGGTTTGAATATTGACATTTTTCAATTGCTGTAACCTGCTCTGGCTCTGGGGCCTCAAAGTGAAGGGCATGTTAATAATAAGCTTCTGTCGAACCATCTGAGGGCCACATGCCAGTGGCCGGTGGGACCACCAGAAGCAAATGTTGGTGTGGCAACAAATGTACATTATGTGCGGAAGAATGGTTTCTACATGTGCTCTTGCCTACATCCATGTAAGCAAAAGTCATTCACAGAGTTGCTAATTCCAGCCAGGCAAAAACACCCAGGCAAAGATCAGTGAGGGGTGTGGCCTGGGAGGAGAGGGTGTGGCTGGGGTAGGGTGTGGGGACAGTCCTAAGGGCCAAATAGAAAGGCTTGGAGGGCCACATTCTACTTGACTGGAGGCTCCCCACTCCTGCTATAGACCCTCCCTGGAAGCAAACCCCATTGGGGAATATAAGATTTACCATAAAACTCTAACCGTGCAATTCTGTTCATGTCTGCTCAGCAATAAGCACCACTGGGTTCAAGAGAATTTACTCCTGAGTAAGTGTGGACAGCTTAAGGTGGCTCTTTTTCTTCTGAACAGTTCACTGGGTCATCATTTCCATTGGGGATTTGCCTCAAAACAATGCATTGTGTTAACCTGCCGCCATGCATTAGAGATGAAACAACTTTATTCCCATAAGTACAGACAGTAAATCATCGGGAAAAGTCTGCCACTTCCCCCGCCCATGGGAAAAAAAATAAGAGTTGGTCTTAAAACGAAATATCCACGAGACCAAAGCAAGGGGAATTGGTTAAGTACTTTCGGGGTTAAAATTGGTGTCCTGAACTGTAAATTTTATGGCCAAATACAAGTGATCCACAGGCTCATTTATTATTGCAAAAATGATTGGAACTGGTGCTCTTGACATTATTGTCCGTTAGGGCAGATTTATTGAAAATTAGCAATTCCATTTATAACTATGAGATTTCAGGGATTATTCTGCTGTAGACTAGGAAATGGACAGATTTACAGCCTCGGTGAGTCTAGTTGTACCAACTAATAGAGCGAGGGAGGAAAATTTAGAGGTTTGTACTCCTAAAGGAGTTAACCTTTGGGTAAAGACACATTTTTCAAGTGGCTTGCGAGAAATTATTGGGCCTATAAATTTTGCCTGCCATGGCATGAAAAATAGCTACGGTGCTACAGATTTTATTTTGGTTGGCATGTGGGGTTTTTTCCCCGGGGGAGGAAGAAAAAGCCAAAGGAAAAAAGTCATATTGTTCTTTCTTGACCGCAAGCCAAAATTTGCTTGCAGTCATCAGTGGAGTTTAGCATCCAAGGATTTGAGCTGGGAAGCTGCTGATTTTGCCCTAAGACTTATACACAAGAAAGCAGCATAGGGTTCCCCCCCCTTCCCGAAACTTTCAGGGCTAAATCCATCCTAGTGGTGCACTCAACAAAGCCCTTTGTGATGAGAAGCCTCTGGGTGACTGTAGCAGATAGCTGTGATCAAATACCTCTGGGTGACTGTAGCAGACAGAGGTGATCAGATGCCTCTGGGTGACTATAGCAGATACTGTAGCTGTGATCAGAAGCCTCTGGGTGACTGTAGCAGATAGCTGTGATCAGATACCTCTGGGTGACTGTAACAGATAGCTGTGATCAGATACCTCTGGGTGACTGTAGCAGACAGAGGTGATCAGATGCCTCTGGGTGACTATAGCAGATACTGTAGCTGTGATCAGAAGCCTCTGGGTGACTGTAGCAGATAGCTGTGATCAGAAGCCTCTGGATGCCTGTAGTTGATAGTAACTCTGACAGCTGCTACTGCCACCTCTGGAGAGCCCTGTTTCACCACCCCTGCCTAAAGCCACCACACCAGTACCTGCCAGCTCATCATACTGTATACTGAAAGATGCCATTCAAAAACTCATATATTAATCACTTAAATTTAAGAGATAATGGGATATAATAGTCTCTAAGCTATGCAGGTCCTGAAGGGGAATGGGACATGTCACACTAGGTTTGTGGATTCAAGCCTTCATCTTGGCTGCAGAGGGAAATCTCACACTATCGGAGTAAGGATGCTATTGACATGGAAGAATCTAGCTTAAGCGATGCTGGTGGTGTGACTGCAGGAAAGGTGGGCCAGGTTCCATGCGCAAATCAAACATCAGCTTTAAAAAAAGGTTTGCGAGCCAAGTCTCCTTAATTGGGGAAGGTGAATTCTTAAGCGAAGTGTCAACTCAAAGTTAATGGGGCCATGGCCAAAGATCACAGGCAAATATCTATTACACTTTGTGAATATTTCATGCCCGTCACCTTTATGTTTGCTAAATTTGAATAGGGGGATAATGTCATGTGGAAAGCCAAGCAGACCGCGAGGGAAAGTGTGCTGGTGGTTTTCACTGAGATTAAATAAGGTGGGTCCTCAGCGCCTTTCAGCTCCCCACCACCACCTCAATCAGTTTAAAAGTCGGGTTTCATCCACTGCGCAAGGATGAAACCAAGATATCTGCAGTCTGAGGCTGTGTACACACCATGAATTTAAAGTACACCTCCCCCAAAGACTCGATAAACTGTAAATTATGCCTTGCAGAGCTACAATTCCCAGCACCCTCAAAAAACTACAGTTCCCAGGATTCGGGGGGGGGGAGTTATGTGCTTTAAATATATGTTATTTACACAGCCTGAGTAGACCAACTGGTTCTCAAAAAATGAAATAGAGGGAGACCTCATATATTCAGTAGATCACTGTGTTCCAGACAAGACCATCTTATCAGGAGGTCTGTTCCATACAATGCAGGAATCAGACCTTTAGTGTGGTGACACACACCTTTTGAAACTCCATCTTGTTACGACTTCCGGCGGCGACGCCATTGCGGGTGGTCGTGGGCTGCTTCGGTTGCGAAGCGCCCAGTCCATCCCGGGGGTTAGGAGCCCTGTACCCACATATCGGGGCTCTGGTTGGGGTGTGGGAAGAGCTGTGCTCATTGTAGCTCCGAACCCTTCCCCCGCCCCCCCTGTAAAGGGGGAGTGGGGGTGAAGGGACGACGGAGCTGGGCTATAGGGGACATGCCCCAACCGGGATGTAAATGCGGCGACAAAGCCTTTGATGTGCGTCTAAGTTCTACCTGTCTTTGATGAGCTGATAAGAACCCAGTGACTGTGAGTATCTGAATGGCTCTTTGTATTCTCGGAACGACCTGGGGCAAAGGAGAAAGGCAGCCCGCCTCTTTCCCTTCGGAGAGGAAAGAAATTAACTCTTTAAGTGACTGCTGCTACTACGATTGATAGAAAGCATTGGGAATTTTAAAACTGAGACTGTAGAGATCCCTCTTTGGGGGTTAACTGATGATAAAATATCTCCTTTTGAAGTTTTGGTCTTTGTGCCTCGGCTTCGGAAAAATGGCGACCGGGACTGACGCAGGAAAAAATTGAAACAAAGGGAGGAAGAGACAGGAATTGAAACGTGATACCCACTCTCCCTCTGAAAATGCTGAACTATGCGATTGCATTATCGCTGAACTCTGATTTACAAGATGAAGAAAGGCTTACTCTCTTGACACTGGAACTGATAAATCGTAAACTACAAGCTTTGTGTGGAATTATAAGTGAAAAGAATTTACTTTCCACAGAGGAGGCTTGGAAAGGGATTGATGGAATGGAATCAAGCCTGTGCAAAGGGCTGGAAGGGGTGATTGGAAAATGTTTGAAGTGCTTGTGCAACTCCGGAAACAGGAACCGATTTCTGGGGGTGGCAGCCCCAGATCGGGGAAATTTATAATATCCAGACGTCAAGGTGGCAGCTTGATGTCGAGGGACATTGAATTAAGATTTTTACAAGAACAAGAATGGCAAGAAGGAACGGAGGAGCACAGAAGGAGAAGGTTGAACACCCTGGAGCCCGATGCAAGGTCTGTTGCGAATGCAGCCTGGATCTGTGGACGTTTGGAAGAAGATTTTTGGAGAGCCAGTTCCGGTGCAGGACAGAAAAAGACAATGGACAGAAGGGGAGTGGGTTGAAGTATTAAATTTATAATCCTAAATGGTCTGTCATGGTATCCGAAATCGGTGCGCGAAGTCTGTTAAGTAAAAGCTTATTTTTAAGTAAGAAAGGAGATATTGAACTTTAAGCTAAAAGCAGCATGTTAATGGATAGAAGAAATAAGTTTAGTTATAAGAATATTTGATTATGACTTAAGTTAAAATAGTAAAATTAAGATATCTGTGTTATTTTTGAGTAAAGCAATTTTTTTTTAGAGTGAAGTTGTTAAGGAATGAAGTATATTGTTTTAAAACCGAAGGTGAAAAGGCGGGGGAAGTCAAACGTCAAGATTCGAAAGTAGAAATTTTTTTTTGTAAGGAATATTGTTAAGAAGAAAAATCCTGACATTATGTGTATTTGTATTTGTTTTTATATTTGTTGGTGTGGGGTCGGGTTTCTGTTTTTTTTTGTATGAAAAAGCTAATAAATTCTATTAAAAAAAAAAAAAGAAACTCCATCTTGTTACATATCACACAGGCACAATCTCTGTTATCTTTATCTGGTACCCATTGAAGACTTTTTCTTCCAACAAGCTTTTTAAAGTGGAGATTTCTTTCTATACCTCTCTCTTTCTGCATTGAATGAGAAACAGTATTTCTGTATGTTTTTATTGTGTACGTTTTATCGTTAATCGCTTTGGGGTGCTTCATGGGAAACAATTTATAAATGAAATGAATACTTCTAATACTAAGGCGGCTAATTATGGATGGATATCCTAACCTATGAAATGGGGAAGCATAAGCAAGCTGTGCCACAATGTTTATCACTCATCTGTTCATTTCATTCCAGCTATTTATACACCGCTTAATCACCAACATGTCCGAACAGTGTACAATATGATTACAAAGAGCATACAGCGGATAAAATCAATTAAAATTAACACCAAAAAATGTTCCCGTCAATGCAATTCCCGCGACATCTGGAATCCAAAGCGCATCAACGGAAACAGCGTAAACACGGTCAATAGCTACTGCATCTGTTTTGTCAAAAAGTCCCAAAGAATCACCCCGTTTAGAAGGAAGATCAGGGAGCCATCTGATTCCGTGACACTGATAGATCTATCAGTATTCAATTCCCCTTTCCCTCTGCACCACAAGGCACAAATGCCAATAACTCTAAACAGTCCCCTAAATGCTGAAGGATCATTATTAAAGTGAGCTCAGCATCCCTGGTCATTAATTATAATCTCGTGCACATATGCCGCACGATTGCAGGAAATAATCAGGTTTGTATGCCAAATTGGCAACCCCGAGAAACTAATTTGTTATGACATGCTGTCGAAGATATTTAAACAACAAAACCCCGAACCCTGCCGCATTGTTATAATATCAGATCACATCATTAAAAAATAGTTAACATTTCCACAAGGGGATGCTAAGATTTATCCTTGAAGATTACACACACACACACACACACACACTCCTCATGGTTATCCTTGGTTTCTCTTTCTGCCACTTTAGAGTTAGGAAGTGTCTTGCTGCAAATATTTTCTTTTCTGAATACTGAAGGACAACCGAACATTCTTTTGGGCTGCTGAATTTGATTTGATCCCAGTTCCGCATTGCCATTAGAGAGGTGACTAAGGAGAAGCACTTTGATGAAACCTTTTGTTGTAGTGGATGACAAAAGGCATCCAAGTGTCTGCAGCAAGCGGGATGTTGCATTGTTGTTCCTATTCGGGGCCATAGCCAGCCAGTTCTGGCCCTTTTCCCAGCATAATCTATCCATTCATTTCCTTCCCTGGTTTTCTACCTCCACCCCTGAATGACAGCATTTCTGGACAACTAAATATGCTTAGTCCTAATGGGGATCTTGGGGGATCTTCCAGATTTTTGTTTGGCCCTTTCATTGATAAGATGAAAATGGCATTATTCCACAATGCTTCCAGCCCATAATTTGAAGTTCACTCTGATCTGAGCTCAAGGCTTGTGAGGCCCTTGAAATGCCATTCTGCTAGACCCCGCTCCTACATTAGTGACCCTTCCAGGTGAGCTTACTCAAAGTGTCAGACAATAGCACTCCTCTGATCAGAGTCAAGTGGCTCTCAGTATGAGTCCAGGAGCTGCCATTTTAATTTCCCACAATGCCCTGGAGTGGTAGTACGTCAGGGGCACTGAAGTAAATTAAAATGATAGATCACAACTCCCCTGTAAATAAATATAACTTTCAGGCATTTGGTGTTGGAATTTTTGGATGTAAAACTTTAATTGCAACATGGTTGCTTTTGTGTTAAAATCTCTTGTGCGGAGGAGGGCCAGAAGTTCACAGGGAGGTTAAAAGTGTAAGGCACAGTTTTGCTCAAAAACTTGTTCACAGGAGGGTCTAAAGTGAAACTGGGAATGTTTTGCTCAGGAAGTTTTGCACAAGAAGGTCAAAAGCTTATCCTTGGAACCTGGCAATTAAGGGGAAATAAAAATTTAACCAAGTCCTCTCTTCCCGATTGGCTAAACATTTGGGAGATGGAGTGAAGATGTTCTATATAAGACAAGGTAGAAAAGAGTTGAAGTCAGGAGGTTGTGCAGTTAGAAGTTTCAACAGCTGGAGCTGAAGACTTGCAAGAGAGAACAGAGGCTGACACACTTTAAGAGATCTGGAACACTTCTGGGCACTGCAGCAGAAAGGAGAGGAGGGGAAACCAAAAGGAGATCCCAAAGCTCAACTGAAGGATGCAAATTGATAAGTATTGACTTGGTTAAGGGTGAAAGTCACAGTAAATATAGCTCAATCTGTTTCTGTTCTATTTACTGTTATGGCTGTCTACACAAACTGGAAATAGTTTTATTTCTAAAATAATTTTCTCAAAAAACTTCTTAACTTGTTCCTTTACTAATTCTGAAGTGGGGACACTTCAGAAGTTGATAGTAACAGTTGCATGATGACTTATGCAGGAAATTTACACATAGCTGCAGTTTTCTAAATGCAGTTTCAATAATGTGGAACAGTGTGTTCTTTGGGTATAAAATATGAGGTAAATGAAGAACATTGTTCCATCAGCTTAAAGCAAATGTTTCCAGTCACGTAAAATCTCTTAATAGTCATTTTATTACAAGAATCCAGGGCCAGCTATTGTGTTACATCAACATTTGGTTTTCCTTTGTTTCCAAGGGAATGCTCGTCCTCACTTACGGTTTTCAACAACATTCGCAAATTGCGTCACTGGAACCATTAAAAAAAAATACCTACATTAAAATGGCAACAATAAAATGTTATGAAAACTTTATATACTGTATATAAACTTTATTTATGAAAACTCCTGAAGATGTTGTGAAACCTGGAGAAGTGGGGAAACACACAATACTTGCCTTCAAATGTGAAGCACATATTAGGAGTTGTATGCAAGAAGGTCATTATGCAACTCCTTCTGTGTCCATTCTGCGCATTCATACTACAGTTGTACCTTGGTTCTCAAACGCCTTGGTACTCGTACGTTTCGGCTCCCAAACACCGAAAACCCGGAAGTAAGTGTTCCAGTTTTCGAACGTTTTTTTGGAAGCTGGACATCCGACACAGCTTCCACTTGAGTGCAGGAAGCTCCTGCAGCCAATCAGAAGCTTTGGTTTTTGAACGGTTTCGGGAGTCGAACGGACTCTTGGAACAGATTAAGTTTGAGAGCCAAGGTTCCACTGTATTGGAACTTGGAGCTGCCCAAGGAAGTTGAATGTTGGAAGTGCAGACAAAGGAAAGTACTTCTTCATGCATTCCATAGTTAAGCTATGGAATATACTTCCATATATGTGAAAGCTGATACTGAAGACTCACATTCTGGGGTCAACTGCCATCTCTGAAAAAGTTTCAGCAGTGACGGCATGTGAAGACACAGTGTCTTGGCCCCAGCATTGCTCTTCTATTAGCATAAATAAAGGCTATTTCCACCAACAACCACTTCGCATCAGCAGCCCCCTGCAGACCTTAAGACATTGTCTTCTACTGAATCGGGCAGATTTCCAGTGGGAGCAGGGGAGGGGGTACAAGAAAGGCGTGTTACAAGAATGGAAGGCTATAGAGGAGCAGAATGGAAGAGGCAGAGCATGTGCTTTCCACGTAGAAGGTCCCAGGCTCAACCCCCAGCTTGGTAAGGATGGAAATGTCCACCATCTGAAATTCTGCAGAGCCACTGTCAATCAGTGTTGAGAATGCTGAGCTGGATGGACCAATGGACTGCCTTGGTATACAACAGCTTCCTATGTTCCTAAACAGTGCACTGTTCCCAAAAGTAAAGTTGTGATCCAAGCCAACGCATCCATAGAATCATAGAATCATAGAGTTGGAAGAGACCACAAGGGCCATCCAGTCCAACCCCCTGCCAAGCAGGAAACACCATCAAAGCATTCCTGACAGATGGCTGTCAAGCCTCCGCTTAAAGACCTCCAAAGAAGGAGACTCCACCACACTCCTTGGCAGCAAATTCCACTGTCGAACAGCTCTTACTGTCAGGAAGTTCTTCCTAATGTTTAGGTGGAATCTTCTTTCTTGTAGTTTGAATCCATTGCCCCGTGTCCGCTTCTCTGGAGCAGCAGAAAACAACCTTTCACCCTCCTCTATATGACATCCTTTGATATATTTGAACATGGCTATCATATCACCCCTTAACCTTCTCTTCTCCAGGCTAAACATACCCAGCTCCCTAAGCCGTTCCTCATAAGGCATCGTTTCCAGGCCTTTGACCATTTTGGTTGCCCTCCTCTGGACACGTTCCAGCTTGTCAGTATCCTTCTTGAACTGTGGTGCCCAGAACTGGACACAGTATTCCAGGTGAGGTCTGACCAGAGCGGAATACAGTGGTACTATTACTTCCCTTGATCTAGATGCTATACTCCTATTGATGCAGCCCAGAATTGCATTGGCTTTTTTAGCTGCTGCATCACACTGTTGACTCATGTCAAGTTTATGGTCTACCAAGACTCCTAGATCCTTTTCACATGTACTGCTCTCAAGCCAGGTGTCACCCATCCTGTATTTGTGCCTTTCATTTTTTTTGCCCAAGTGTAGTACTTTACATTTCTCCCTGTTAAAATTCATCTTGTTTGCTTTGGCCCAGTTCTCTAATCTGTTAAGGTCATTTTGAATTGTGATCCTGTCCTCAGGGGTATTAGCCACCCCTCCCAATTTGGTGTCATCTGCAAACTTAATCAGGATGCTCTCAAGCCCATCATCCAAGTCATTGATAAAGATGTTGAATAAGACTGGGCCCAAGACAGAACCCTGTGGCACCCCACTAGTCACTTCTCTCCAGGATGAAGAGGAGCCGTTAATGAGTACCCTTTGTGTTCGGTCAGTCAGCCAGTTACAAATCCACTGAATGGTAGCCTTGTCCAGCCCACATTTTACCAGCTTCTTTACAAGAACATCATGGGGCACCTTGTCAAAGGCCTTGCTGAAATCAAGATAGGCTACATCCAAAGCACATGCCTAGAGATTTGGGGAACAAATTGAACAACCATAAACTAAGGTGCAGAAAATCAAATAACAATCTGTTTGTGGTGGTGCAAATGATGAGTTTTCCATTGATGGCATGGGTGTTGTGGAATGTTCCCCCTGCTG
Organism: Lacerta viridis; assembly: GCA_900245905.1. Lineage (NCBI taxonomy): Eukaryota > Metazoa > Chordata > Lepidosauria > Squamata > Lacertidae > Lacerta > Lacerta viridis. The sequence goes on along the minus strand of OFHU01002843.1, from coordinate 113,208 downwards.
GAATTTTTTTATCTATCATCTCTCTATCTCTATCTATCTATCTATCATCATCTATCATCTATCTACTCTCTCTCATCTCTCTCTCTCTCTCTCTCTCATCTATCTATCTATCTATCTATCTATTTATCTATTTATCTATTTATCTATTTATCTATCTATCTATCTATCTATCTATCTATCTATCTATCTATCTATCACCCATTATCCAATGATCCCATGGCATTGTATAACTTTAAGAACATAATTTACACAGCATAATAATAATAATAATATGGAGCAAAATAATACACAGCATGATAATAATATGAGAGACCCTCATCTATACTCTGGAGCAGCAGAAAACAACCTTTCTCCCTCCTCTATATGACATCCTTCAAATATATAAAAGGATGTCATATAGAGGAGGGAGAAAGGTTGTTTTCTGCTGCTCCAGAGAAGCGGACACGGAGCAATGGATTCAAACTACAAGAAAGAAGATTCCACCTAAACATTAGGAAGAACTTCCTGACAGTGAGAGCTGTTCGGCAGTGGAATTTGCTACCAAGGAGTGTGGTGGAGTCTCCTTCTTTGGAGGTCTTTAAGCGGAGGCTTGACAGCCATCTGTCAGGAATGCTTTGATGGTGTTTCCTGCTTGGCAGGGGGTTGGACTAGATGGCCCTTGTGGTCTCTTCCAACTCTATGATTCTATGATTCTATGATTCTATATTGGAATTCTACCAGCTCTTGAAGAAGCACCTGTTTATGCAAGCATCATCTTGATCCTTGGACTTGCATCTCTTGTTTTCATTGCTGCATTCTAACGTGATCGCTTTATTACTTATTTTAATTGCAGTTCATTTTTTTATGACTGTGTTGCGTATTTTAACAGTGTTGTACAGGTGGTTTTATATTTTGTAAACTGCTTAGAAGCCTATTTTGGCAAATTAATAAATATGGATAACAGAAATGTAACAGAAACATGTTATGAATAAAACTGAAGTAAATCCTTCTCTCTCTCTCTCTCTCTCTCTGAAATAAATGTTGGGAAATGGCCATTCGTTTGATGGATTCAAGTCTATAAGCAAGAGTCACGATCCTTTGGATAAGATGAGGAATTTCCAGAACCAACACACACACACACACACACACACACACCAAAAGAAATATGCTGACGGCAGAAGAGAGAGAGGCCTTCGGGGAGCTGGTTAAAATCTACTTCACTTGAGTGACCACCCTTGGAGAACAAAGAGGTCAATATATCCATAATTATTATTACAATCTCCTTTTTAAAATATGCCAAGTTACTTTAAGAAAAAGAGGGGCGGTTGAGAAAAGGAGAGAGAGAGAAGCATTTAAATGATGGTTTCAATATGTCATCTTGTCTAGAGGCTACCTAATTTCCCCAAGGATGTCCAAGGTTTAAGAACTCCCAAAGCAGGGGAAAGGGACATTAAGAAATCCAGGTTTGTAATATAAGAGTCTGGGAGACAAAGAGTTTGGGCACTTAATTCTGCATGCTTCTTCCACACCCACCCACTGGATTACTGAATCCCCTTCAAAAAGTGATCCTATAAGAAGGAAGGGTCTCTCAACAGTTTTTAAAACCAAAGCTTTGGAAAGTCTCTGCATATGTGTGGACATTATTTCATTGCTGCAGTATTTTCTCCCAAAGGTCACATTTGAAGCATATTTGGAGGTTCTTATGGAGGCAAAATCTATGGAGAATTTCAAGGGAAACCAAATGTGTTTCAGTAAGACTATTGATGCAGGGGCGTCGCTAGGGGGGTGCAGTGGGGGTGGTACGCCCCGGGTGACACGGGTGACAAGCGGCGGGTGGGGGTGACAAGCGGCAGCCCCTCCCGTCACTCCCCACGCAACGGCGGTCACCCTGGGAGCAGCAGCGCTGCACGGACGGGGTGCTCCCTCGGCCGTGCGCTGTTGCTCCCGGGGCGACGGAGCGAGCGGCGGCGCATGGGGGTGACAAGCGGCAGCCCCTCCTGCCATTCCCAAGCGCTGCCGCAGCTCAAACACCTCCAGGAGCAACAGCGCACGGCTGAGCAAGCAGCCCGTCCGTGCAGCAAATGCCCTCCCCCCCCTCGGGCCCACTTTCAGTGCTGGCAGCCGCTGCGGCCAGCACATTCAGCCCAGCAGCGTCGAAAGAAGCGTCCGACTGCGGGGAAAAGGGGCAGGAAGCAAGCGTCGAAAGAAGCGTCCGAAAGGGAAAAGGGGGGGAAGCAATTTCGGCCACTTAAACGCGCTTCCTGCCCCTTTCGGCTTCTCCCCACTTAAACGCGCCTGTTTTCGGCCCCCCCTTTCGGCGCTTTGGCTGGGCTGGCGCGGAGCATCCCCAGGGGCATGGCATCACGCTGTGCACGTGCGTGGCGTCATGACGCATGGATGCCGGGAGCGCCCCCATGACGCTCATTGGCACATGCCGCAATGCCCCGCCCCCAGGGGTGCCTCTTGGCTTGCCGCCCCGGGCAGCCAAGGGGCTAGAAACGCCCCTGTATTGATGTCTCTCAGTGTGTGTGTCATATACACCCTTAGATCACTACTAGAGGTTGTTGTTGTTGTTGTTGTTGTTGTTGTTGTTGTTGTTGTTGTTGTTGTTGTTGTTGTTGTTATATCACTGGCATACCAAAATGGCTTTTAAGCAGCTTCCAAGTATAAAACCCACAAAATTAAAATATGCAATAAAACAATTCCATCGGAATATTAAAGTCATCCATACTCAAAATGTAAAACAAGCCCAATTAAAATGCAGAACCATTAAATTAAAGTTAAAAGAGCAGTTCAAACAATTAGGTCAGGAAGTTCAAGGGAAAGGCTGTGTCTTTCAAAGCTGTGGAATGCTAACTACAGCAGGGGAAGGCATTCTACAACACTGTTGTGATCTGGAATGAAGCAGCCTTGGTCTATCTCAGGGGTCCCCAAACTAAGGCCCAGGGGCTGGATGCGGCCCAATCACCTTCCAAATCTGGCCCGTGGATGGTCTGGGAATCAGCGTGTTTTTACATGAGTAGAATGTGTCCTTTTATTTAAAATGCATCTCTGGGTTATTTGTGGGGCATAGGAATTCATTCATTTCCCCCCCCCCAAAAAAATATAGTCCAGCCCCCACAAGGTCTGAGGGACAGTGGACTGGCCCCCTGCTGAAAAAGTTTGCCCCCCCCAGTTCTCTTCTGGGTACCCCTCCCTTCCTCACTTTGACAGAGGGTTCTGAATAAGACTGGAGGGTCAATGGTGAGCCACTATGCACTCTAATGGAGACGCTTGTGTCAAGAGGGTGGGCATTTCTGTAGTGAGCAGCAATTGTTCCTGGAAGCAACCTTTCAAAGAGGCTTCTATCCAGACCAAAGTAGCTTCTATCCACCCCTTCACTGGCTGTCCCTAGGAACAGACAAGTCAGATGACTTTCCTTCTCTTGAGTTTGTAGTTAATGCATGCATTACTTTAAACCACTGGAGGGCAACGTTTGTCTAGCAATCTAGCCTGAATTGTTTGCTTTTCTCTTTAGACAATATGTCTGCTATTTCTCTCTCTCTGTCTCCACTCATCCTGCAAGTAGTTCCTGCATGAATAAAGCCTTTGAGCTGCAGAAACTGTATGTGATTACTTCCCAATCTCATTCACCCAAGCTGGAAGTCTGCTAACTGATGGTTGGGCCAAAACACTCAGTGCTATGGATAGTAACTCTCTAGGATGTCTCCAGGGATGGGGACATGCCTGGAATTTACTTTTTGAAAGACAAATGTTGCTAACCGGCTGACCACTGCACCTAGAAGAGGGGAGGGGAGGGGTCTTTCAAGCTTGAATGTTGCATCCCCTTATCAGCAAATGTCTGGAAGCTACATCCTAGTAGTTGGTGGAGCAGAGGCAGAAGTGGATGGGGCAATAACTTTTAATTTTAATTTTATATGGTAGGTTAGTTTCTGCAGACAGACACTCCTCTCTGTCCTGCACACAAGCGAGCAAGAGGGGCCATTCCATGAAAAATGAGCCTGATAAGAATGCTAGATGAGCACTGGACTTTGGTGAGGAAGATTCCAAACGTGCAGTCTAACCATTTTTTTAAAGCTAAAGACAAAAGAAGTTTATTTTATGGACCTTCTTTTCAAAAGTCCACCCACGTAGTCTTCACAGAAGTGTTCAAGTTAAAAGTTTTCTGATGATTGTCCCACCCGTGACAGCATTTTTTCCTTAATTTTGTATCGTTAAATTTCTTAAACTTACCGTATTTTTTGCTCCATAAGACGCACTTTTTTCCTCCTAAAAAGTAAGGGGAAATGTCTGTGCGTCTTATGGAGCGAATGCATGGTCCCTGGAGCCAAATTCCAGGGGGGAAAGGCAGATCCTGCTTTTTCTGTTTTAGAAAGAGCTAAAGGCTAACAAGAGGGAAAGAGAGTGTTGAAAAGAACCCGCTCAACAGCTGATTGCAGGAGATCGGGGAGGGAGATAAGGGAGCTAGCTCCCTTCCTGCCCCGCCCAGGCCCCTTGCACAGTAGGATCCTGGGAAATTGAGGATCCTGGGAAATTGAGTTTTTCAGCCATTTGGGGCTGTTACTTTTCCTCTTGCTTTCTATTACTTGCTGGTGCTTACTGGTTTGCTTTCTTCTTGCTTCCTATTACCTACTGGTGCTTACTGGTTTGTACTGGTTTGCTTTCCTTTTGCTTTCTATTACTGTACTGGTTTGTACTGGTGCTTACTGGTTTGTACTGGTTCGCTTTCCTCTTGCTTCCTATTACTTGCTGGTGCGTACTGGTTTGTACTGGTGCTTACTGGTCTGTACTGGTGCTTACTGGTCTGTACTGGTTTGTACTGGTGCTTACTGGTTTGTACTGGTTCGCTTTCCTCTTACTTCCTATTACTTGCTGGTGCGTACTGGTTTGTACTGGTGCTTACTGGTTTGTACTGGTTCGCTTTCCTCTTGCTTCCTATTACTTGCTGGTGCGTACTGGTTTGTACTGGTGCTTACTGGTGCTGTACTGGTTTGTACTGGTGCTTACTGGTTTGTACTGGTTCGCTTTCCTCTTGCTTCCTATTACTTGCTGGTGCGTACTGGTTTGTACTGGTGCTTACTGGTCTGTACTGGTTTGTACTGGTGCTTACTGGTTTGTACTGGTTTGCTTTCCTCTTGCTTCCTATTACCTGCTGGTGCTTACTGGTCTGTACTGGTGCATACTGGTTTGTACTGGTGCTTACTGGTTTGTACTAGTTTGCTTTCCTCTTGCTTCCTATTACTTGCTGGTGCATACTGGTGCGTACTGGTCTGTACTGGTTTGTACTGGTGCGTACTGGTTTGTACTGGTTCACTTTCCTCTTGCTTCCTATTACTTGCTGGTGCGTACTGGTTTGTACTGGTGCTTACTGGTCTGTACTGTACTGGTGTACTGGTTTGTACTGGTGCTTACTGGTTTGTACTGGTTTGCTTTCCTCTTGCTTCCTATTACCTGCTGGTGCTTACTGGTCTGTACTGGTTTGTACTGGTTTGTAAGCAATGCTTTTCCCCCTTTGCAAAAGCTGCACAAATCTGAACTGATCCTCAAAAAGCAGGGCTTTTCCCTTTGCAAAAAAAGCTGCAAAACTTTGAGCTGATTCTCAAAAAAAAACAACCATGGGTTTTAGAGGAGGAAAACCAGAAAAATATTTTTTCCCTGGTTTCCTCCTCTGAAAACGAGGTGCGCCCTATGGTCCGGAGCGTCCTATGGAGCGAAAAATACGGTAATTTCTGATTGCATAGTTGTAACCAATAAACATTGATTTAAACAGATATGCTGAGTTTATCATTGATTCACCTCCCAACTCACAGAGTTTTTCCATAAATCAAACTTATCTCAAGCTCCATGTCCTTTTTTTGTCCCACCCGTGACAATACTTTTAACATTTAATAAAATTGTCAAAAATATCCATAAAAATAATAAAAAATTAGTAAAATGTTCAGTATCTTATTAAGAACATAGTTTAAATTTTGGTTGTTAATTTTTATGTATATTTACATTGTTACACATGTGTGAATACCAAAAAACATGGTCCAAGTGTCCCACCCGTGACAATGGAATGGCTCAGAGGCATTATCAGAGTTGAAGGCAAATGCACTCAAGGAGCGTGAGAAGAAGTGCAAGGAGGGAATGGGGATGAGAATGGGGTATGGCTTAGAGATTGTCCCAGTGGCCTGGTAGAGGGTCTTGGAGGACCGCATTCATGAAGTGAATTCCTACCGCATTATGAAGTGAATTGAATAATAATAAAGATATTCTTAGCCTTCTTCTTTCATTAGAAGAGAAAAAGTTACAACAGCTCGATGAAAATTCTCAAGTGTGCGGTGATTCCACCACAAACATTAAGCTGCAATGGTTTTTTTTTAGTCCTTCAGAGCTCTAAACATTTGGTTAACTGCCATATTTCAAAAAATGTAAAATTCATACATTTATTATTTTTATCACGTGCCCTCTCAGTCCAATTTCCTTGTGTTTTATTTCCCAACTATGGCCTGCTTCATTTCCCCCCTCATCTAAAACCTCTTCTCCTCCCAATACCTTTAAAACATTTTATAGCCCTTTCATTGAAATCAATGGGGCTTTGCAAATTACCACTGTACAACAGTCCATTATGTCCGATACCAATTTAAACATCCCACCCATACACGTATATCAAGAGGTGAAGTCTAATCCCATTTTACTTATGTAAATAACTTTTTTTTAAAATGTTGACAATAATTATTTCAGTATTTAGCCATCATTGCCTTAGGCAAACCAGACCTCAGGGACATAAATATCTAACTCCTTCACTAAGTTATCCCCCGCCTGCAACACCACAAACTAACATTTTCAATTCTTTGAGGAAGCTGGCTTGGTCTAAAATACCCCAAATATTGCAATACCAGAACCAAATATACCCACTGATATTTTTTATTGACAAGCTGCTCCTCTGCATGAATAGACAGGTGAGGAAGTAGTCTCTTGACGGCATGTTTATTGTCACCAGTTTGGACAGTGACGTGTTTCCTGATTGGTTGACTGGGTGGTGTAAGGCAACAAAAGGGAAAGCTCTACTTTTCAACAAAATAGAAGAAGAAATTCACCATGTTTAAAAGTAGTGATGAGTGTCTGCAAGCTCAGCTTCAAAGGCCATCCCTTGACCTTCCCATGTAAAGTTGGAAAGGTCTGCCGGGGGGGGGGCTCTTATTTGACTCCCTTTGAATGTGAGTGAAAAATGGCAGAGGATACTTTGCCCAAGACTTTTGCAAGCATTGGTTCCCCCTGATCCCTCCCAGGTTTGCCCTTTTCAGGGCAATCAGAAGAGCAGAGTTCAGGGTGTTGGTGTTTTTCAACGGCATTCCAATCTCTGCTGAGTTCAAGAAGGATACTGACCAGCTGGAACGTGTCCAGAGGAGGGCAACCAAAATGGTCAAGGCCTGGAAACGATGCCTTATGAGGAACGGCTTAGGGAGCTGGGTATGTTTAGCCTGGAGAAGAGAAGGTTAAGGGGTGATATGATAGCCATGTTCAAATATATAAAAGGATGTCATATAGAGGAGGGAGAAAGGTTGTTTTCTGCTGCTCCAGAGAAGCGGACACGGGGCAATGGATTCAAACTACAAGAAAGAAGATTCCACCTAAACATTAGGAAGAACTTCCTGACAGTAAGAGCTGTTGGACAGTGGAATTTGCTGCCAAGGAGTGTGGTGGAGTCTCCTTCTTTGGAGGTCTTTAAGCAGAGGCTTGACAGCCATCTGTCAGGAATGCTTTGATGGTGTTTCCTGCTTGGCAGGGGGTTGGACTGGATGGCCCTTGTGGTCTCTTCCAACTCTATGACTCTATGATTCTATGAGAGGTAGCAAAATTCCAGGGGCTCCAGGCATTCACCAAGCAGTGGCAGACCCTGGCACCTCAAATTTCAGTGGTGCCCTGTGTGACGCCAAAACCCAGCACCCCCTCCCCACCTCTCGCCTTCCATTGGACATAATAGTGGTAGCACTTCCTGCAGCCCCCCTCCAAGCTCTGCAGTAAGATGAGCTTGCAGTATCTCCAAATCTGGGTGAGTTGTGTACAGCTATTAACCAAATGAAAAACAATAAAGCCAGCAGACCTGATGGGATCCCTGCCGAAGTCTTCAAAGTGGGCGGAATGGAACTTGCACAACAACTTCACAAGCTCATCGGAAAAATCTGGGAGAGAGAGGAGATCAAAGCAGACTTTAGGGATGCTGTATACACCTATATACGCCTGGATCTACAGGGAGAGGAAGAGAGCCTACAGAATTACATCTCCAGAGTGTATCTCTTTACTTCTCTCACATCTTCAGCCAGTGTGAGTCCAGAGCAGTCAGCCCTGGTCCCCTGTCTCTTGGATGCAGCCTCACCAGTCAGCAGCCAATATGGTTCTCGTCCTTTTCTTGTTCCCAGCAACCCCTGCTGCAAGAAACCTCTCCCCATCTGTCTGTTATCTCAAGCCTAGTTTTTTTAGAGACACGTTTTTTTCAGAGAGCACTGCCTGCCTGCCTGCCTGCCTGCACAGGTCTAAGGATTCCTCTATGATGTGGGTCATCAATACCTTTTATCATGTTAATGTCTCTATTCCAGGTGAGGCCCTGGCTTGAAAAGGAAGCTTAGCCTGGGGCCAAAGATTTTGGGAGGGTTGGAGTGGGCTGTGGCCTTTGGGTTCGGGAATTTGCAAGGGTGGGAGTGGGGTAAAAAGGATATGTTCTCTGTTACATTTTTTGTCTACATTGGTTAAGTTGATGGGATCTGGATACTGGCTTAAAGTGGAATATGTGAAGAATTATTAGCTAAAATTTTCGAGACCGGAGGGAGGGAAGGGTGTAGAACAAAGATTAAATTTAAGTGTGTAAATTTAGTTTAATTAGGAAAATTGGCAGGGTTTAGGAAAGGTTCAGAAGTGCCTAGGAGCCGAGGTTTGGTAAAAAAAATATAAGGATTTAAGTATGATATTAATTGATTTTGTGTAATAGGATAAAGGTAAAATTTTTATAGGTGTGTAAAATAGATTTGATTATGAAATTGGAAAACTGCAAAGAGGATAGACAATGAATTAAATTTAACGTTAAATATGTTAAATTTTGAAAATGTTTAATGCTTTCCCCTGTGTGAGAGGGAAGTGGAAATTTGCTCCCCCCAGTGAGGGGGGGGAGGATGAATAAATTTAACAACTATGTAATGTGCTTAAAACTGTAAAAACCAATACATTTTTGATAAAAAAAGAAAAAGAAGCTTAGTCTGTATCCCCCCCTTTCCTGAAATCTTCCTTTCAATACTTCAAATATCATCTAGAGCCTGACATTCATTAATTTATTGGGTTTAGCATGCCGTCCCAACTTGTAACAGTATATAAAGCCTTTAACAACTTGGGACCAGTTTGTTGGGAGTTGGGTGCCACAGAAGCTCAGTCAAGTGGTGAAGCTCACCACAGGAAACAGCCAGTGTGGTGTAGTGGTTAAGAGCAGTGGGCTTGTGATCTGGTGAACCGGGTTCGATTCCCCACTCCTCCACATGCAGCTGCTGGGTGACCTTGGGCTAGTCACACTTCTTTGAAGTCTCTCAGCCCCACTCACCTCACAGAGTGTTTGTTGTGGGGGAGGAAGGGAAAGGAGAATGTTAGCCGCTTTGAGACTCCTTCGGGTAGTGAAAAGCGGGATATCAAATCCAAACTACTACTCTTCTTCTTCTTCTTCTTCTTCTTCTTCTTCTTCTCAGAGTTATCTTTATCTTTACTAGGCCAACATAAACACACTTTATAGGCACATATTATTTACAGATGTTATAAGTAGTTTACTCTCTCTAAGCCCAGAGAGGGTTCTTTGCTTCAAAGTCCTTGCTGTGCCAAAGTCCACAAGGCAGCTCCTGTGTGTGGTTGGCTTGTGAAGTCCTGCAACTCTTTGCAAATCTTCAGTATTATTGATTTCAATAAGGCTTTCAGCAAAGTCCCCCGTGATATTATTGTGGAGAAGCTGGTAAAATGTGGGCTGGAAGAGGTAACTGTTAGGTGGATTTGTAGCTGGTTGGCTGACGGAATCCAAAGAATGCTCACTAATGGTTCCACAGAATCCTGGAAAAATGTGGCAAGTGGGGTGCGGCAGGATTCTGTCCTGGGCCCATTTTTGTTCAACATAAACAAATTGGGTGAAGGAATTGAGGGGATGCTCATCCACTTTGCCGATGACACCAAACTGGGAGCAGCAGCTGCGGAAGAAGACAGAACTGGGATCCACGTTGACCTTAACAGATTGGAGAACTGTGCGAAAACTAACAAAATGAATTTCAGACATTGAAACTGTATGCACAATTGTTTAGGAATAAAATACTTCTTCTTTTTTAAAAGTAGATAATTGTAGATGTCAGGAAAATCCAAAATAAGTACCAAATGTGGTATGCCAAGAATCAAATTGTATTTCAGATGCCAGGTGCTAGGTATAACATGTCAAAGATCAGATATCAAATAACAAATTTTGAATTCTGTAGAGAGATTAGGTTGATACTTTCTGCACACACATACTGTCCCCCTCTTCTCCTAGTCTCAACACCGTTCTAGGAAATCACTGTGTCATAAGGAGAGGTGAGGGTTGAAAGAGAGCACCCATATGTTTTCCCCAGCACCCACTATTTCAATTTAACTCATCATCACCCTCTTCAGAGTTCATCTGCTTCATTCATATATCACTCTGAATCCTAGAAATGAGAATCCATGTATCTGTGGCTTCTAATAGTTTATATTAACAGTGAGTTTTCATGGAAATTCTTTGGTTGAAGGCCAATTTGCTGCAATGGGTTGTTCGTTGGGTTTGAATCTTTGAGATTCAGAACCCCCACCCTCCTTTTACTCCACAAAACTCAAAGCATTGGGAAACCACTGTCTCTAAATCCCACCTATCATTCAGAGATGCTGGGGGTGTAAATGGGATCCGTGCATTGAAACTGTTAATGAATTCCACTATCTCCTCTAAATCCAAGCAATTAGCTCTCGTTAGCAATAACAGGTGTCACTCAAGAGACTCTTTCTCTATTGTTGATTATCACTTTTTTGTACCAACTCATAAAAAAGGTACAAAGAAGGGGGGGAACCACGTAGTTAGTAGCTTTGGCCAACTTTATGAAGGCAAATTAGAATCATTACCATTCTCTGGCTAAATAGTGAGCAGGGCTTCTTAGAATGTTGCTCGTTTGCATACTTTGATCTGATGGGTGTAGGTACCTAATTATACAGCAGCCAGCAATGGGTTTTTGATGTGCTTGGTTAATTAATATTCAGTGTAATAATTAATTGTGCAGATTGCTCCCATGCATATCAAACTTGGTTTCTTAAATGGAAATGATATTCAGAAGTATGTCAGTGAAGTACATGGTGGGGGACAGAACAATCCACAAAACACCCTAAAGTTTTAACATCCATTAAGGAATGGGACTTACAGCTTTGCCTGATGTGTGCCATCTTTCCTTCTGGGTCGCTCTCTCTCTCTCTCTCTCTCTCTCTCCCCCCCCGGTGTTACTAGACTCTTCTTCTGTGAATGCTTCAGTTTTCAACATAACCCCTCATTTGAGATCACAATTATCCTTAGGCAGAATGCCATGGAAGAATCACCTTGTGGCAACCTTCAGCACCCACAGAAGTTCTCTTAAGGTCACCTTTGTATTCATAGGATCCCATGGCAGGTACATCTGTGTTAAGAGATCACCCTTGTGATTGCGGTTCAGCCTACCTCTGTACTAAAGCTGGACTTTATCTGGCTGGGGTGGTGGAAGTCTCACACAAATGATGACAAGAACATTAAAGAATTCCTACTAGATCAAGGCAAAGGCCAACAGCCAGTTTTCCACAATGGCACATCTAGTGACTCCATAAGTGAGACATGACAGCAGTAGATCTCCCCCACTGTTTGCTACCTAACTGAAATTATGGAGCATACTGACTCTGATCCTAGAGCAAATGTGGCAAACCTGTGGACCTCCAGACAGTGCTGGACTCCCATAATCCCTGCAGGATGCTTCTGGATACTGGTTGTTGGGCACCAGAAGTGGAGAGAGTGCTCTCATATTCACATTCTGCTTGTGGGTATCTCCTAGGCATCTGGTTGGCCCCACACAACATGACATGGAAGAAACTCTGTGTTGGCCAGAAGGCAATGGCTTATCCCACCTGCCTTGCCCCACCCTCCAGCCCTGGGAGCCTTCAGAAGGGAGCTGTTTCCAGAGGAAAAACTGTGAGGGGAGAGAGATTCTGTTAGCCATCACACGGTGGTTGGTTTCACCTGTGGTTTCACCCTTCACCTTCAGAAGGGAGTTGCTGCCATGGACATTAGGTTATCTGCATTTTAATGGACTGAATACAGTGAAAGAAGAAGAAGAAGAAGAAGAAGAAGAAGAAGAGTTTGGATTTGATATCCCACTTTATCACTACCCGAAGGAGTCTCAAAGCAGCTAACATTCTCCTTTCCCTTCCTCCCCCACAACAAACACTCTGTGAGGTGAGTGGGGCTGAGAGACTTCAGAGAAGTGTGACTAGCCCAAGGTCACCCAGCAGCTGCATGTGGAGGAGCAGGGAAGCGAACCCGGTTCCCCAGATTACGAGTCCACCGCTCTTAACCACTACACCACAGTCCTAGGGGTGTGGAGTGTGGAGTGTGTGAGCTTAGCAGTGCTTCATTTATTTTTTGGTTGCTTTTTTGTTAATGTTGCTAATGTTGTTTTATAGATTATGAATGCTGTATTGAATTGTCATATGACTTTTGCTTTAATTGTGACGTTTAGCTTATTTTTTAGTTGTCGCTTTGTTAACAGTGTTGCACTGATTGTCAATGTTTTACGGAAGATTTGTCAATGGTCCTATAGGGTTGAGGGTGTATTTGTGATGTTCCATTACGTTCTATCATGTTATTGTTATTTATTGTTTGTAAGCCGCTTTGGGATTCATTGGAGTGAAAAGCAGAATAGAAATATAATAAATCAAATCAATTCCCCCAGAACTTCATAAGATCTATAGCTTAAGAGAGATCTGTCTTCAAACATGACACCACACAAGGTGTCATAGAGTTCATCTCAACACCCCCATGATTGACCATTGAAGTAGAAGGAGAATTTTTGATCTTCTTGAGGACCCATGGCTTTTTTTTTAGCTGGAACTCACCAGAACTCAGTTCTGGCATCTCTCAGGTGGGCACCATTGCCATTCTAAGATAATGAGTGAGGTGTTCATGGTGAGTTCTGGTACCGCTTTTTCTAGAAAAATAGTCCTGTGAAGACCTATGATCCTTCCAGGGACCTCCGGGTTCTGAGGAGCCCAGTCTGAAAGCTAGAGATGAGCCTGCTGGATCAGGCCCAGGGCCAGATTTAGGTTTGATGTGGCCCTAAGCTACTGAAGGTAATGGGGCCCTTTATATGTCCAGCTGTCTTTTGTCAACAACAAATTGTCACGGTTTTTTGTGTTGAATATATGCTACACGGTAATTTATGGACCTAATAGGTATCTAAAGCCACAAAACACTGTGGCTGTATGTTTTGTTTGTTTGTTTGTTTATCTTATATTTTGGAAATGTACATCCAGTTTTTTTTCCTTTACATTTTTTTTGGGGGGGGCCAAGAGAGTGGGCCCCCAAGCTATAGCTTGTTTAGCTTATACGTAAATCCAGCAATGATCAGGCCAATGCCCCATCTATTCCAGCCACAGTAGGTGACCAGTTGCCTGTGGGAAGCCTGCAAGCTGGACATGGGTGCAATAGGACTCTGCTCACCTCTGATTCCCAGAAACTGGTATTCAGAGACATGGTACCCCTGAAAGTGTAGACAGAACACAGCCACTGTGATAGCCTTTTCCTTCTGTATATATATAATCTTTCCTCACTATAATTGGGATTCTTGCAGCACTAAATCATGATTTGGCACATTTACAATCATGCTCCGAGCCTTGGAACGCTCCCGTCATTTACCTGTAAATTCTTACTCGTCTCACCAGCGATCTTTCCTGCAGGCTCACACGGCACGGTCATTAGAGGCACCCGGAACAGCTGATCATAACGATATTATTATTCCCTCCCAATCAATTTGGTGACGGTTGTTTGAACTTTATTGTTATTAATAGTGAAAATAATAAAAAGGTATTAACTCTGCATTGTGTTTAGTGTCGTGTTATTGCCATATTTTTACGACAAGTGCCTTGGCATTTGAGCACATTTCCATTTACAGTATTATCCGGCTCTAATCGACTCGTTTTTTATAATTGCTTCTGAGATACTTAAGGAGGTTTAATTTCTGCAAGTTTCCTCCTTGCTTGAAAGCCCCTCCCCTGCCCATATTATATAAAAAAAAATTATACGGAATCATCCTTGGATTTTACATTGTTAGTCTAAAAGAAAGGTTTCAAGGGCTCTGATCTACCCAACCCATTCTTTGCAGCTGCTTGGTGAAATGAGACTTCACTGCCCTCTTGGGCAGCATGTTCACGAGGACTAATTAAAATTCAAAAGGAGTGCCATCTCTTCCTGAGTTGCAGTTTTATGCTGGAATCATAGACCTGGGGGAGAGTCCTTAAGGATTATCAACTTCATACCCACAGCAGAACTTCACCTGGAATGCAAGCTGGCTACCGAGGGGCCAGTTCACCTGTGTCTTGTACATCGCTTGAACTTTTTATTTCAATTAATTTATTACTTAAACTCAGGGCCTGAACGTCACCAAATGGTCCCCCAAGGCAGTTTACGAAATAATATTGCCATTTAAAAGTTTGGAATCGTGACACTTGATTACTCAACGTCTGGGGCTAATGCACAGATCGGTGTTCATAAAAATAAAATTTGAAAAAAAAGTCTCACAAGACGGTTGGCAACTAGGATGGCTTGAAAAGAAGATTGGACAATTTGGGCAGACTGGAGGGTGGGGCTTATCAGTAGCTACTAGCAATGATGGCTATGCTCATTCTCCAGTATCAGAGGCATGGCACTGCAAAAGTGAAACGAGCTCTGAATAAAAATGAACTGGAATAAAAGTGAAAGGAACGCTAAAGGGTGCACTTGATGGAGACCACAGAGATTGTGGTAGGAGGAAACTGAGAAGACAGTTTGTTTGAATCACTAATGCATGAAATCAAGCACTTTGGCTGTGTGTTTTTGCTTGGGAGACAAGCTATGGTACTCAGCTGGTGGCCTTTGGTCTGATCCAGCAGGCCTCGTCTTATGTTCTGAGCTAGGATATCAGACCCAAGTCCAGTGTAGTTTAGTGGCTGGGGAGAGGAAAGGCAAGTCAGAAACAAAGGTTGCTCAGACATTAGCCTGACTTGAATCTTGACTTCAAGACAGCCTGGACAGGAGATCTCATAAGTAAACATAAGGACATTATCAACAACACAGAGGTGAGATGGGATGGGATTGCTGAAATTAAAAAGCAATAACACTCAAGTGCAAGGGATAAGAGAAACATCCTTGCCAGGAACCAAAATGATGTCAATGTTGGTGATTCTCTTTTTGGGAAGCATTCTGTAAACATTGCCACCTTCTGGACAACTATCAGAGAAGGCTCACAGCCAAGGGCTTCTGTATATTTGAACCATATCATTGTTGTTGTTGTTCAGTCGTTCAGTCGTGTCCGACTCTTCGTGACCCCATGGACCAGATTTGAACCATATCATTGTTGTTGTTGTTCAGTCGTTCAGTCGTGTCCGACTCTTCGTGACCCCATGGACCAGAGCACGCCAGGCACGCCTATCTTTCACTGCCTCCCGCAGTTTGGCCAAACTCATGCTAGTCACTTCGAGAACACTGTCCAACCATCTCATCCTCTGTCATCCCCTTCTCCTTGTGCCCTCCATCTTTCCCAACATCAGGGTCTTTTCTAGGGAGTCTTCTCTTCTCATGAGGTGGCCAAAGTACTGGAGCCTCAACTTCAGGATCTGTCCTTCCAGTGAGCACTCAGGGCTGATTTCTTTAAGGATGGATAAGTTTGATCTTTTTGCAGTCCATGGGACTCTCAAGAGTCTCCTCCAGCACCATAATTCAAAAGCATCAATTCAAACCATATCGTATTGCATTACAATCCCTACTATGCTTGATTGCTGTTAATAATAATAATAATAATAATAATAATAATAATAATAATAATAATACACCACTCAATGCCCAAATTGGCTTCTGGTCAGTTTACAACTTTTCGTCAAGTAAGAACACCACTCTTGCTAAAGTTTGTGGCATAAAGGGAGGAGAGAATCTCTTCCAAGGAACTGTACAAGAAATTAGTACCAATCTACTAATCTTGCCTGAGAGATATCAATTTCTGAAGCCATGTGATGTAAAGATACTGTTGAAGCTAGCCAGGAGTAGGCCAGGACTGCCTAGATATGAGACCACCTGGATGATGGCCTTGCAAAGAAACGCACAAAAGTTACTGATACCCTAAAGAATTCAGGCAAGGAGGTCGACAGAGCCTAGTATATGCTGTATTTTGCTGGCGTTTTTAAATTTAAAAAAATCATGCAACATTGTGGATCGTTTCAAAGATGTGTGCTGTATGTAAGGACAGCAGAGGGCACTCATACACTGTGGTAGATAGTCCATGCTGAACTGCAACACTGTATTTTTCAGCTGCTCTGTCAAGAGCTGTCAAACCCTGGCCAAGCAGAAAGCATCACCTTTCCCCCCCTAAAAAAAAGCCAAAATAATTATATTCCAATACCCTATTTCTTATAGCAGATTCTTGCAGATCATTTCCCGTCCCACCAGAAGGTGACTTCTTTCCATTGCTGCAAGACAGCGGATACCCACGGGCATTCCGGTATTTATGAATTATTCTAGCGTTCGTTCCCCATATCAGGTTGGAAGTTCAGCTTCAAGACTTCCCAAATGTGGGTTTGGCATAAAACAAGTTAAAATATCACAAGGTGTATTGGGCGTAAGGGTGAGAATTATGGCTTTCTCAGAATTATGGCAGATTTCAGCACAGCCGTCAGTCAAATGGAAGCCAGCGTGGATTTGTGGAATTTGCTGCCACAAGCTGTGCTTACAAGTGTACATTTAATGATGCTTTCAGGATTCTGATCATTCCACATTTTATAAGTGAATCAACCTGATTTGCTCTTTCTGGACTACTATGAGAAACTTCAGTTGGTACAGAATTCAGCAACCAGGTTGCTCAACAAGTTTCAGAGCACAAATTCAAAGTTTTGACCTATAAAGCCTTAAACGGCTTAGAACCACAATACCTGAAGGACTGCCTCTCCCCATATAAACCCTGCAAGCATCATCTGAAGCTCACATACCCTCCAACATTTTGCCGATGAAAATAGGGATGTCCTGTTCAATAATAAAATTAATAATAAGAAGAATTTTATTTGCGTGTTCAGACCTTTTAACCTCACCCCAAATAAATTCAGACAGACTCAAATTTTGGTTTGGTTTTTGGCAGAATTTAGGCCACAACTTTATTGATTACAGCAAGTGATTGGTTGCATAGGCTCTGGTTCGACTAGCTCCCTGCTCCGCAGGTAGCGCTGACCCAGGGTTCCAGCATAGGTCAGCCAAGGGTGAACACCTGGATAAGCGGAAAGCCAGGAACAGGCTATCTCCGCCACCCAAATGTCCCCCTGGACTCAGGCACGGGCACAACCCCCTCTCAGGGGTTGACCAAACCATCGAGTCCCTGGATTCCTTTAACGGAATACCCTTCACATAGGGATGGTGAGAGCGTTCTCCCATCCCTATCACCTGAACCAGAGCCTATCCACACATGGACGTACCCGGGGGGGGCACCCGGGGGGGGGGCAGCTGCCCCCCCCCAGAAGCAAAAAAAAATTAAATGGTTATCGGCAGCCTAAAAGGAAAAAAAAAGCTCAAGACTGGTCTTTCTCCCCCTCCCAAAATCTCAATAACAATTGAGCTCTTCCGCTCTTGCCGAGGCAGTTGGCCACTCTGTGTGTGTGTGTGTGTGTGTGTGTGTGTGTGTGTGTGTGTGTGTGTGTTGCGCCGGCTGTTTCCCCCTCCCTCATGCCGACAAAGAGCTGGCGTGCCTATCAGAGACCGGATCCTAGCCTGCACCCTGCTTGGTCAAATGGGGATGCAGGCTGAGACTTGGGCAGTGTCAGGGGGCGAATTCATCGTTGCCGGGATTCATCGTTGCAAGGGAGCTTGGCAAACTGAGTTCCCTTGCATGGTGAGTAGTTCCTTTGCGAGGACTGAGGATCCTGGGAAACTGAGTTTTTCAGCCATTTGGGGCTTTCTGTTTGGGGGGGGAAAGTTTTTCTGTTTTTTGAAGCCTGTTTTTGTTTTTTGAAGCTGTTTTTGTTTTTGAACCTGAACGACCATGGCTTGCCCCACCCCCCTAGTTTTGATCCTGGGTACGCCCCTGTATCCACAACTTTATAAGCTGTGACGATTTGCTACGCGGCAGATGAAACCCAAATGGCAACAGCCAATCAGCCAAGTGAGGAAAATTCCTGCCGTGCCCCTGTCCCAATGACAGACGACACATGACGGCATAACAAGGCCAAGCGCAAAACCCCTAAAAGTAGGGAGAGGTGGGCGGGTGTTCCGATGCACGCGCCAAAAAGAGGAAGCTCAGGGTCACGTGCATGGGTATTTGTTTAGCTTGCGTCCCATTGACCAGATTGAACCCTGCATCGAAGGACCTACCGATTGGGTGTTGTGGCTGTCAATCTTACCCAAACACAACACAGGGATTTGGTTGCCAGGTCTCACTGCAATATGTGCTCTCTTTAAGGGGGGACCCGATTTATACCCCTCCCATCTGACTGGGTTGCCCCGGCCACTCTGAGCGGCCTCCAACATATATAAAAAGATAGCAGAACTACATGGGGCTGCCTTCAGAGGTCTTCTATAGGTTGTATAATTGCTTATCTCATTGGCTCACATAAAGCCCCTTCCGCCCATAGTAAGCAGGGATTCACGAGCCCTTCACGTGCCCAGGGGATTGGCTGTGCCCTGGGCGCGGTCCCTGCCCAGACTGGCCAATCTGGAAGGTCAGTGGGCGTGGCCTGCTCCATTTAAGTGGGCGCGCGGCCAGGGCTCGGCCTCTCTCTTCCTGCTCCCAGCTGATACATCTTTGCAGTTAGGCATTGGACTATCTCGGGAAGGCTGAAGGTGGTGGGGGGGGAGGAGGTTGGGCCATCACCTCCCCCAAAATGCTGAAGGGTACTTAGTTAAATGAGTCCGGGGGGCGTGTCCCTGTCCGAAGCCGTGGAAGGTGAGGGCCAAAGGCACGCCCCATATCGGTGACCACAGGGTGAGTCCCTAGCTGATGTGCAGCAGCAGGGCTCTCCCATCGGTGGTTAACCCTTCCCGGACTGCCAGCACGACGGACTGGAGTCAGATATAGTCGGTTAGGTCCAATGCCTAAGCCAATACCGCTCAACATCCGTAACCAATAAAGTTGTGGCCTTTTCATGTCCATTAACCTTACTTATTGTGTCCTGTGTCTTTATTCACCACTGGAGGGGGCGGGATATTGACATGCAAGTTCATATCCTCCAACATTTCTCCGATGGAAAGAGGGACATTCTAGGATCTAATCAGAAACTGGGACAGCTTCTGTAAATCCATGACTGTCCCTGGAAAATAGGGACACTTGGAGGGTCTGGGGTCTTCTATGTGTGCCCCCCCTCGACAAGAGGTCCAAAGGACAGCAACATAGGAATGGGCCTTTTCTGTGGTGGCTCTCATTTGTGGAATGCTCTCCCAAGGAGACTCACCTGACACCTTTATGACTTTATAAGAACCAAGCAAAAGCATTCCTCATCTTCCAGGCCTTCAGCTAATTAACCAATCTATGACTGGGGGGTGGGGGTGGTATTGTTTCATTTGTTATGCATTTCTTGTGTTTTTATACTATAAACTTCCCTGTGATCCTCACATGAAGGGTGGTATAGAATTTAATAAATGATAAATAAATCAGGATGCAGCTATCTCCTTTCATTATTGAATCGTAAATAAAATATTCAGCTCATTATTGACATCGTAAATAAAATATTCAGCTCTAAGTAACATTCCAAAACGTGTATAGAAATGTGTATTTCTGAGGGAAACTGCTTACAGAAATGTGCATTTCAGGCTAAAATGCTGCAAAAAGGTGCTATGTGCTGTGTGCGTGTGTGTTTTTTAATGACGTGGAAACAGATGGATTAGTGGAACTGACAAGAGTAAGAGCTAGCCTGACCTGCCCATGGCTTTAAATGAATATTAGACAAAACGTGCAGCCAGTTTGTCTGTTTTTCTGGATGGGATTCGATCGCTTACTGACAAATTCAGGTTGTGCAATTATAGTTGATTGGGAAGTCTTGCACAAGAAACTGGTTTCCCCAAAGAATCAGGCTTTCTGCCACAAGGAAACTGACAGAAAAAAATGTACCGGAAAATGTGGGGTAATACTTTATTTGACTCGGCATAACATAGCTTCCCTGCAAACAAATAAAAATGAGTGTGCAATAAACAGGTCACCTGGAAGCAACCAAAATCATAAAGGATAGTTTGATCTGAAATTAAGAGGTTGAAATTGAAAACCTGTTGATAGGGGTTTTCAGCAAACTGATGTTTGTTCCAGTTCAGTGGTAAACAGTGGGTTTTCCTGGGGTGCCTAGGACCGCAGCACCAACGGAGCTTGTCCAGATGAAGATCTGGCCTTCATATCCTGATGTTGGCTGCTGGAGAATCATCTGACTGACAAAGCGAGTTCTCCATCATGGAGAGCACGTGTTGCGGAAGGATTAACAAGACAACTCCCTGTTGCTGGGTGGGTTGGTTTGGATGGCCACGGATGTGATTGGGCTCCTCTTGTTGTTGGGGAGATGTTGATGTTGCAAGTTGTTGATTGACAGCCATCGGCTTTAAATTCCCTGCATGCAGCGTTGAGTGTCCTCTTTTCGGTTCTCCCACCCACCCTCCCTGTTTTCAGGGCCTTTTGCGTTTGACCTTGCTATGCCTGTCATGGGGTCACCTGCTTTGGGCAGGGGCCTGGTAGGAATTTTGTCCATTTGGCTGATTGGCTGGTGCCATTTGGTCTTTGCCTACTGCGTA
Source organism: Lacerta viridis (assembly GCA_900245905.1). Classification (NCBI taxonomy): domain Eukaryota; kingdom Metazoa; phylum Chordata; class Lepidosauria; order Squamata; family Lacertidae; genus Lacerta; species Lacerta viridis. Next base: position 92,210 of record OFHU01002843.1, on the reverse strand, counting down.
GCAAATGGTCACAACTTGTAAGGTTGCCGTTAGGCATTTGTTAAAATTGGTTGGTGGAGGGGTAAGGAATCGGCTGTGCCTGCCCCTCAAAGCGGAATAGAAATATTAAATCAAATAAAATAAAAAACTATCTCTGTTCTGGATAAGTGCCCTGATGCCAGTTTTGCATTAGGCAAAAAGTATCCATGAAAATAATCAATGAAGTTTTTGGACACCCCTAGCCATGTCCAGGGGATGCGGGTGGCGCTGTGGGTGAAACCACAGAGCCTAGGGCTTGTTGATCAGAAGGTCGGCAGTTTGAATCCCCACCACGGGGTGAGCTCCCGTTGCTCAGTCCCAGCTCATGCCCACTTAGCAGTTTGAAAGCATGTCAAAGTGCAAGTAGCTAAATAGGTACCGCTCCGGTGGGAAGGTAAACGGTGTTTCCGTGCACTGCTCTGGTTCGCCAGAAGCGGCTTAGTCATGCTGGCCACATGACCCAGAAGATATACGCCGGCTCCCTCGGTCAGTAAAGCTAGATGAAACCCCAGAGTCGGACACGACTGGACCTAATGGTCAGGGGTCCCTTTACCTTTAGCCATGTCCAACCAATGTCCTTTTATTATAAATATTATTATAATTATTTGAAAACCTGTGGAGCAAGCTAGGTAAGCCTTGAGACCTTGGAAGTAACTTCTACTGAGATCTGGAGAGCTGACCTGCAAATCAAAGCAGCGAAAAGGTTGCCAAGTGCTGTGCGCTGCCTTTTTGGTGGAATAATTAAAACATAGAAGACGTCGGTCACATCCTCCTTCTGACCCCCGCAAGGATCTCCTATTTGTCAAGCTATTTTTCATCAATGCTCTCTCCCTGCGCCTGCTACAGATTGAAGTGAAAAATCTGGTGCCTTGCCAGCAGCTTCACAGGGAAAGTTGCAGAAGGTGCCTCTCACCTCCTTGACATCCCCCTTTCAGCCAGCTATTGGAAAGGGACTAATTTAATTAATAGAAGAGCTCAAAGAAAATGCAGGTTTTTGTGTGTGTCAGATTCTTCAAATCCCTGGGAACTCAAGCAAGTCTGCTCACAAAGGGACAAACCTCTCGTCCTCCCCCTGCCCTGAGCCCCTTCCTGCCAGCTCAGACATGCATAGCTGTCACTGGCAGCCAGATGAGTGTAATGGAAAGATGAGCATGTCATCTTTCTCAAGGGTGACAGGAATGGCCAGCGCAGCTGCCGCTGAGAAGGTTCCTCTAGAAAATGCTCGCACTTTGGCGAGTCTTCCAGGGAGGAGGAAAATGAAAATAGTACAGTGGTGCCTCTGGTTATGAACTTAATTCGTTCCGGAGGTCGGTTCTTAACCTGAGGTACCACTATAGCTAATTGGGCCTCCTGCTGCTGCCATGCCGCCGGCGCGTGATTTCTGTTCTCATCCTGAGGTAAAGTTCTTAACCCGAGGTACTACTTCCGGGTTAGCGGAGTCTGTAACCGGAAGTGTTTGTAACCCGAGGTGTTTGCAACCCGAGGTACCACTGTATAGCTTTACAACAGCGGTTTGAGGGAGGTCACAGCTCAGAGGCAGATGAGGGGGAAAGTTGGGAAATCATGGGAGAGCCAGAACAACACCCAACTTACATGTTGTCATTAGAAAGCATTCCGGACCCTCCATCTCCCAGAACCCGACGAGCCTTAAAATTAGGAGAGCAAAGAGCTCAAAGATAGAGGGCACGTAGCAGCAGCCGTAGAGGAGGTGATGAGAATGACAAATGAGGAAGTGGGAGAGACTGGGGTGTGTGTGAAGATTCACTCAGGACAATTTCATTATCCAAGGGGCAGGGTTCTATAGCCTCTCTCTGCAGTGGCGTAGGGAGCTGCTTTGCCGCCTAGGGCGGAGAATGTGGAGGCACCTCCCTGGGGGCGGGATGCCGCTCCCTAGCACGCCCGCGCCCTGACTTCACAGTGCGCGCGCAGCATCCTGATTTGACTGCACATGTGCGGACATGTGCAGTCCACCCAAGATGGCGGGCATGAGCAGGCAGCACCCCTTCCGACTGTGCAGCAAGTTTTAAGGCTGCAGTGCGCGAACAGCAACACAGATTCGCCGCACATCTTAAAAGTTGCCGCGCCACATGTGCGCCAGCTTTGGAGGCGCCGATCGTGGAGGCAGGGCCCCGCCCCGAGTGTCACCCCCCAGGGCAGTATCTGGGGCGGACCGCCCCCTACACCCCCCTCGCTCCGCCACTGTCTCTCTGTAAAGTTTGAAATAAAAAAGGACTCTAAGAAACTTTTCCTTGTCTTTTTACTTTCCTGGGCAGCCAGCTGAGAGCCACTGACAGCATCCTGGCACTAGGATCCTCAGAGCCCACCCCTGGTGGGTCCCTCACTCATCATCAGATCCTGTCCCTTTCTTATAGTTCCTGCAGTGTGGGGGCCCCTTGTAGCCCTTTATCCTCTCCCCCATCTGTTCTGTCTCAAAGCTGCTTAATAAATGATGATGATGATGGTGGTGGTGATGTATTGGCCTGAATATAAGCCGCACCTTTAAAATTAGAGTGGGGGGAAACAAACCCGAATATAAGCCGCTCCCTTCCTCGCTGCTCCTGGCTGCATACTGGGCTGGGGGGGGGGAGAGCCGCGCTGCATTGCTGGCAGCCTTTCCCCTTCCTCGCTCTCCCTTCCCAGCCTTGGAAGAGGACAAGGGACTACACGCAGGGCGGGTGACACTTCGGTGCGCTCCTGGCAGTATATGCCATGCGCTCATGGCTGCATACCGTAAGATCGCAAATATAAGCTTCACTTTAACTTTTCACGGTCAGAATGGGCGGGGGGAGTGTGGCTTATATTCAGGCCAATATGGTAATAAACAACAACAACAACAACAACAACAACAACAACAACAACAACAACAACAAGCCACTCATTTGACTGGGCTGCCCCAGCTACTCTGGGCAACTCCCAACAAAAAATCGTAATGAAGAAGAAGAAGAGTTTGGATTTGATATCCCGCTTTTCACTACCCGAAGGAGTCTCAAAGCGGCTAACAATCTCCTTTCCCTTCCTCCCCCACAACAAACACTCTGTGAGGTGAGTGAGGCTGAGAGACTTCAGAGAAGTGTGACTAGCCCAAGCAGCTGCATGTGGAGGAGTGGGGAAGCAAACCCGGTTCACCAGATTATGAGTACACCGCTCTTAACCACTACACCACATTGACTCTCAATGCAACATCACACCCTAAAAACTTCCCTCCTCTCCTCCACTTTCAACACTCGTGGTCTCTTCTTCTTTCAGCTCTCCTCTGCTCTCCTCATTCCCCAGACTCCCCCCCCCCCGCCATCTGTCCTTCTTTAACTCCACACACACAAACATGTTCCCACTCACTTTGCCCACTCACTGACACCTCAGCAGCTTCCCCTTTCTCCGGTTGCCTCCTGCACCTTGAGGCTCCCCCGACCTGGTTTCGCTACCCTGCTTCCCATCCACCTGGCTCAGCTTCTGGGTAGCAGTTAAAGGGGCACAGCGGGGACCAGCACCGCATGCTGCAGTCTCTCAATACTCCACCTGACAGTTTTGCAGATCACCCATTCAATATCAGTGGCAGGCCTTGACATGAGAATGTGATGTATTTAGGGATGGGCGAACCTGTCAATTTCAATTTTGCTTAGTCTCTGATTCCTACAGTCTTAAATTGCTGTTTACGTAATGTGGAATTATTTTAATATTTCTGTTTATTATGCAGCATGTTTTGATGCTACCTTGTTCCTTTGGAAGTGGCCCTGTGGTAGGGCTGTGCACAGCTTGCTCCTAACCCAATTCAGCATCTACGCTCCTTTTTCTGCCCCCCTGCCGCCCCCTGACCACTGGCAGAGGAAGAGGGGGAGGGGGAGCGCACCACCCCTGGCACCACGATCCTGGTGGGGTGCCATTGTGGCTGCTCCCTGTGCGCTGGGTGCCACACCCCCAGGATGCGTACCACACCCCGGGATGCGCACCAGCCATGCCCCCGCCTGCTCTCCGCCCCCCCGCCCCCCCGCCGGAGCATGAAGCTCCTCCACTGCCCCTGACAGCCCCAGATTGGTCTGAGAGGCCCAACCCAAACTGGGGTGACCTGGGGCTCATTCCAGTCAACTCCTCCAAAGAACTTCCAGACCAGCCCAATTCAGTTCTGGCTTCAGCTGAATCCAGTGCACAGCCCTAGTGTTTTGCTTTCATTGATGCTTAGTCCTTCGGCATAAACTCTCCCAAGGTTGCTTATGAGAAAAGAAAAAACAAACAAATTATATTTTACGTTACTGTGAAATCACTGTGGGCGGGGTGGGGGGTGAGGGGACTGCAAACAATTACGAATAGTTCCAGGAAAACTTTCTGCTCAGCCCTTGTTGGACATGAAATACGTAATCTGAAGTGTTGCTGTTACAAAAATTCAGGTGTCTGTGCAGAGCCCCATATCTTAAAATAGTGTGCATTTTTCTGGTCAAATGCTTTAATAGCAAAATAACAAGTGGCACCTTAGCCAATGAGCTGGAATGGTTCCGATGTGTGAGAAATGGAAGGCGCCCCGTAAGTGGGGTTTGTTTTTTAACCTAACCAACTAATCATGTCCTTAGCCAGAAAGCTGGGCAGCAGCCACACACACACCCCCAGCAGTACATGGCCCTGTCGAGTCAACAAAATGCATTTTGGGAAATTAACTAATTGCAGATTTGCCCATGGGAATAGAAAAAGATGGTCTCTCAGGTAACTAATACACACTTTACAAGTTCAAGGGAAATGGCATTAATTTGAAATTTTAAAAATGCAAAAGACAATGCGCTGTTTAACAAACAAACAACCTAGCTGATAAATAATTAGGGAAGTTTTGGGAAGATTTTTATGTTTGATGTTTTATTGTGTTTTTAATATTCTATTGGGAGCTGCCCAGAGTGGCCGGGGTATAAACAATAATTTATTTATTTATTTATTTATTTATTTATTTATTATTATTATCATTATCATTATTATTATTATTTGCTATTCTGTAAAGAAATACCAGGAAATTAAGCCACTGATGATTTCCTAAGTGCTGCAGTGGTGAGAAAAGCAAGTTTGGTATGGAAATCAGGGCTTCCTAACTTTCTTTCTTTCTTTCTTTCTTTCTTTCTTTCTTTCTTTCTTTCTTTTTAATGTCCCATGAGCCCCAAGTGATCTTGATGACTGAATGGGGGTTTCAAATCCTCCTTATGCTGAAAAATGCAAAAGAAAAAAAATGATTGCAGGGATCAATAAATAACCACAACAAATGAATGCAATGCTTTCTGACCATTTAAATCTTGAGAGAGCTGGACCATAAAGAAGGCTGATCGCTGAAGAATTGATGCTTTTGAATTATGGTGCTGGAGGAGACTCTTGAGAGTCCCATGGACTGCAAGAAGATCAAACCTATCCATTCTGAAGGAAATCAGCCCTGAGTGCTCACTGGAAGGACAGATCCTGAAGCTGAGGCTCCAATACTTTGGCCACCTCATGAGAAGAGAAGACTCCCTGGAAAAGACCCTGATGTTGGGAAAGATGGAGGGCACAAGGAGAAGGGGACGACAGAGGACGAGATGGTTGGACAGTGTTCTCGAAGCTACCAACATGAGTCTGACCAAACTGCAGGAGGCAGTGGAAGACAGGAGTGCCTGGTGTGCTCTGGTCCATGGGGTCACGAAGAGTCGGACACAACAACTAAACAACAACAGCAAAACCCATTTGTGGCTCTGCTCATGTCTGCCTCTGGCCCTTATCACAACCAGCATCCGGCCCCCTGAAGTTTGCCGAGAAAGGAATGTGGCGAAACTTACCAGAAAAATAAGAAATCAAGATAACAAACTTTTTATCAAAGAAGGGAAATGGTTTGTTGAATATTTACAAACAAATTGTAAACAGATAATAACATTGGCAGGGTTATTGCAATAACCTGCATTTTCATAAGAGTATGGATTTAAAGTAGAGGAATAAATGAACAAATTAAGTTGGATATGCAGAAAATATTAAAAATATATTTAAGGGACTGCAGAAAGAGGAGGAAGGAAGTCAAGATTTGAAATGTGAAAATGACTCTGAAATTATTGAAATCTAAAAACCTGAAAATCTTAAATAAAATATAATAAAGAGAGAAAGGAATGTGACTCTCCAATGGAAAAAGTTTCCCTGCTTTAGATTTTCTTAACTGAACAAGTGGTTGGGCCCAATTTGTGTCGTTCTGTGTCAAGACATGGCACAATTCGAACTACGAATTATGCAAAGAGAAGAAAGAGATGTGAGACTACCCTGTTTAGGGCCAGACCTCTCCATCTCCTAACTGTATCATTCAGCTAGAGTAAACTATGCCTCTACAGTGCAGGAACATCTCACTACTGACTCTGCACATCTAAGTCTTACATAAAGTGCTGCTCAGAACCAGGGGGTTGATCTGTCTGTTGTTTTGCATTTCCTGACCATCTCGTCAATCAACCTGATAAGAAAACTTCTGCTGAGAAGTTCTTTGTTAAAGGAAATGGGAACACACAACTAAAACAAAAGGCTCCAATTAATCTCACCTTGATCATGATCCCCACTTATAGTAAATATTTTAAGAGGTTTCTTTATTATTATTTTAGAAGTTAAGAATTTAAAAACAGTAACGCTTGCTTGCTGTAAAATGAAGGTTTCCAGAAATAACACATGAATGTTGGTGGCTATGGCACATACCTTTATCAATAAAGATCAGGGGAGTTCATGGACTTTCTACCTGAAATGTAATTAGCTGGTGGGAGTACAATCATAGTGAAATAAACAAGATCATTCTTCCTCTCTTTCCTTTCAAAGAAGAGTAAAAGGTGAATTCCATTGTGTGCCACGCTCCATCTATTCTCTTGAAACTTAAACAGGGCTGCCATTCTGCAAGAAGGACAGAAGAGCCCATAAGACAATGCAGCCCGAAGAAAGAACTCAAGTAGCAGACTTTCTTGGGGAAAGTATAATCGGAGGGGGATGGACTAGAAGACCCTCTGACCCCCTTCAATGTGGGAACTAGACGACCTTCAGCGTCCCTTCCAACTCTACAATTCTATGATTCCAAGTACCATTATTATTGCAGAGACACAAAGTCTTTGAGGAAGTTTACCATTAGTGTGTTGAATCCTGTGCTTTCACAAGAGAACGTCTTTCCCTTAAGATATAGTGATGGCTGCCTACTTGGATGGCTCTAAAAGAGGATTGAAGAAGAAGGGGAACGCGGGTGGCGCTGTGGTCTAAACCACTGAGCCTAGGGCTTGGCGATCAGAAGGTCAGCGGTTCGAATCCCCGCGACGGGGTGAGCTCCCGTTGCTTGGTCCCTGCTCCTGCCCACCTAGCAGTTTGAAAGCATGTCAAAGTGCAAGTAGATAAATAGGTACCACTCCGGTGGGAAGGTAAACGGCATTTCCGTGCACTGCTCTGGTTTGCCAGAAGTGGCTTTGTCATGCTGGCCACATGACCCGGAAGCTGTCTGCAGACAAACGCTGGCTCCCTCGGCCTATAGAGCGAGATGAGCGCAGCCACGCCAGAGATGTCTGCGACTGGACTTAACTGTCAGGGGTCCCTTTACCCTTTAAGAAGAAGAAGAAGAGTTTGGACTTAATATCCCGCCCTTCACTCCCCTTAAGGAGTCTCAAAGCGGCTCACAATCTCCTTTCCCTTCCTCCCCCACAACAAACACTCTGTGAAGTGAGTGGGGCTGAGATACTTCAGAGAAGCATGACTAGCCCAAGGTCACCCAGCTGCTGCATGTGGAGGAGCGGAAAAGCGAACCCGGTTCACCAGATTACAAGTCCACCTCTCTTAACCACTGCACCACACTGGCTAAGGCTATCAATGCCTACTAGCTGCAATTACCATGATCTACAAGTGGGGAGGATGTTGTCGTGCTCAGGTCTTGCCTGCAGGCATCCTATACGGATCTGGTTGACCACTATGAGAACAGGATGATGGACCAGATGGGCATTTGACCTCATCCACCAGGGTTGGAACTGCCCTAATGGCCCTAATGTGATACCCGCAACAGTAAAGGTAAAGGTAAAGGACCCCTGGATAATTAAGTCCAGTCAAAGACGACTCTGGGGTTGTGGCGCTCATCTCGCTTTCAGGCAAAGGGAGCCGGCGTCTGTCCACAGACATCTTTCTGGGTCATGTGGCCAGCAGGACTAAACCGCTTCTGGCACAACGGGACACCGTGACGGAAACCAGAGTGCACAGAAATGCCATTTACGTTCCCGCCACAGTGGTACCAATTTATCTACTTGCACTGGCGTGCTTTGGAACTGCTAGGTTGGCAGGAACTGGGACAAAGCAACAGGAGCTCACTCGGTTGCAGGGATTCAAACTGCCAACCTTCCGATTGGCAAGCCCAAGAGGTTCAGTGGTTTAGACTGCAGAGCCACCAGTACAAGGGTGATATCTTCTGGTTCTCCCTCCCTCTGTAGCAGCCTTTGCTCCCGCGAATCCACTCTAGAGAGTTGAAGGGATCCTTGCTAATAATGGAGGGGTCTGCAGAGGAAAGGACAATCTGCAAAGAAATGTCACCCACTCTCCCTCTGGCAGGACTGTCCACTGGAACAATTTTTGTGTGTATTCAGTAGTCTTATCCTCTAATCCCCTTTTAAACGCACACGCAATGAGCAACAGCGATTCCGATCTCTCTTGCTTTTGAACAGGAAACCTGGTGCACCGTTGTAGATTATAATACACACGCAACGAGGAACAATGACTCAGATCTGCCGTAATTTATACTGTGGTTTGCGCTCCCGAGCAGGGAACGCGAACGTTCAATTAAATCGCTTGTGTGTAGGCAACGCACAACAATTACTCAGATTCGTATTGCTGTCTCTGCAGTTGCAGATCGTAACACGCAAGGGAAGCAAAGTGGCCCGCTTTTCAAATATTCGGTATAGGCATTCACAGATAAGTGCTCCCCAATATGAGAGGCATTCACAGGTAATTGTCCCAAAGATGTGATGCCAATGGGCTGGAAGGTAGAACAAAAACATTCTGCCTCCAAGGACTGAACGTGACCATAGGCAGGTGGTGCAAGGGCAAAAGGCATGCATAAGAAGAGATGGCTGGATCAGGCCAATGGCCCACCTTGTCCAACAGCCTGTTCTCGCAGTGACCAACCAGAGGCTAATAATAATAATAATAATAATAATAATAATAATAATAATTATATTTGTACCCCGCCCATCTGGCTGGGTCTCCCCAGCCACTCTGGGCAGCTTCCATCAAATATTAAAATACATTTAAAATATCACAGTTTAAAAACTTCCCTAAACAGGGCTGCCTTCAGGTATTTTCTGAATGTCAGGTAGTTGTTTATCTCCTTGACCTGTGATGGGAGGGCGTTCCACAGGGCGGGCGCCACTACCGAGAAGGCCCTCTGCCTGGTTCCCTGTAGTTTTGCTTCTCGCAGTGAGGGAACCGACAGAAGGCCCTCGGCGCTGGATCTCAGTGTCCGGGCTGAATGATGGGGGTGGAGACGCTCCTTCAGGTATACAGGACCGAGGCCGTTTAGGGCTTTAAAGGTCAGCACCAACACTTTGAATTGTGCTCAGAAACGTACTGGGAGCCAATGTAGATCTCTCAGGACCGGTGTTATGTGGTCCCGGCGGCCACTCCCAGTCACCAGTCTAGCTGCCGCATTCTGGATTAATTGCAGTTTCCGGGTCACCTTCAAAGGTAGCCCCACATAGAGCGCATTGCAGTAGTCCAAGCGGGAGATAACCAGAGCATGCACCACTCTGGTGAGACAGTCTGCGGGCAGGTAGGGTCTCAGCCTGCGTACCAGATGGAGCTGGTAGACAGCCGCCCTGGACACAGAATTAAACCTGTGCCTCCATGGACAGCTGTGAGTCCAAATGACTCCAAGGCTGTGCACCTGGTCCTTCATGGGCTTGTGAGAAACCCTCAAGAAAGACCCAAGCACAAGAGCCTACAGTTTCCAGCAACTGGCATTCAGTAGCATATCAGCCATTGACCACAGAGGCTCAGCATAGCCATCCTAGCTGTCTCCTCCTCTGATAGCCTTACCCTCCATTAATCAGACCAATCCTCTTTCAAACCCATCCAACCCATTCAAAGCTCATACCAAGAACAAACTCAGTTGGTCTCTAAGGTGCTACTGGAAAGAATTTTCAACTATGGCAGACCAACACGGCTACCCACCTGTAACTAAACCCATCCAAGTTAGTGACCATCACTGCCTTCTGAGTTCCCTAGTTTAACTACGAGCTGCACAATTCCATTTGCTTGTCCCGAATCTTCCGACATTCAGCTTCAACGGATCTCCAAGAGCTCTGGTGTTTTGAGAGAGGGAGAAAAGCTTTTCTCTATCTACTTTCTCCGTGGACTCAGCTATACTAGTAAAGAAACGGCGATTTGAATGCGCCATGAACATGCAGCACCAGATGGCGCCAGAGAGCAGGAAATTTTAAAACACTATTTTCCATAGAGATTTCCCCCTTTTTGTTGGAACAATCTTATTTCTGACTTATTTATAGTGAGGGGGTATTTTTCCTGTGTCTAGATCCACCCCATGCATACTGCCTAAATAATAGGTGTCAGCCTGGCTAGCTCAGTTGGTTAGAGTGCACTGCTGATAACACTAAGGTTGTAGGTTCAGTCCCCATATGGGAAGAGGGATTGATCATTTAAGCCACTCTGGGAACTTTAGCTCTGTAAGGGGGATAGATGTCTCATAACAACACTCAACACACTTGACAAACTACAGTTCCCAGGGTTCTCTGGGGGAAGGCATGACTCTTAAATTGGTATTGCAGCTCTTTAAATGTATGGTGTACATGTGGCCCTCTCGCCAGGTTTCTTGTATGACCAAGCGTTCAGTTGTGCCAATCAATCAATGTTCAGAAGTTAATTGTGAACCGATCTGAATATGCTTGAAACGTTTTTGACCTGAGCTTCCTTCCTTCCTTAAAGCAACAGATCTCCTAGGTGGCTTCTCAGTTGCCGAACCTTCCCCACACAGCAGTGTATGAGTGATGGTAACAAAATGGCTTTGAGAGCAAAAATATGAAGATCACCCTTTGTGCCTTCCCCCACCCCTGGCATGTAGGGCAAGCAGACTCCCACCCCCCCACCCCAGAACGGTGCTTAAAGGTGTGTAACTGTCTCTTCCTGCATTTAAAGTGTGGAGGCTTAAAGAAAAGAAAGGGGGAAGGAGCAGAAACCTCAGACATACTCAAGGACAGCCTGAGGTGTTTGGTCAAGAAAAGTGGCCATCTACATATTCGCTAAACCATAAATCTTCTGTACTCTGGAGAGGCATAGATGCCACATGACCCTTATTTCTCCCTTGTGATTGCACTCTGCGAAACAATAGAGATCTCTTTCTTTTAAAAGAATGATAATGCTTCCCTCTTTGGTCGTATTTCACAGGTATCCTGCTGCAATTACCAGCACATCAAGGTAACTGACTGCATTCACACAGCAGTTTGTTCCATTTCCCCGACGTTTCCATAACGGTTGATTTCCGCACTATATTCGAGCTTGCAGATGATGTAGAAGCCACTTCTGGAAATTTACTGGAATGTACATCAGCTTTAGTACCCATTTCTGTGTTATTTGATTCCAGGAAAAATAAATCTACCTGGGGTCCCCTTAGCCCCTCAAAATCACCGAAGTAAAGTGAAAGAGGAGAGCGCAAAATATGGTCTGAAGCTCAACATCAAAAAAACTAAGATCATGGCCACTGGTCCCATCACCTCCTGGCAAATAGAAGGGGAAGAAATGGAGGCAGTGAGAGATTTTACTTTCTTGGGCTCCATGATCACTGCAGATGGTGACAGCAGTCACGAAATTAAAAGACGCCTGCTTCTTGGGAGGAAAGCAATGACAAACCTAGACAGCATCTTAAAAAGCAGAGACATCACCTTGCCGACAAAGGTCCGTATAGTTAAAGCTATGGTTTTCCCAGTAGTAATGTATGGAAGTGAGAGCTGGACCATAAAGAAGACTGATCGCCGAAGAATTGATGCTTTTGAATTATGGTGCTGGAGGAGACTCTTGAGAGTCCCATGGACTGCAAAAAGATCAAACTTATCCATCCTTAAAGAAATCAGCCCTGAGTGCTCACTGGAAGGACAGATCCTGAAGTTGAGGCTCCAGTACTTTGGCCACCTCATGAGAAGAGAAGACTCCCTAGAAAAGACCCTGATGTTGGGAAAGATGGAGGGCACAAGGAGAAGGGGACGACAGAGGATGAGATGGTTGGACAGTGTTCTCGAAGCGACTGGCATGAGTTTGGCCAAACTGCGGGAGGCAGTGGAGGATAGGGGTGCCTGGCGTGCTCTGGTCCATGTGGTCATGAATAGCTGGACATGACTGAACAACTGAACAACAACAAAAGTGAAAGAATTTGGGGTGGTATACTGGCACACAGTTTCTCCCTGTATGTTTTCATGGAGAAAACCATGGGGAACCAGAAGCACATATTAAGTGTGACATTCAGGTATAGTCATCATATGGGTGGCTCTGTAGTCTAAACCACTGAGCCTCTTGGGCTTGCTGATCAGAAGCCCGGTGGTTTGAATCCTTGTGATGGAGTGAGATCCCATTGCTCTGTCCCGGCTACTGCCAACCTAGCAGTTCCAAAGAACACCAGTGCAATTAGATAAAAAAGGTACCACTGCGGCAGGAAGGTAAATGGCATTTTCGTGCACTCTGGTTTCCGTCATAGTGTCCCATTGCGCCAGAAGTGATTTAGTCCTGCTGGACACATGACCCAGAAAGCTGTCTGTGGACAAACGCAGGCTCCCTCAGCCTGAAAACAAGATGAGCACCGCACCCCATAGTCGCCTTTGACTGGACTTAACTGTCCAGGCAGAGGCGGAGCTACCTGCTCTGGCACCTGGAGCGGCGCACATGTTGTGTACCCAGGGGCAGTGCCACCCTCAGTGAGCATCCCAGGGGGGCGCCGCCTGCGGCGATGTCACCCCCCCTCAGGGTGGCCGCACCCCCTTCCTCCGTCAGTGCATCCAGGTGTCCTTTACCTTACCTTAGTGGTAAAAAAAAACCACAGTTCCATAATGCATCAGGTACATTGTGTGAAAGGGACATTTTATAGGATCGGGCCTCCTCAGTCCCACTGGAGGCTTGCTGCAAAAGCATGCCCCGGATGGTGTTTTTTCTGGGGTTGTGGGGATCTTCATTTCAGAGGGAGGCTACCTTGGAAATTAATTGCTTGGATGCAATCTGAACGGCATCATAAATGTCACGTCGAAATTACACGGATCGAGGGAGCAATGTCAGCACTCACCCTCACTCCCTCCCTCCCTCCTTCCCTCCCTCCCTCCCTCCCTCCCTCCACTGTTTCATTTAAAGGTGGGCAATACACACGGCGAGAAAAGTGCTCTTCATCAATAATTTAGCCAGCGGTGTAGTGCCAAGCCGCACCAAAGATGCCAGGGGAGCAGCTACCTCCCTGGTTTTAATGACACCAGCAGGGAGGCAGAGTGAGGCCAGTGCAAATCAACATTCATGGTACATCTGGGCATGTCGGTAGATGAAGATATCAAGGACTGAGCTGACAGGACAAAGGGTTTGTGGGGAAAAGAGAGAGAAGTGTAACCCAGAAAGCCTTTACTTTGAATTCTTTGTATAAATTCAAGGGGGGATGACAGTTCCTAAGGTCATCTTCTGGAAGGGAAAAGCTTCAGTGATCTAACCCAGTATGTGTGTGTGTGTGTGTGTGTGTGTGTGTGTGTGTATGTATGTGGTTAACTCTTTCTCTGCACTCAGTCAAAAGGACCCGGTGGTTTGAAAGTTTGGCATGATTCGCTTTGCAAAGGTGGAAATTAAAAAGAAAAAAAGAAAATACGTCCAGGGTCTTTTCCCACCACATATTTCATAAGGGGTCTGTCTTAATGAGCAAAAATGTTAACATCGACGCACCTGGCTTCATCTTCATCACCTTGTTTATAGCCCCCACGGTCTGTGCTTGTACTGCAGCCATGCCGGTCTTGAAGGACTTTCGATACCTTTGCCATTTCAAAGTGCTTCGCTGCAAGAGACGCAGTCGCGTTTTCTGGGACAGACATCGTTTTAGTGTACAAATGTCAGTCAGATCAATTCCCTGGGCTGCCTAGCCCAAGCCACATGACAACAGCGAAGGAGATGACAGGATGGGGGAATACGCCACATTATTATTATTATTATTATTATTATTATTATTATTATTATTAGTATTATTAGTATTAGTATTCTGCCCTATACCGGCAGATCTCAGGGCGGTTCACAGGATAAAATTAGAATATAAAACCACAAAGTAAATAATCAAAATAAAAACAACAACCCAATAACACACGCACACACACCACAACACATTTGCCTACAATGCCTCCTTGACAGCTTGGTGTAAGGGTTCCATGCAAAGTCCTATCATTGGTGTTTAAATCCCCAAATATCTTAGGCCCCAAATACCTGAAGGAACACCTCCCTCCCTACAGAGCCTCGCAGGTGTTAAGGCTGGCAAGGGGTTCCCTCTTGGGAGTTCCTCACCCTCAGAAGCCTAGGAGATGGCAATCTAAGACTGGGTTTTCTCTGTGGCAGCACCCAGAATGTGAAACTCCCTCCCCGCAGAAATGCATCAAACATCTCCCCATACAGAGGGGCACCAATTATACATATAACATGGCACAGTTTTCATTGATTGCTGAAGACACACCTCTTTCCCCCAGCCTTTAAGATTTCCTTGGCCTCATTGGGTGGCCTCATCTGTTGTGCATACTTTGGTTTGAATTGTTTTATTAGATTTTAATCTTACAAGATCAGGGACACGGATGGCGCTGTAGTCTAAACCACTGAGCCTAGGGCTTACCGATCGGAAGGTCGGCAGTTTGAATCCCCACGACGGGGTGAGCTCCCGTTGCTCAGTCCCAGCTCCTGCCCACCTAGCAGTTCGAAAGCATGTCAAAGTGCAAGTAGATAAATAGGTACCGCTCCGGCGGAAGGTAAACGGCGTTTCCGTGTGCTGCTCTGGTTTCGCCAGAAGTGGCTTAGTCATGCTGGCCATGTGACCCGGAAAAACTGTCTGAAAAACTGTCTGCGGACAAACACCGGCTCCCTTGGCCAGTAAAGCGAGATGAGCGCCACAACCCCAGAGTCGTTCGCGACTGGACTTAACTGTCAGGGTCCTGATTGTACGTGGTGGTCCCCCATCCTGGAACCTTGTAGTGAATAACAGATTAGAAATCTCTTCAATAAAGATGTCCTGGGGTCTGTCCTATGATCTCTCCGCTCCCTGTCTCAGAAGTGCAGGGTGGAGCATGAGAAGGAAAATCAAGGTGTGGTTTCTCAGGCTGCCCACTGTTGGGCTTTGGCAGGACAGACAGAGGTGAGATTCAGGCCACATCTGCATTATTCATGGAAATATGTGGGTGGCGCTGACAACCACTGAGCCTCTTGGGCTTGCCAATCAGAAGGTTGGTGGTTCGAATCCCCAAAACGGAGTGAGCTCCCATTGCTTGGCGCCTGCTCCTTCCAACCTAGCAGTTTGAAAGCACGCCAGTGCAAGTAGATAAATAGGTACCGCTGTGGTGGGATTGTAGACGGTGTTTCTGTGCGCTCTGGTTCCGTCACGGTGTTCTGTTGTACCAGAAGCGGTTTTAGTCATGCTGGCCGCATGACCCGGAAAGCTGGCTCCCTCAGCCTGAAAGCGAGATGAGTGCCGCAACCCCATAGTCGCCTTTGACTGGACTTAACCATCCAGGGGTCCTTGACCTTTTTTACCTTACCTGTTCATAGGTGCTGAGAATTGTGAGGAAATCTCCTTTCCCCTCACAGGGCTACAGTTGCCAGAGTGGTTTTTAACAACCCGTCCCTCTTCTTAGGGCACTCTGGCGATGAGGCAGAGCTGCCTTCTCAACACAAACATCAATTCAGCTTTCCTAGATGGGACTGAGGTGAAGGTGGGGCTTTTGGGGCGCACCAGCAGAGCCATTTCCAGCACTCTTACCTTGTCTCCATCCTGCACTGCCTCACCCCAATCCAGGTAAGCTGAAGTGACCATCACCCCCATCGTGTATGGCAGCTTCCCTTGGTCATTCCCTCTTGCCAAAATTGTGATTGTAAGCTCCTTCGGGCTGGGACCTCTGGCTTTGTAAAAGCTTGTGTGCGTTGAAGATGCTACCTTAATGATGAGGATATATAAATAATAAAGGATGAGTGTTTTGATTTAATTTTGTTTCTTCCCGTTAATTGGATTTTTTTAAAAAAACAAAAAAACAAATCTTAGCTGGTTTCTGTTTTTCGCCATTGCAAGTCGCTTTGAGATTCCTTTTGTACGAAGTGACAAATAAATGCAATAAGCAAGATGATAACAATAACATAAAGCGGTGGACAAATTCAATAAATAACTTATATTAATAGTAATAATAAGTGGCAAATAATAATAATATAGTGAATAATGTTGTTGTTCAGTCGTTCAGTCGTGTCCGACTCTTCGTGACCAGAGCACGCCAGGCACGCCTATCTTTCACTGCCTCCCACAGTTTGGCCAATTATTATTTAGTGAATAATAGTAGTAATATAATTATAATAAGAATATAGTGGTGAATGCTGATAATAAATTTATAAAAAAATAATTTGATAAATAAGTAAATTTAATAAACATGTTCCTAATAATAATAATAATAATAATAATAATAATAATAATATACTTTCATGGCTTATTTGACAATAGCCTAAGAGATCTAAGACTTCTTGCCTTCCTTCCTTTCTCTTCTTTTTCTCTCTCTTTCTCCCCCGCCCGTGGTGGTTCTGTTAAAAATATTAATAAGGCAACTTTTTTTTTCTTTTTCTTTTTTTTACAGCTTTTAATACTTCATCTCTTTCCGCTTTGCTTAGCGCTGCAAAACCTGCTCGCCGAATGGGTTTTGAAGCCTACCCTGTAAAAAGCTGACTATTTATATATTTGATTCTTTAAAAGCAATTAGGAATACAAAGCAGATGGTGCTGCATTGTAGATTTCCCCTTTCATATTGCTTAAACACTAGAGATCAATAAGTCTAATATAAACAGATGATTTCCATAGCAGGGTTTTATAATTAGTTGGCACTGAATGTGTCCAAACTCTAAAATAATTAGCAGAAGCATGTGGCACACCATTAAAACCTTGTGGCTTGTCTGCATTTACATTTATAATTATTAAAGTTAATTATGATGCTTGTGGTATGGTTCCAAGCTCCTTTACAAGTTAGATTAATTTATTTTTTTTCTTCCAGACCTACTTTTGCCTCTTCAGTAACCTACATTTATAATTATTGCAAAGTTAATTATGATGCTTGTGGTATGGTTCCAAGCTCCTTTACAAGTTAGATTAATTTGATTTTTTTTCTTCAATTAGGCAGATACCTAGCTTTTGTGCTCTTCAGTAACCTTCCCTCCCCTTTCATATTCGGTGAAAATTCCCCAGCAACCTCGCAGCAATGCCAATAGGCAAGGAGGGCTTTCGTTTTAACACAAGACAGCTGTTGTTCTGACCAAAAGCCCTATATTTTAAAGAGAACATTGCCTGGCACACCATTAATGGGGGGGGGCGCTTGTCTGGAAGATTACATTTGCACCAATTATCTTTATACACCGGTCCCGGTTAGATGATTACCCTGTTAAAAATCCAAGCTCCTTTATATTACGCCCGGGATTAATCTGTATTTTAGCCTGCAGAGCTGGAATTGCCTCTTCAGTGTAACTCTTCCCTGAGCCCTCGGTGAAAGGCGGAACCCATAACCTCGCAGACAATTGGTAGGCAAGGATTGGCTTTCGTTCTAACACAACTGAATCTGTTCGTTCCGGAAGTCCGTTCCAAAAACCAAAGCGTTCCAAAACCAAGGTGCGCTTTCCCATAGACAGTAATGCAAAATGTATTAATCCGTTCCAGAGAACATTGCCTGGGGGATGTGGGGGGGGGCGGGGGGAAGAGAGCACCATCTTTATACACCGGTCCCGGTTAGAGATTACCCTGTTAAAAATGGCTATTACGCCCGGGCCTGCTAGCCTGCAAGCTGGAATTTTAAGTGCCTCGGAATGCGGAAATAGATACATTGGTACCTTGGTTCTCAAACTGAATCCGTTCCGGAAGTCCGTTCCAAAAACCAAAGCGTTCCAAAACCAAGGTGCGCTTTCCCATAGACAGTAATGCAAAATGTATTAATCCGTTCCAGAGTTCAATAGGATTTACTCTCTGGTATGTTCCTGATCAGGGATGTGGGTGGCGCTGTGAGCTCCCGTTGCTTCGAAGTCCCGATGGGGTGAGCCCGTTCTCAGTCCCAGCTCCTACCACCTAGCAGTTCGAAAGCACGTCAAAGTGCAAGTAGATAAATAGGTACCGCTCCGGCGGGAAGGTAAACAGCATTTCTGTGCGCTGCTCTGGTTCGCCAGAAGCAGCTTAGTCATGCTGGCCACATGACCCGGAAGCTGTACGCCGGCTCCCTCGGCCAGTAAAGCGAGATGAGTGCCACAACCCCAGAGTCGTCTGCGACTGGACCTAATGGTCAGGGGTCCCTTTACCTTTACCTTTACCTTTATGTGCCTGATCATCCTCACAGTTGTTTTTATATTATTACTAGCTGGCCCAGCCACGCATTGCGGTGGCTTTTTTGTGTGAAAATGTGATGTCTATAAAACTTCTCTGTATATATATAGATTTAACATTGGATGTTTGTAAATGTTTGCATTTATCTGTAATTGATTGACTGATTTTGATCTAATTTGGACAAAACTTTCTATGTTATAGTGGTAATATGGTATAGGTTTGGAGGGTATTATGTTACGGGGGGATAGTGAATAATTTACAGAAGTGGTAATGTTGGAAGGTGTGTGTAAGATGGAAGGGGTTAGGAGTACTAAAAATATAATTGGGGGGCAGGGGTATTGGTGACGTATGTATGATGGGAAGTTGTGTTAGTGTTGCGGTGGCTTTTTTGTGAAATGGAAATGCACCCCCACAGGGAGCCAGTGTGGTGTAGTGGTTAAGAGTGGTAGACTCGTAATCTGGTGAACGGGTTCGCGTCTCCGCTCCTCCACATGCAGCTGCTGGGTGACCTTGGGCTAGTCACACTTCTCTGAAGTCTCTCAGCCCCACTCACCTCACAGAGTGTTTGTTGTGGGGGAGGAAGGGAAAGGAGAATGTTAGCCGCTTTGAGACTCCTTCGGGTAGTGAAAAGCGGGATATCAAATCCAAACTCTTCTTCTTCAGGTTATCCCGACAAACTTCCGCCTACCTCCTCTCAGTCTTTCTCCCTCCGTTTGCAGCCAAGAGGGCGGTCAGTCACGAGGCTGACCCATATATAGGCTGCTGGCTGTCCATCACAACTTGATACATATGAATCTCCCTAACAACACCCCCCCCCCAAGTCCAATCGGAGCTGTGGCCATCTATACTATTCCACCCACAGCAATGAAGGTGGCTCTCTGGCCCCCACCGCAACACGTGCTCTCTATGAGGGAGAACCCAGTTAACAGAAAGGAACGGCAACATCAAACTGGCAACAGAAACACAAGGGAAGCAAATTCACATAAAGTCTTGAAAAATCATACAAAGCTCCAGGAAGCTGGCTTGTTTGCGGAGGATGGTGTACAAACCATCTACACAGTTTCTCTGAAGCAGAAAAAAACCCATCTAGTTTTCTTTTTAAAAATGAATTTCTAAGCCACGTTGAGAATTTTATCAAATTGAAATGATGGCCTATATAAGCTCTCCTAGCAAATCATCATTTCTGTCCCAGTAAAACCTTGTTTTCACCAGGCTCCCTTTCTCTCTCTCTCTCTCTCTCTCTCTCTCTCTTTCTCTCCCCCCCCCAAAAAATAAAATAAATCTCACTCATCTGTGTTCTTCATGTAACAGCATGTCTATCAGATGATTTCTGGCCCACAAGCCTGTTTTCTCCAAATCCAACCAGACCTAGAGATGTCTGGAAAGTGACAAGGTAGCAGCGAGCCTGCCAACTTCGGTCGGCAAGCATATTTATTTTCTTCCCCAAGATGGATGAAAAAATTGTCACGATGTGATGCTCCAGCAGGCCAAAGCGCTGCCCACCTTCAGGGCTTGGAACTGACCTGGAGCCAAGAGTTCCATAAGGAAAACAGACTGCGGCCCTGCTGACTTGACTTCTCCTGCAATGCTACGTCTCTTGCAGAACTACCTAAAAGCTGAGTTGAGAAGTCTGCTTAGCTCTTTGACAAGTATCCATCGGGTGCAAGGAGGTAAAATGAAGTCTCCTCTTTACCCCTGGGGAGGGGGGGGGAAAGCTATCAATCTCTACTCACTATGATGGCTATGGTCTACCTCCATGGCTGGAGGAAGCGATGTTTCTGCATACAGTGGTAGCTTGGTTCTCAAACTTAATCCATTCCAGAAGTCTGTTCCAAAACCAAAGCGTTCCAAAACCAAGGCGCGCTTTCCCATAGAAAGTAATGCAAAACGGATTAATCCGTTCCAGACTTTTAAAAACAACCCCTAAAACGGCAATTTAACATGAGTTTTACTATCTAACGAGACCACTGATCCATAAAATGAAAGCAATCAACAACGTACTGCAGTCACACAATCAATCGATCAGTAGCTGAACTGGGTTACACACAGTCACAAAAGCAAAACAAAAAGAGCTGCAGAAACAAAAACACAAAATAAATAGTGTAACACTCAAAACTGAAGTGTGGCACTCAAACTGGAAACATAACACTCAAAATGGAGCACGTTCGGCTTCTGAAAAAAGTTTGCAATCTGGAAGACTTACTTCCAGTATTGCAGTGTTTGGGTTCCAAGTTGTTTGAGTACCAAGGTACGACTGTACCAGTTTCTGGAAGTCGCAGGGTGGAAGGAGATTCCTCTTTCCCCCGGGTCCTGCTTGCAGGTTTCCCACAGGCACCTGGTTGGCCACAGTGAGAAGCAAATGCTGGACTAATTGGGTCATTGGCTTGATCCAGTAGGCTCTTCTCGCTTGTGAGCTTCCCAAAGGCATGCATGGGAACAGGATGCTGTGGCTTTGGCTTGGTCCAGAAGGCTCTTCTCGAAGAATCTCTCGCTTAGACTACTGCAATGCGCTCTACGTGGGGCTACCTTTGAAGGTGACCCGGAAATGCGGCGGCTAGACTGGTGACTGGGAGCAGCCGCCGAGACCACATAACACCGGACTTGAAAGATCTACATTGGCTCCTGGTACGTTTCGGAGCACAATTCAAAGTGTTGGTGCTGACCTTTGAAGCACTAAACAGCCTCGGTCCAGAAGGAGCGTCTCCACTCCCATCGATCTACCTGGACACTGAGGTCCAGCGCCAAGGGCCTTCTGGGAGTTCCCTCATCACAAAAAGC
Organism: Lacerta viridis; assembly: GCA_900245905.1. NCBI lineage: Eukaryota > Metazoa > Chordata > Lepidosauria > Squamata > Lacertidae > Lacerta > Lacerta viridis. The sequence continues at coordinate 70,879 of OFHU01002843.1, read as the reverse complement.
CAAGCTATAGTGAACCATGCAGAGGGCCTTCTCGGTAGTGGCACCCGCCCTGTGGAATACCCTCTCACTGGATGTCAAAGAGAAAAACAACTACCAGACTTTTAGACGACATCTGAAGGCAGCCCTGTTTAGGTAAGCTTTTAATGTCTGATGAATTATTGTATTTTAATATTGTGTTGGAAGCCGCCCAGAGTGGCTGGGGATGCCCAGCCAGATGGGCAGGATATAAATAATAAATTATTGTTATTATTATTATTATTATTATTAAATAGAACCATAACATCATAGAGCTGGAAGAGACACCCCACCCCACTGCCAAGGGTCATCAAGTCCAACCCCCTGCAAGGCAGGAATCTCAAATGAAGCCATCCAACCTCTGTTTAGGCACCTCCAAGGACGGAGAGCCCACAACCTTGTTCCACTGTTGAAAAGCTCAGGCTGTCAGAATGTTCTTCCTGGTGTTTAGCTGGAATCCTCATAATCTCATATTCCTAAATTCCCCAAACATTGTGCGGGTGAAGTTCCATTCATCTTAATTAACCCTACAAGGTGGATGAGAGATTTGCGTCCCACCCCTGTTTTTTGAATAATACTTTTAAAAAACACACACCATAAAACACCCCTTGCTGCTCAAATTGGCCTGATGCGTGCTGTCTGTCTCTCTCCTCCATGCCACATCACTCCCAAGGCATTCCAGGGAGTAAGGCTGCTGGGAAGCTGGGAAGAGAGCTTTGCAGTCTTGTGTGTAGTGTGGATGTTCTTAATAATAATAATAATAATAATAATAATAATAATATTTTTTTAAAAAAAAATAAGGTGGGGTGGATAATCTTAGCTACATAAAGTTAAGTAAGCTAAGTGGCACAACCCTGCCCCCCCAAAAATCAGTGAATTCCCCTCAACCATTAATTTCATTCTCCAATCATCTACCGCTGGTATACCTTTTAGTTTCCAATCCTGAGCCAGTAGAATGAAATTAATGGAGTATTCGGAACTAGCGAGACTGACCGCGAGGATAAGATCAACAGGTTCAAGCTGACTGGAGTAAATTTTTGAAATATTTAGAAGTCTGTAATTATGGAAATCACTAACAGGTGTGTTGTAATACTTGCAACCTAGTAGAAAGAACGACTAAAGATGAAGGTATTGTAATATGGAAAATAGAATTTAAGGGATTTAAGGGAAAGCGGATGAAAGATGGAACTTAAGAAAACTAAAGTAGAGAAGGAAGGAAGTCAGAAAACTCGGCGGAGTTTGGGTATTATTGTAAAAATTGCATCTGACAAATGTGTGTTAAGTTTTGTTTATTCTTGGAAAATAAAAAATATATCTGCAAAAAAAAAAAAAAGAATTCCCCCCAACCAATAAAGAAACAGAAAATCAGGCCCCATTTTCATGGGGGGGGGGGGGTTAGGGTAGATGGGATTTTTATGCAATCTCTCTCTCTCTCTCTCTCTCTCTCTCTCTCTCTCTCTCTCTCTCTCTCACACACACACACACACACACACAATCTCTCTCCCAGGGATTGTGTTTTTCTCACCATCCATTTCCCCGCCCCCTCCTCTTTTGCTTTGATCAGGAGACATTCCAACCTGCTGAATTTTTCATGGAAGAGATAATATCATTGTACACAGAATAATGGCCTTCAAACACATCCATCTGCCTGTTACCTCTGAATAGACTGGCTGTGTGTACATAGGCCCCGAGAAGCATATTTATATTTTCTTCATTGTGATGTAAAATATGGACATTCTAAAAAAACAGATCTCTGTATAAATCCCGGTGTGTCGTTTTAGATAAGAGGACTAACAGTACAGGAGAGTGTGAGCCATGACCTATCAGGGTCCCTGAGAAGACACAAAGTACTGCTTTTTTAAAAAACGAAAAGAAAAGAACATTCTGCCATGCCGCATTTGAAAAATTAGGCAGAGATGACAGGTGGGATTCCCTTCCCTGCTAAATAAACTTGAGGCAATGGATGAGATGCTTTATTGATGGAATATCCGTCACCTGAAAGAAGGTGCCTGATTCTCATCCTAAACGCTTATCTGCCCTCTTCCATTGTCCCCTTCCACTTTCCTTTCCTCTGTTCATACTCCATAATACAATCATCTCTCATTATTTCTGTTGTTCATAGTTTAAATCATGCTCGTGAATTTATATCATTATAGTATTTCTTTAAATGGCCAAAAAAAGACTTCCATACAACAGTCATTATTAAGCTGTTAGCTTTGCTGACTCAGCATAAGATGTTGCTGACATTCTGTTATATTATTATTATTATTAGTCATTATTGCCATTTCCAAAATCACATTCACATTCAAATATACATTTCCGTTAATATTATTCTTTTAATAAAAACATTCAGTGACTTCCCTCCTTCCCCTTCTATTGGTTCCTTTAAATTTCCCACCGTTCCTGCATATTCTTGTATACCCATTTAGATCACTTTCTCTCCTTACTCTTCCTTTAATATATATAATACTGTTGAATTTACCTTAATGCTGCTAGCGTTTTGACTTGTTTACTTTGTTACTCCACACTTGATCTTCTTGCTCTTATTTTAGTTGTTCGACCTGCTAACTCTGCTTATTCTATCATTTTTCACTGCCAATCCTCCTTTTTTAGGGACCTCACTCACCCGTCATTTGGGGGCTAACAAGATCCAAGCTGCTGTAGTGGCATAAATAAATATATATTTTTTTTCTGACTCCTAGGTAGGATGTCGCTGACCATCTAAACCAGCCAGCCAGCAATGGGTGTTGTGACGAAGACTTCCGGCGGTGACGCCATTAAATGGTGGTCGTGGGTTGCTTCGGCTGCGAAGCACCCAGTACATCCCGGGGGTTAGGAGCCCTGTACCCGCATATCGGGGCTCCGGTTGGGGTGCGGGAAGAGCGTCCCGCACCCTGGGCTCCCCGGCTGTGCCCATTGTGGCTCCGAACCCTTCCCCCGCTCCCCCTGTAAAGGGGGAGTGGGGGTGAAGGGACGACGGAGCCGGGCTATAGGGGACATGCCCCAACCGGGATGTAAATGCGGCGACAAAGCCTTTGATGAGCGTCTAAGTTCTACCTGTCTTTAATGAGCTGATAAGAACCCAGTGACTGTGAGTATTTGAATGACTCTTTGTATTCTTGGAACGATCTGGGGGAAAGAAGAAAGGCAGCCCGCCTCCCTCCCTTCGGAGACGAAAGAAATTAACTGTTTAAGTGACTGCTGCTACAACAATCGATAGAAAGTATTGGGAATTTTAAAACTGAGACTGCAGAGATCTCCCTTCGGGGGTTAACTGGGGATAAAATATCTCCTTTTGAAGTTTTGGTCTTTATACCTCGGCTTCGGAGAAATGGCGACCGGGACTGACGTGGGAAAAAATTGAAACAAAGGGAGGAAGAGACAGGAACTGAAACTTGATACCCACTCTCCCTCCGAAAATGCTGGATTTTGCGTTTGTACTGGCACTGAACTTTGATCTAGAGGATGAGGAAAGGCTTACTGTCTTGAGGCTGGAACTGATTAATCGGAAACTACAAGCTTTGTGTGGAATTGTAAGTAAAAAGAATTTATTTTCCACAGAGGAGGCTTATCAAAAGATTGATGAAATGGAATCAAGCCTATGCAAAGAGCTGGAAGGGGTGATTGAAGAATCTTTTGAAGTGTTTGGGCAACTCCGGGAAGAGGAACCGGTTTTTGGGGGTGGCAGCCCCAAAACGGGGAAATTTACAATATCCAGACTCCGAGGTGGCAGCTCGGGATCGAGGGACATAGAATTAAGATTTTTACAAGAACAAGAATGGCAAAAAGAAACGGAGGAGCCCAGAAGGAAAATGCTAAACACCCTGAAGCTCGATGCAAGGTTTGTCGGGAATACAGCCTTGATTTGTGGACGTTTGGAAGAAGATAATTGGAGATCCAGTTCTGGTGAAAGACAGAAAAAGACAATGGACAGAGGGGGAGTGGGTTGAAGCATTAAATCTATAAGTTAAATGGTCTGTCATGGTATCCGAAGTCGGAGTGTGAAGTCTGTTAATCATAAGTCTATTCTAAGTAAGAAAGGAGATACTGAATTTTAAGTTAAAAGCAGCATGATAAAGGATAGAAGAAATAAGTTTAGTTATAAGAATATTTGGTTATGATTTAGGTTATACTAGTAAGATTAAGATAAATGTGTTATTTTTAAGTAAAATTAAATTTTTTATAGAGTTAAGTTGTTAAGGAAATAAGTATATTGATTTAAAACCGAAGGTGAAAAGGCGGGGGAAGTCAAGCGTCAAGATTCGAAAGTAGAAATTTTTTTTTGTAAGGTATATAATTAAGAAGAAGAATCCTGACTTTATGTGTATTTGTATCTGTTTTTTTTTTTTGTATCTGTAGGTGTGGGGTCGGGTTTGTGTTATTTTTTGAAAATGCTAATAAATTCTGTTAAAAAAAAAGAAGCAATGGGTGTTGTGACTGGCAGAAAGTCCATTATTGCCAATGAAGGATGCGACGAATCCCCGACGCTTTCAATAAATTTGAAACAAATTTAAAATTTTAATCAATTTGAAAGACGAAGGAAGTCCAGGGGTGAAGCAATTCACCCTCAAATCCTTCCGTCCTTATTTTAAACAGCTCTATATTTCTGGACTTCTTAGAAATGAGAGCCTAATTCCAGCTTTAGTGGCCTATTATCATAACCCATCAAGGCTATTTGAATGAACAACCTCTTACCTACAGTAAAGGGCCTCCCTCAGCACGGATCCCCACTGTATCAGTTTGCCTTATCACCCTGGCAAATTTGTGGCACTCTAGGTTTTCACCCCCCTTGACCCTTCGGTGTGACTCTAGGACACAAACTATCCTCTTTTTCCTTAGGCAAGTTTTACCCTCTCTTGAGTCTTCACCTCTTTGAGTTTTGATACACTGCTAGAACAACTAAGACGATTTTTCTTGGCACAACAAGGATGAATTTTATTTTTTTGCAAACATAGTTTTTAAAGATTCATAAGGTTACAATCTTAGTTGCATTTATACATCAATTCCATCGAACTTTTACTTCAAGTTATCCTAATCCTAACCAGAAACACCCACTATCCTGGCCCCCACACCTTTCTTTCCACCCTACGCTCCCCACTCTCTCCCCTTCCAACTGCCCAAACGGCTGTTCCCTCCTTTTTAAACCGGGAACCGCCCCGCCCCTAAAGGATGCGCTGTCAGTTAAGTTGGAGGTGGATTAACTCTTACCAAGCCAGAGTGTAATGAATCTTCCATTTTAGGGCTAATCCGTTACAAAGGACACTGTGGAATGCTGGAGATCTGCTTCCTAAGCATCGAATGTTCCATTCAAAATGTTTCCTGGGACATCTCCAGTGCCCATTCAATGGAACCTTATTTCATTGGCAAACTCCTCATGCCTCTGGAAAGTCCCTTCCCCTTTGCTTTCCCCATTTTTCTGTCCTCCAGTAATAATGGCAGAGCGATGGGTAGGGCCAGTGTTGGACTTCTCTAAGGAAAGAAAAACAGAGATCAGAAAGGAGTAGGCAGAAATATCTAGAGTGAGTCGGAATTGCTGGTGTCTCCGAAAATTTTACACATCACTTGGGAAGACAGGTGAACTAATGCCAGTGTACCGGAAGGAGCAAAGATCACCATTGTCGAAGCAATGATTCTTCAACATCAACTTGGTTGGACTGGTCATGATGTGCGGATGCCTGATTATTGTCTTCCAAAGCAACTACTCTATTCTGAACTAAAAAATGGAAAGTGTAATTGGAGAAGGGGATGACAGAGGATGAGATGGTTGGACAGTGTTCTCGAAGCAACTAGCATGAGTTTGGCCAAACTGCGGGAGGCAGTGAAAGATAGGCGTGCCTGGCGTGCTCTGGTCCATGGGGTTATGAAGAGTCGGACATGACTGAACGACTGAACAGCAACAACAATGTTGGTGGTCAACAAAAGAGGTTCAAAGACCCTCTCAAGGCAAATCTTAAAAAATGTAGTATAAACACTGACAACTGAGAAACACTGGCCTGCGAGGGCTCCAGTTGGAGGACAGCCTTTACCAAACTCAGGACGAAACTCAGCTCAAACTCAGGACGAAAGGGAGAAACATGCTAAGAGAAGTGCTGCATGCACGAAGTGTGCATGCACACGAAAGCTCATACCAAGAACAAACTCAGTTGGTGTCTAAGGTGCTACTGGAAAGAATTTTCTATTTTGTTTATGCTAAGAGAAAGGCATGTTTGGCAAACACTCACCCTGATCAACTCCCGCCTGGAAACCTATGTCCCCACTGTGGAAGGACGTGTGAATCCAGAATTGGCCTCCACAGTCACTTATGGACTCACTGTTAAAACTGTGTTTATGGAAGACAATCTTACTCAGCTACAAGTGATCGCAGAAGAAGAAGAAGAAGAAGAAAGAAGAAGAAGAAGAAGAAGAAGAAGAAGAAAAGAGAAGAAGAAGAAGAGAAGAAGAGAGAAGAAGAAGAAGAAGGAGAAGGAGAAGGAGAAGAAGAAGAAGAAGAAGAAGAAGAAGAAGAAGCAGCTCTCGTGCAAATACCCATTTACAGAGGGGTGCTGAGAGATGCTGAGCCCACTAGTGCAGCTGAGGTTGGGGGTGGGACTGTAGTTCAGCAGCAGAACACCTGGTCCGCATGCAGAGAAGCCCAGGTTCGATCCCTGGCATCTCCAGGTAGGGTTCAGAAAGACCCCAGTCTTCAGGCAGTTGAGGTAGATAATAAGGGGGCTAGATGATGGACCATTGTTCTGACTCAGGCTGCATTCACGTGGCAGTTTATTCCATTTCTAAGTTTGCCTGTTTACTTTCCACATTACCAGTATATATGAGCTTTCACACAATGTGAAATGTACTTCTAGAACCGCAATGCAATACAGTGGAACTGTGGTGGAATATAGCTCAGGTTTGATTATTTGCCAACTATTTTTGTCCTGGAAGCCAAGAACACGGGAATGAGCGCTACATCTGCAAGATATTCCACTCCACTTCCAGAACTTGTGTGAAAGCTCAAATATAAAGCAGAACAGAACAGTGAAGGAAAAGTCATGAAAGTGGAAGAAAACCAACATGTGAATGCAGCCTTTGGGTGGATCTATACACAGGAGAAAAAAAACACACACATGCTATAAATAAGTCAGAATCAGATCATTATAACAAAAGGTGGGGAAACCGCTACTGAAAATCGCAAAAAAAACGTTTGCTCTGCAGCGCCATCTGGTGTTGCATGTTTATAACACATTCAAAACACTGCTTTTTGACTAATGTAGTAGAAGCCATCTTCCTACTCCCCAGCTTTGCTTCTCCTCTATTACATGCAAGCAATGCACTGAATGGGCATAATATAGAAAGGGTCCCCTGGAACATCTTGCCGAAGGGATGACCTGCTGCAACAAAAGATCCTCTCATGCAGAGAGACAACCACCATTCCCAAAGTCATCCCTCAAACGCCAAATTTAACACTGGAACTGGTTCAGAGTCTGCTGGACTCTCCCTCCTGCAGCGAATCTACCAGGTGTGAACTAACCAGGCCTTCGCAGAGTAAACCCCACCGCTGTTTGCAAGCGTTCCCAAATAACCTTCTTATTTCCTTTGGCAACGCTTTTCGATCTTCTTTAGTTAAAGAGCTTGCCAGATGTTTGAAACTGAATGAATATTTCTGGCAACCCAGCCTCTAGTGGCATCATCAATCACACCTATCTGAAATGGTCCAAGGAGATTCCGTGCCAAAATATACCTTTTCTCAACTCCTTTTGCTGTTACAAATGGATCCAGCAGAATGCCAAACACCGATTACCTCCAGCACACCATGGCGAAGATGATGGATCAGCTCATGACATTCTCTGGACATGGAAATATTCCCAGGAATGTATGAAGCCCTGGGAGCTTCATTGAGCCAAATTTTTCACTCGGGTCTGAAAGGGCCAGTGCAGAACTGTTTTTTATTCTGCCTCCTCTTCTTCTCTCTTACATGCAGCTTTCCACAGTTTTGGAAGATAAGATAAGATAAGATAAGATAAGATAAGATAAGATAAGATAAGATAAGATAAGATAAGATAAGATAAGATAAGATAAGATAAGATGTCTTTATTGTCATTGTACAAGTACAAGTACAACATTGTACAAGTGCAACGAAATTGAATGCCATCCCATAAAAACAAGACAAAAAACACATTTTCAGCCACACATGCACATACATACACACCCATCACAACTCTCCAAGGTTCATATTATCTGGTTACAGCATTTAAGATGGTTATAGCTCTGGGGTAGAAACTATTTTTTAATCTATTTGTTCTTGCTTTAATTGTTCTATATCTCTTGCCCGAAGGCAGTGGTGCAAAAAGACTGTATCCCGGATGAGATGGATCCTGTAAAATATTGTTTACTTTTTTAAGGCAGCGGGAACTGTATAGTTCTTCCAAAGATGGGAGAGGGTGACCAATAATCTTTCGGGCTGTGGTTATGACCTTCTGGAGTACTTTCCTTTCCATGGCTGTGCAACTGGAAAACCAAGCACAAATCGGGCACAAAGCGGTGTGACCTGCAACCTGACCCAGTGTTGTGGGGGTAACTGGAAATCAAGGCCACAACCCCTGATAGGTCAGTCCCACATTGCTAGGGTGAAATTTGGCCAATGGGGCATTGTAAAATGCAGCAACGTGAGACCCATGCGAGGTTACTGAGCTTCCTCTTTGGGGCCTAACGCATCGGAACACCCACCCACCACTCCCTATATTTAGGGCTTGCGTTGACCTTGCTATGCCGTCGTGTGTCATCTGTCATTGGGACAGGGGCACAGTAGGAATTTTCCCCACTTGGCTGATTGGCTGGTGCCATTTGGGTTTCGCCTGCCACGTAGCAACTAGTCACAACTTGTAAGTTGCGAATAGGCTCTGGTTCAAGTGAGAGGCGTGGCACGTGATGTGGCCATGCCTATGGAAATGCAGGACATTCCGGTACAGGAATCCAGGGACTCAATGGTTTGTTGGTCTCCGAAAGGGGTCCAGCCAGTGGCCGAGTCCCAGGACATCAGAACGGCTGTTTGGTGAACCTTCCATCAGCTGTCCCTGGTGTTCATCCTTGTCTGTCCTACGAATGTGGCTCTGGGACAGGGCTGCCTGCAAGGGTGCAGGGAGATAGTTGAACCAGAACCTATGCAACCACTCACTTGGTTGTAATCAATAAAGTTGTGGCCTAAATTCTGCCAAAAACCCAAACCAAATATCTGAGTCATGTGTGAATTTATTTTGAGGAAGGTTAAAGGTCTAAACACGCAAATACAGTATGTAAGAATGCTCTCTATGGAGCCTCGGTAGAAAGAAAACCAGCAGTCTCTCACTCAGATTGTTCTTCTTTAAAAGTCTGAGGAAATAAATTCTCTGCTGGGCCTTCTTTACCAGAGCAGTAGTATTTGCGCTCCAAGTCATACCCTGCTCGATAGTCACTCCCAAAAACTTGAATACAGCCACCCTCTCCACCCGGTCCCTGCCGATATACAGGGGCTGAATATCCGCCTTTCCCCCCCTGTAATCCACCACCAGTTCCTTGGTCTTGGCAGTATTAAGAGCCAGATTATTTTCTCCACACCAAACACAGAGCCGCTCCACCTCGTCCCGATAGGCGGACTCATCCCCTCGAGAATCAAATCTGAAACCTTGGAACAAAATAGGTGCCCCACAGTTGACCAGCCCAGTTGTTTTCTACCGTGTTTAGGATACAATTCTAAATTTGAGTGAGGAGTGGACTGTGTACAGTTCTGGTAACCTCATCTCAAAAAGGATATTGCAGAGTTGCGAAAGGTTCATGAAAGGGCCAATAAAAGGAACAAGTAGGCGGAGAGACTCCTGTATGAAGAACGGTTACAGCGTTTGGGACTTTTTAGGTTACAGAAATGGAGAGTAAGCAGTGACATGATAGTAGCTTGTAAACTTACGCATGGCATGGAGAAATGTTGTAGGTTATGGAAAACTCTGATCCTAAACCTCCACTGCCTTGCATTATAAGAAAAGTCTAGGAGCGGGCAAATCCAGAGTGGAGTCCCTAAGACAGTTGGATAGTGCCTTGAATTGACAAATCCTGCAGCCAGGATGGTGCAAAATGCATTGCATGCCAGAGGCAAATGCAGCTATACCTTTGTATAGCAGGCTGGTATTAAGTATTAATGTCAGTGTACTGGAAGAAGCAAAGATCACCAGTGTTGAAGCAATGATTCTTCAACATCAACTTCGTTGGACTGGTCATGTTGTGTGGATGCCTGATTATCATCTTCCAAAGCAACTACTCTATTCCGAACTTAAAAATGGAAAGTGTAATGCTGGTGGTCAACAAAAGAGGTTTAAAGACTCTCAAGGCAAATCTTAAAAAACATGTAGTATAAACACACACAACTGGGAAAAACTGGCCTGTGAGCACTCCAATTGAAGAACAGCCTTTACTAAAGGTGTCATGGGTTTTGAAGACACTCAAACTCAGGACCAAAGGGAGAAACATGCTAAGAGGAAGGCATGTTTGGCAAACGCACACCGTGATCAACTCCCGCCCGAAAACCATGTCCCCACAAAAGCCATCAAGGAAGTTGTGGAAGCAGGACTAGCAATAGGGCGTGACCTGGGGAGAAGGGGTGTGGCCTGGGAAGCACCCTGAGGGACAGGTAGGGAGACTTGGGGGACCACTTTTCATCTGAGGCTCCTTCATCACCGCTCTAATCCATCCAGCCAGGGGACATTTCAATGTGCTTCTCTCTAAGGAGCCAGAGAGAAAACTCCAGATCACTTCCTCCTTCCTCCCAGCGTGTGTTTAATTTCATATTAACCAAAGGCGCATCTTCCCTTCTCGTCTCTCCCTGTGCTAATCAATGCCACAGGTCAGGTTGAAAGAACAGCCCGGCCCAGAGCTGCACACGCTTAGACCACTTTGATGCAAATTATTGATCAAAGTAGCAGGTGCACGCAGGGTGTGCCAGTTTTCCTAATGGCCATTCTCTCCCAACCTCCTTTCTTCTTCTTCTTCTTCTTCTTCTTCTTCTTCTTCTTCTTCTTCTTCTTCTTCTTCTTCTTCTTCTTCTCTCTTCTCTCTCTCTCTCTCTCAAACACACACACACAAAAAAACACAAACACACACAATCTCCTTCAACAGCTGCTCTTCCTTTCAGTATTTACTTTGTGTGGCTAAATATATCAGCATGTACTAGAGGCTAAGCAGTCAGGGTCAAGCATGAGAATAATTCAGGTCTGCTGGGGGTTTTTGTTCGTGAATTTGAGGATATGCAGGAGCCAGTGTGGTGTAGTGGTTAAGAATGGTAGTAGCCATAATCTGGCGTGCTCTGGTCCATGGGGTCACGAAGAGTCGGACACGACTAAACGACTAAACAACAACAAACAACAACAACAACAACAACAACAGCCATAATCTGGTGAACCGGGTTCGCATCTCTGCTCCTCCACATGCAGCTGCTGGGTGACCTTGGGCTCGTCACACTTCAGCCCCAATCACCTCACAGAATGCTTGTTGTGGGGGAGGAAGGGAAAGGAGAATGTTATCTGCTTTGAGACTCCTTAGTGATAATATCAAATCCAAAGTCGTCGTCTTCTTCTTCTTCTTCTTCTTCTTCTTCCTTTGAAGTTCCGGCATCCCAGCAGCCAACACACAACTACAGGCCGGCAAGTAGGTTGCCACGACCTCCCCTGCCCCAGCCCAGAATTTGCAATAAATAGGGGATAGGACAAATAAACAAAGAACCTCCCCATCCCACTGGTCTATCCTTCTGCAAACCCTAAGAGCAGAGCTGGGGAATCAGTCTCAGCCTGAGGGTCACATTCCCTTCTGGGCAATATTCCAGAAGCCACATGCCAATGGTAAGCAGGGCCAGAGGGGAAAGTGGGTGGGGCACCCAAGGTAGGATATTTGTACACACACACCCCATTCACCCCTCTCTATTCTCTAGCAAATCTTTTGAACTACAGTGCCCATCATCCCTGACCACTGGTCCTGCTAGCTAAGGATAATGGGAGTTGTAGTTCAAAAACAGCTGGAGATCCTAGTTTTGGATGCTCTAGTGTAAGGTCACATTCCACCCAGGGAAAAACACTCAAGGGCTGTTCAAAAGAGGGCTGCTGGCCTTGGGAGAGTCCCAGCAGTGAGGTATAGGCTTCCTTGGGCCTGAGGCTGTGCAGATTACTGTATCCAAAGACTAGGCAGGAGGTCCTTCCCCATTGCTTGCCATGCATGCTTTCACTTATGCTCTGCAGCTGAGTTGTGGTCTCTTTCCTGAAGCTGACTTAAGGAAGATCATAAGAAGAGTCCTGCTGGATCAGGACAGAGATTCATTTAGTTGGGCATCTTGTTCTCAGGGTGGCCAACCAGCAGAGGTTAGGTTGCACTGGGCACAGAGCTTTGGAGGGACCGCAACTATGATTCAGAATGGAGAGAGAGAGAGAGAGAGAGACGGGTTGCCAAGTGTTGCCGTTGCACAGGGTACCGCTGAAATTTGAGAGCCGCATGGTCCACCACTGCAATCTGATGCCTACAGGAAGCCTGGACGCAGGAGCTGAGTGCAACTTCAATGCTCCTCACTTGCAATTCCAAGGTCCTGGTCTTCAGCGGCATGCTGCCTCCAAGAATGGAGGGAGAACATAGTCATCATGGCTAATGGTCATTGGTAGCTGTCCGTGTCAGGGACTTATCTAATCCTCTTTCAAAGCTTTCCATGTTAGTGGCCCTCGCTACATCTTGTTTAAGCGAATTCCAAACGTGCCGTGTCTTTTGTCTCTCCCAAACCTTCCAGCATTCAAGTTCATTGGATGGTTCCAGGTTCTAGTATTATGAGTGGAGAATCATAGAATCATGGAATTGTAGAGTTGAAAGGGCCTCCAAGGGTCATCTAGTCTACACCCCCCATGATGAAGGAATCTCAACTAAAGCACCCGTGACAGATGGCCATCCAACGTTTGCTTAAAAACCTCCAAGGAAGGAGATCTACTACCTCCCGAGTGAGACTGTTGAAGAACAGTTCTTACTGTCAGAAAGTTTTTCTGTTTCTTCAGTTGGAATCTCCTTTCTTGTAACTTGAAGCCATTGGTTCAGGTCCTACCCTCTGGAGCAGGAGAAAACAAGCTTGTTCCCTCTTCCATGTGATTTCTCCTTATCTATGTCGTGGCAAAACATCTATCATGTTCTTCCTTACGTGGCTTAAAAAACAACAACAACCTAAAAAGTTCCCAATGTTGTGTTTCAGAGACTTGCTCAGCCTCCTTGGCTTGGGAAATCCAACCAGATGGCCGGGGTACAAATAATAAATTATTATTATTATTATTATTATTATTATTATTATTATTATTTCACTTGCCCTTTTCTCAACCTTTTAAGGTAACGGTGATAATAGCAACATATTTTTGGTAGAGGCAAGATTCACCCCAAGCTCATCTTGGTTCACAGAAAGTAGGCTGCAATCTAATAATAATAATAATAATAATAATAATAATAATAATAATAATAATAATTATTATTATTTTATTTATACCCGCCCATCTGGCTGGGTTTCCCCAGCCACTCTGGGCAGCTCCAGAATATAAAAAGCAATAAAACATCAAACATTAAAAACTTCCCTAAACAGGGCTGCCTTCAGATGTCTTCTAAAAGTCAGATAGTTGTTTATTTCCTTGACATCTGATGGGAGGGTGTTCCACAGGGTGGGCGCCACCACTGAGAAGGCCCTCTGCCTGGTTCCCTGTAACTTCACTTCTTGCAATTATGGAACTGCCAGAAGGCCCTCGGCGCTGGACCTCAGTGTCCAGGTAGAACGATGGGGTTGGAGACGCTCCTTCAAGTATACTGGGCCAAAGCCGTTTAGGGCTTTAAAGGTCAGCACACTTTGAGTTGTGCTCCGAAACGTCCTAGGAGCCAATGTCGGTCTTTCAAGACCGGTGTTATATGGTCTCGGTGGCTGCTCCCAGTCATCAGTCTAGCTGCCACATTTTTACCTGGGAGTAAGCCCTGTGGGACTTCCTCCCAAGTAGACATGCCAAGGATTGGACGGATAGCCACCAAGCCATTCCATGGCTGTAGTACATGGTGAAATTGTGTTTCAGCTCGGTGAGCAGATGCACGAAAGTGCCCTTTCACGGCAAGACAGAAAGAGTGACTTGTACTGGCAGAGCCTGACCAGAAACAGCTCTGTGTTTAATTCCCATGTATACAAGGCTATCAAAGCTTTACTTCTGTTTTATTAATAGAAAGCCTCTGTCCATGGTGTATATTTAGAAGCAAGCGTGTTAGCCCAAGCTGCAACCCAAAGAGGAGATCAAGGGAAGGGAAGGAATTGTAAGGACCGCTTTGAAATTCAACGCTAAAAAAGATCTGACATGCTTTCTATCTGTAGGCATTTTTAGGTTGGGCTGGAAAATAAAAAAGAAAAAACCTGTTTGTACAGAGTACGCTCGCCTGGCTTTAAGCCAAGACAGGAAGTCTATCAAAGCTAAGGGGGTGTTTGAAAGCAAGGAAATGCTGCGAAAACACTGAAGGGGGAGAGGGGATGAAAAAAGATATTAAACGAATAGTTTCCATATCAGAAGGAGGCTTTTCCTTTACTCCTTCTAGACTGGTGGTTGCTAGCCTATTTATTCGTCTGCCACACCCTTCAGACACAACTCCAGGCTCCCTTACGCAAAAGGAGGAGGAGAATCATAGAGCTGGGCGTTCCCCAACACCCAGAGAGGCCAACTCTGTGCATCACAAACTCAACAGGGATCAGCCTATGCAATCTAGACCCAGGGTGGGCAGCCTTCAAGCTTGTCAGATCTGATGGCTTAGCAGAGTGTCCACTGCTGACTAAGTTTTAAGCAGAGTGAGCCAGGCAGAGGGCCTTCTCGGTAGTCACACTGGCCCCTCAGATGTCAGGGAAACAAACAACTATCTGACTTTTAGAAGACATCTGAAGTCAGCCCTGTATAGGGAAGTTTTTAATGTTTGATGCCTTACTGTGTTTTAATTTGTTAGAAGCCGCTCAGAGTGGTTGAGGTAACCCAGTCAGATGTGCAGCATACTAATAAATTATTATTATTATTATTATTATTATTACAGAAGAAGAAGAAAGAAGAAGAAGAAGAAGAAGAAGAAGAGGAGGAGGAGGAGGAGAGTTTGGATTTGATATCCCGCTTTATCACTACCCGAAGGAGTCTCAAAGCGGCTAACATTCTCCTTTCCCTTCCTCCCCACAACAAACACTCTGTGAGGTGAGTGGGGCTGAGAGACTTCAAAGAAGTGTGACTAGCCCAAGGTCACCCAGCAGCTGCATGTGGAGGAGAGGAGACATGAACCCGGTTCCCCAGATTACGAGACTACGGCTCTTAACCACTACACCACACTGGCTCTCAAGTGTTCAGACCCTCCAAGTGTTCCTATTTTCCAGGGACAGTCCCAGATTTACAGAAGCCGTTCTGGTATCCGAATTGATTCTGGAATGTCCCCCTTTTCCTTAAAGGTAAAGGTAAAGGGACCCCTGACCATTAGGTCCAGTCATGTCCGACTCTGGGGTTGCGGCGCTCATCTCGCATTACTGGCTGAGGGAGCCGGCGTACAGCTTCCGGGTCATGTGGCCAGCATGACTAAGCCACTTCTGGCGAACCAGAGCAGCGCACGGAAACGCCATTTACCTTCCCACCGGAGCAGTACCTATTTATCTACTTGCACTTTGACGTGCTTTCGAACTGCTAGGTGGGCAGGAGCTGGGACCGAGCAACGGGAGCTCACCCCGTGGCGGGGATTCGAACCGCTGACCTTCTGATCCTATTTTCATCGAAGACATGTTGGTGGGTATGGAGTTATGCAACCCCTGAGCCAAGGAAATAAGTAACTATATTACATTTAGAAGACATCTGAAGGCTGCCCTGTATAGGGATGTTATTAATGTTTAATGGGTAGCATATACATTATTATTATTATTATTATTATTATTATTATTATTATTATTATGGAATAGGGCATAGCTATTTTGATCGGAGAAATGTTTGAGGGGATGTTGTTGTTGTTGTTGTTGTTGTTGTTGTTTAGCCGCCATATATATGGAACTGGTGTTTCACATGGCTCAATAGATTCTATTGCTACGGAGGCTTTAGACCGTGCATTATGAAATTCTGACAGCCAAGAGGGTTACCTGCTTCCTTTCTGTGGTGGTTTTATAGACAACCAAGCCATCTGCAGTGTTTGAGCATCATGCAGCCTTGGCGCAGCTACATAGGGTTGGAGAAGAGGGTACCATCTTCATATCTGAGCTGGGCAACACTCCAATATCTGGCTGGCTGGAGCCTGCCCAGCCCAGAAAGGAAGTAGACATGTAAGAGAGAGAAAGAGAGAGTGCTGCAAAATTTAGGATTAAAGTTTAACCAATTAAGTCACTTAAATTAACCAATTAAAAGCCTTTTAATAGATGGGGGAAAGGCATCCCTCATTAATCAGGCAACACATTTTTTTAAAAAAAACCAGAAAGATGTAAATTATTTTTAATGTATGTATTTTTAAAAACTGCAGGCACCAGGCACCACTTAGAGAGAAAAAATATCTCCCTTTCTTCCACACTCAGGAGAAAACCAAAGTGGCTGTGGCCCAAATGCACACCGTCCAAATATGAATAATGCCTTTGTCTCTTTTAAAACTCTTGTTTCAGTCATAGGCCAATTCATGCAGACTTGAACTGATTCATACATTTGCAGTGTAATCCTAACCCCAAGACCCACTGGGACGAGTGAGTTTGGAATAGGGAGATCTTGGGTTGTCTTGGCCATTCCTGAGCCGAGTCTCTGCTGGCTGAGCTGGGTTTGAGCCAGTGAAACTTAAGCTTGTAGAACTTGCGCCAAGTCCCCAAAGAGGGGCACTCTGCGGTGTGGTGGGAGGCAGGGCCAGATTTAGGTTTGATGAGGCCCTAAGCTACTGAAGGTAATGGGGCCCTTTATATGTCCAGCTGTCCTTTGTCAACAACAAATTGTCGCTGTTTTTTGTGTTGAATATATGCTATATGGTAATTTATGGACCTAATAGGTATCTAAAGCCATTTGCACATGTTGCCATGCAACCAGTCCATGCAGAATGTAGGCACCCTATATATAGAAATGAGCAAACCAGTGATATTTTAGGGAGCAGGCTAGCAGGCAGGGCCCATTACTTACATCATAGGAGCCTACACAACACAAAACACTGTTGCTGTATGTAGGTTTTATTTTATTTGTTTTTTTATCTTATATTTTGGAAATGTACATCCAGTTTTTTTTTCTTTAATTTTTTTGGGGGGCCCCAAGAGAGTGGGGCCCTAAGCTATAGCTTGTTTAGCTTATACGTAAATGGGACGCTGGTGGCTCTGTGGTCTAAACCACTGAGCCTAGGCCTTGCCGATGGGAAGGTCAGCAGTTCGAATCCCTGTGACAGGGTGAGCTCCTGTTGCTCTGTCTGAGCTCCTGCCCACCTAGCATTTCGAAAGCACGTCAAAGTGCAAGTAGCTAAATAGGTACCGCTCTGGTGGGAAGGTAAACGGCATTTCTGTGTGCTGCTCTGGTTTGCCAGAAATGGCTAAGTCATGCTGGCCACGTGACCTGGAAAAACTGTCTGCAGACAAATGTTGGCTCCCTCAGATGAGCACTGCAACCCCAGAGTCGTTCACGACTGGACTTAACTGTCAGGGGTCCTTTACTGTTACCTTTAAATCTGGCACTGGTGGGCGGCAGGACAGGACAGAACAGAACAAGGAGACACTTAGACATGCTCCAAACCTCTTTCAGCTCAGTCAGTCAGTCAGTGTAATTTAGGGGTGGTTCCAGGTTCTAGTATTGTGTTTTGGGGAAAATCATGTTCTTCCTTACATGCCTTTTTTCTGAACTAACAAGTCCCCAAAGGGGTGGTGTAAACCCAACCCTGTTTGAAAAACTAATTTCCCCACCGCCAGGCAGAAGCCAGCTCAAAAAGCAGCATTTAATTTGCCAGATAACCCCAGTGGTCTGCCTACTGGCCCTTAACCTAGAAAATCACGAGACTGAAGTGACAAAATTAGGGGTGATTTACTGATGGGCGAATCCTTCCAGCTGTTTTCATGTGGGAACAGAAACTCACGTTGTGTTGTGAGGGTGGGGGAGCAGTGACCAGACAGCCATGGTTGAGATTTAGCATGGCACGCCAGTGTAGCGCAGTGGTTAGAGTGTTGGACTAGGACCTGGGAGACCAGGGTTCAAATCCCCACTCAGCCATGAAGATCACTGAGACTGCCTCTCGGCCTACCCTACCCCACAGGGTTGTTGTGGACATTTAACAAGGAAGGGGAGAGGTGCGCACAGGGCTGTCTTTAGCATGTGCGGCGCCGGGGTGCAAAAATCTGCCCAGCGCCCCCAGCTCAGAGTTGTTGAGCTTTTTTGGAGGGACACACAACTCTCTCCCATGCTGCTGCGGGTGGAGAGAGGAGAGCAATCCCCACAGAGGCTTGGGAGGGAAGGTGCGTGCCTCATGTGAGCAGTATGCATGTGCTGGGAGGGCCTCTCAATGGCCCGCCAATCCCAGGCATGCAGGAGGGCGGAGCAAGCCAGCCGCCTCAGTGCCCATAGCAGAAAAGCCTGCCGTGCTCCAATGGTCTCTGCTCCGCTCGGCAGCAGCTGTCGGCTGGCCTGGCCCTTCAATCCCCAGACTCCAAATCTCGGCCACGGACTCTCGGCCTGGTGCCCCTGAGAGCCCAGCGCCCGGGTGCCCCGCACCCCTATCGCCTATGGGTAAGCCGGCCCTGGGTGCGCACACCACCTTGAGGTCCTTGGAGGAAAAGGTGGGATAGAAATGCAATTTTGTTGTTGTTCAGTCGTTCAGTCGTGTCCGACTCTTCGTGACCCCATAGACCAGAGCACGCCAGGCACCTATCCTCCACTGCCTCCCGCAGTTTGGCCAAACTCATGCCAGTCGCTTCGAGAACACTGTCCAACCATCTCATCCTCTGTCATCCCCTTCTCCTTGTGCCCTCCATCTTTCCCAACATCAGGGTCTTTTCCAGGGAGTCTTCTCTTCTCATGAGGTGGCCAAAGTACTGGAGCCTCAACTTCAGGAATCTGCCCTTCCAGAGAGCACTGAGGACTGATTTCTTTAAGGGTGGATAAGTTTGATCTTTTTTCAGTCCATGGGACTCTCAAGAGTCTCCTCCAGCACCGGTATTCAAAAGAATCAATTCAAAAGCTCCTTCATGGATCGCTGCCTTGTCGTGGCGAAGGGGCTTGAATAACTCAGGGAAGCTATGAGCTATGCCATGCAGGGCCACCCAAGATGGACAGGTCATAGCGGAGAGTTTAGACTAAATGTGATCCACCTGGAGAAGGAACTGGCAAGCCACTCCAGTATCCCTGCCAAGAAAACTCCATGGACAAAGACAAATGCAATTAGTAAATGATAAATAATGGTGGAATATTGGTCAGAAAGATTTCCCTAACGCAGCAGGCAGTGCGGTGTGAAAAGACATGCTAGAAAACAGGACAGCATTATAATCTGGAAAACTAATGCAATATATTCCGAACGGTCCCTAATTCAGTCCTTGATCTTCGTGCCGCATTAAAAGCACGTGCGCAAGTATATATCTGTATTCTCACACGCAAACAAATGCGCACACATTGGAAACGTTGAGCCGCGACGATATTCCCCTCAAAAAAAACGGGGGGCTGCCGCCTTGCGCTGCAAAAGTTAGAAAGTTATTACTTTTAATACGCAGCTACCTCTCGCCCATACAGTTATGTAAAAGAAAAATAACCTTGTGTGACAGTTTAACACTGATCGATGGGCCTGCCAAATGCAAAGAGATAAATAAGCAGGCAGTGAATAAACAGCACTTCAAGTAAAGACATTACGCGGCATGCATAAAACGACGGCAGGCACCTAGGAGCGGTGGGTGGCCGAAGGTTAGCCATTTCATGCCCACTCAGTAAAGCAGACTTAATCGCTTCCAATATTTTCTGTTAAAAAGCACGCTTAATGAGCCAATTTCACAAGCCCAGAGAAACTGATTATTATCTCCGAGTTCCAACAGAGTTGGTTGTTTTCCAAGAGCTGGGTTTTCCTTG
Organism: Lacerta viridis; assembly: GCA_900245905.1. Taxonomy (NCBI): domain Eukaryota; kingdom Metazoa; phylum Chordata; class Lepidosauria; order Squamata; family Lacertidae; genus Lacerta; species Lacerta viridis. Next base: position 50,816 of record OFHU01002843.1, on the reverse strand, counting down.
ACGGGATAAAAACCTTTTTTTTTTTTGAAAGGGGGGGGGGCGGAATGGCAAGGAAGCAAGGGTTGAGGGGTGGGGGAGAGGAGAAAGAGGGGGAGAGGGAAAAGACGAGACTTGGAAAGAGAGAGGGACGCTAGGTGGCAGTCTTGCTCTGCCATCTGAGGGGGAGAAAATGAATTTGGTCTCTTCCAAGGAGGGCTGGGACATGTTGGGCCTGGGAGAAGTGGAGTGTAAATAAAGCAGAAAGTGGTCACCTGAAGATTTCGCGATTTATTTATTTTTAAAATCCCCTGCTCAATGGAATGTAGATCATTTCGCAATACTGTAGTCGGAGGTGGGGAAGTCAGCTTATACTAGAGTGCCCATTTCACCACAAGGAAGAAGAGGCTTAAAATGACTAAACGCTGTAAGAAATAAACATTGTTTTAAATTGGGTTTTTTGGGCTGGCTCCACTCATAAGAACATATGAAGGACACTAATGGGTTTGGTCCAGTATCCTCGTCTCAGAGTGGCTCCCAAGAAGGACATATCCTCCAACATTTCTCTGATGAAAATGGGGATGTCCTTTTCCATAACAACAATTTTGTTATTTAAACTCAAACCATCTGACTGGGTTGCCCCAGCCAAGCATAATTTTATACGCTCCTATTGTGTCACATCTTTTCTCCAAACTGAGAACATGCCCGATCTTGTCTGATCTTGGAAGCTAAGCAGGGTCAGACCTGGTTAATACTTGAATGGGAGACCGCCTGGAAATACCGGGTGCCATAGGCTTTCGCCTCCTTTCCCACAGCAGGGACAGCTCAGTCAGTCGGTCATGAGGGCTCTCAATCTCAGGGTTGTGGGGATCAAACCCCACGTGGTAAGAGAGGACAGTTGCATATCAATTTTCACAGAGGGTTGCATAGCACAAAGGCTAAGGAAATCTCAGCTTTTCGAAAATGATGCTTCATTTTACTGTGTCCCAGTTTTCACAATCAGTATTGATGAATGCCACCTATAAAAACAGAAACTTTGAGCCAACTGCTGTGCATGTGGCAGTTCCCAGGTTCGATTCCTGGCATTTCTGAAGACATCTGAAGGCAGCCCTATATCATGAAGTTTTAAATGTTTGATGTGTAATCTGAAGGCAGCCCTATATCATGAAGTTTTAAATGTTTGATGTCTCATTGTGTTTTTATATTATGTTGGAAGCAGCCCAGAGTAGCTGTGGCACTATTATTATTATTATTATTATTATTATTATTATTATTATTATTATTTCTTGGTAGGGCTGGGAAAGACTCCCTGCCTGAAACCCTGGAGAGATGCTGTCAGCCAGTGTAGACAGTATTGAGGTAGATGGACAACTGATTCCGATTCGTCATACGCCTGCTTCTTATCTTCCTGACATACAAATAATCCTACACCATCCCACTTATTTTCACAGTTAGGGTCGAGACAGAGAAGAAGATCACCAGAGAAACAGAAGAATCATGCAATGGGTTTGCAGAAATTCGCTTTATTCTTCTTTATTTCATAAGGTTTGTACACCACTTGATGGTAGCAAACCTCAAAGCGGTTTGCAAAAGATAAAGCATCAAAATCAGGGGAAATTCCACAAGGCTACTTTAAAATATACAAAAGTTAAAACCCCAAAACAGATTAAAACAATTGGTTTGCATGTATAGTTCTGGTTCTCAACCTTCTTTCCATAGGTGTCTGTATGCTCCAGGTGTGTGTGTGCAGGGCGGGGGGGGGGAGTCTACCTAATTCGTCTTTGTTCATATTCTGGGGGAAAATAGTGAAATGCACTCGCTCTTGCTATTTCTCCCCTCATAATGACACTGCATTGTGATGGGAAGAAGGAATGTGTTCAGTTCACATTTAAAGGCAAGCCTACCTAATCTGCGCTTTCCAGAACAATACGAGAATTAGAAACCGTTCTTTGATATTCACACTTTTCTGAATTTTACCGTGCCGTTCTCCAGCCAAGTGATTTGTACAAAGATCCATATACTGCAGTAAAGCATTCAAAAGAAAAAAAAGCGTATATTTGTGAAAACGACGTTAAATAGTTGAAATCCTCTGCTAAAGTCCCCAAACAGGATGGCAAGAACAGTTTTGTCTTGAAGCTATCGAAAACACCAGTGCACCAGTTGAAATCCTGGCAAGAAGGATCATAATTCAGCTCCGCCAACGATAACTTTTTAAAAAAATAAAATGCATTCGTTTTTCCAATGGGCGAGTTGGCTCTGTAAAGGAAGGTGTCACACAATTAAATTGAAGGCAGGTGGAACTGAAACTTGTCCCCTAGGATGCAACATGTGCTTGGGACAACATTTCAGAGTAAAAGGCGGGAAACAGAACAATGGAGAAATTCCTAACACACTTGGATGCCAAGCTGGAACCAAGACAAGGGGATTCATAACTACACAGTCCAATGAGAAATACGGATATGTAACATTTGTTTTACTATATTTGTTATATTTTATTTAAAATTTAATTGGTGTATTTTGTTATGTTTGATACTTATTATTAGGTTTGGTTTTTTGTTTTTCTTTCTTTCTTTTTGTTTTTTCCTCTGTTTGTTTTGTTCTGTTTTTATTGTATGGAGTGTTATAATTTTCAATAAAGAATTATTTATTTTAAAGAGAGAGAGAAAGAGAGAAATTCCAAAGAGGAAGATTTGAGCATTATCTCTAATCCCTTTCCCTTCAAAATTGTCCAGTCAGAGTCTGGTCCCATTTGGGTCAATGGGGCAGTGCCTTAACAACCTCAGTGCACCTTCAGACTGTCCTCACCTGCCTACCTTCTAACAACAAGTCAGGGGTAACTCTGCCTGGCTCTGGCTCCCCCTAGTGCTGGTCCTCCAACATTTCACCCTACCAGTTCATTGGGCACCAGTTACAACCGCCCATCACCTACGACTGAGCTCTTCCTTATACCTCTCTCTCCCTCCTTATTCAAAAGATCCACCAGCCACTCTCATGTGGACAGCGCCATGGTCTCTGCCTGCAGGACTTTCATGCCCAAACATGCTTTTTGAACTCTCTCCTCTCAGTCAGATGCCTTCTTGTCTTTCTGTGCTCAAACTGAGCCTCAGAATAGAGGCCTGGCTGTTGTTTTGCATGCCAAAGGCGCTCCCATTTGCGGCAACCCGTGTTGATTTTCCAAAAACTTGTGGGCATGTCAGCCATTTTGAAAATGTGACACACACACACACACACACACACACCCAATGGGGCTAATAGGGAGCCATATTCTCCCACAGGATATCTCTTAGCAACTTCCCGTTGGCATCAAAGAGAGTTAATTACAAGTTTGCAGAGAGGAAGAATGGCGTCCGTAAGAGCCAGAGAGGGATGCTGTTGGGAAAGGGGTAAGAGGCCTTTGCATTAGGGAGCCATTGCATCTCCTGGGCAAATGGCTGAGTCCCTCCCTCCAGCTGCAGAGCCCTATTATGAGAGCATAAAAACCCCACACAGGGTTATTGTCACCAGAAGCAGTTAGTCAATCGCCACTTAGGAGTGAAACCCCCAGCAACTAAACCACAGCATATAATTAACTCATCTATCAAAAAAAAAAAAAAATCAAATAGAAGCAAACTGTTGTTGGGTTCTAAATCAGGAGGCAAGTTAATTATTTTTTTATGAATATTCATTGAAAAACTTGTACAGTTTCCAAACTAGGCCCTTCAATTACTAATCAGTTCACTAAATAACTCACACGCCTATCTTTTCCTCAGGAGGAAAGGGCTTAAAAGATGCAATAGGCCATTCAAAGCGGGTAAGAAAGAAAACACAGAGAAAAGAAATATAATTAAGCTAAAGGAGAAAAAAAAGCACCAGCCACGTTTGTAACAAATTGCTTTTCTATAGCATTTCCCCTCCCCCCCTTATGGAGGATGGGATCCAAAGAAGTTTCGCACATGTACAAAGGAGGGCATTGCATCTGAAATCTTATTTGTGGTTTCTTCTGCAGCATTCCTCATAGCTGAAGAGACAAGCCTTTTTGATAGACTAAACAGTGGCTTGCCTCTTTGGCAGGGGAAACAGTTGCCACAAAAACAAGCAAGGACGCTTCAGATTGACGCGCTGCTTAATCACGTGCTTAACTGGAGTGGGCAATAGGGTGGACTTCCACTTGTGCAATTAAACTTCCGCTCCTCCCCTGTACAGCTTGCATATCTCTTCTGAGGGTTGTTGTTGTTGTTGTTCAGTCGTTCAGTCATGTCCGACTCTTCGTGACCCCATGGACCAGAGCACGCCAGGCACGCCTATCCTTCACTGCCTCCCGCAGTTTGGCCAAGGGTTACGACGATCCTTTGAAGGCAATTGGTGGGGGGGCACTGTTGGGAAAATTCATACCACAAATTATGCAGTTGAGTTTCCCTGGGAGTGGCCGCCGAGACCACATAACACTGGTCCTGAAAGACCTGCATTGGTTCCCAGTACGTTTCCAAACACAATTCAAAGTGTTGGTGCTGACCTTTAAAGCCCTAAATGGCCTTGGCCCTGTATACCTGAAGGGGCATCTCCAACCCCATCGTTCAGCCTGGGGTCCAGCTCCGAGGGTCTTCTGGCAGTTCCCTCACTGTGAGAAGAAGTTACAGGGAACCAGGCAGAGGGCCTTCTCGGTAGTGGTGCCCACCCTGTGGAACACCCTCCCATCAGATGTCAAAGAAATAAACAACTATATGACATTTAGAAGGCAGCCCTGTTTAGGGAAGTTTTTAATGACTGATGTTTTAATGTATTTTTAATCTTTTGTTGGAAGCCGCCCAGAGTGGCTGGGGAAACCCAGCCAGATGGGTAGGGTAGAAATATATTATTATTATTATTATTATTATTATTATTATTATTATTATTATTATTTCCCACATTTGGGGAAAACGCAGGGGTCAGGACACCTGCAGTGTAATGGATGAGCCTCACTCTCACCCTGAGAAAACCTCCTTCATGGTCACACCAAATTCCCAGCCGGTCACATTATTCAGTAATGTATGTAGCTCTGTGAGGGGAATATGGCACCCTTAACAAACAGTTCTCGGGATTCTTTGCAGGGAACTATGACTGTTAATGTTGTTCAGGAAATATAAACTAGGATGTGGTTTTGTTAGTGGTTAAATGAAGCCAGACTTAGGCAAAGCAGTTCTTCAAAATGAAGACGGCCTTCTGAAGGTAGAAGACATCACCTCTCTAGCTGGCACCTATGAGAAGAATTTGGAACTCAAGAAAGTCATCTATAGGACTTCTGAGGAAAGGTTTAATAATTTCAGGAAGATCAGTGAAATAGCCACCATGGAGGTCCTATTACTGGGACAGAAAATGTAGACCGAATGGAACCAAACTGCTCCTTACAGGTTTGTGACACCATTCACAAGCAGGGAAACTGAGGGGTCGGTTCTTGGATTTGGGGTGTGTGAAATGGCTGGGGGGAGAGTCTGACTGAAACTCACCAGCATCATAGTGTTCTTCCTAGTGACAACCACCATTTATTTATTTTTACCCAGAAGACTCCTTTAAAATGCTGTATCACGATGGAGCATCAATCTGAGAGTGTTCAAGTAGAGACAAAGGAGAAATCCGATTCAGTTTGCGCTTAAAAGCAAATCTTCAGATTCTTCACTCTTCAAAACAGTATACAAGCAGAAATTCGGCCACCTTTAAATATTCAGACTTTTCTGAATTTTGCTGTGTAGTTTGCCAGCCAAGCATGATGTACAGAAAGGCATAAACTAGGGGAAAGTGTGCATTAAAATGCACATATTCGTGAAAGTAGCACACAAAAATGTGCTGTAATGGGAAACTGCATGCTAGATATCTCTATTTGAAGAAATCCACAGTAAAATGGCTGTGAATTTTCATGACATTATATACGTAATAATATATCGCAAACTTTATGTGGAAACCTGGTGAACTGAATTTACGACTGGAAGAATTAGAGTAACTGAAACTGACAGATTTACCCAGGCCTTCTCATGGGTATCCTACCCATCCCCCTCCAAAAATTCATTATTTTCATCTGGAAGTGAGGTTATGGTAGAGATCTTCTATTCAATCATTCATATATATTTTTTTAATTAGGGAGCATAGCTAGTTGCAGTCTTACTGCCTGTGGCAAACAATTTTTTAAAAAAAAAATAAAAAAAAATGTTTGCCACAGGCAGTAAGACTGCAACTAGCTATGCTCCCTAATTTTTTTTTAAAAAAAAATAGGACTTCCGGCGGCAACGCCATTGATGGTGGTCGTGGGTTGCTTCGCCTGCGAAGCACCCAGTACGTCCCGGGGGTTAGGAGCCCTGTACCCGCATATCGGGGCTCTGGTTGGGGTGTGGGAAGAGCGTCCCACACCCTGGGCTCCCCGGCTGTGCCCATTGTGGCTCCGAACCCTTCCCCCGCTCCCCCTGTAAAGGGGGAGTGGGGGTGAAGGGACGACGGAGCTGGGCTATAGGGGACATGCCCCAACCGGGATGTAAATGCGGCGACAAAGCCTTTGATGAGCGTCTAAGTTCTACCTGTCTTTGATGAGCTGATAAGAACCCAGTGACTGTGAGTATTTGAATGGCTCTTTGTATTCTCGGAACGACCTGGGGGAAAGGAGAAAGGCAGCCCGCCTCCCTCCCTTCGGAGAGGAAAGAAATTAACTCTTTAAGTGACTGCTGCTACTACGATGGATAGAAAGCATTGGGAATTTTAAAACTGAGACTGTAGAGATCCCTCTTTGGGGGTTAACTGATGATAAAATATCTCCTTTTGAAGTTTTGGTCTTTGTGCCTCGGCTTCGGAAAAATGGCGACCGGGACTGACGCAGGAAAAAATTGAAACAAAGGGAGGAAGAGACAGGAATTGAAACGCGACACCCACTCTCCCTCTGAAAATGCTGAACTTTGTGATTGCATTGTCGCTGAACTCTGATTTACAGGATGAAGAAAGGCTTACTCTCTTGAGACTGGAACTGATAAATCGTAAACTACAAGCTTTGTGTGGAATTATAAGTGAAAAGAATTTACTTTCCACAGAGGAGGCTTGGAAAGAGATTGATGGAATGGAATCAAGCCTGTGCAAAGGGCTGGAAGGGGTGATTGGAAAATGTATTGAAGTGCTTGTGCAACTCCGGAAACAGGAACCGATTTCTGGGGGTGGCAGCCCCAGATCGGGGAAATTTATAATATCCAGACGTCAAGGTGGCAGCTTGATGTCGAGGGACATTGAATTAAGATTTTTACAAGAACAAGAATGGCAAGAAGGAACGGAGGAGCACAGAAGGAGAAGGCTGAACACCCTGGAGCCCGATGCAAGGTCTGTTGCGAATGCAGCCTGGATCTGTGGACGTTTGGAAGAAGATCTCTGGAGAGCCAGTTCCGGTGCAGGACAGAAAAAGACAATGGACAGAAGGGGAGTGGGTTGAAATATTAAATTTACAATCCAAATGGTCTGTCATGGTATCCGAAATCGGTGCGCGAAGTCTGTTAAGTAAAAACTTATTTTTAAGTAAGAAAGGAGATATTGAACTTTAAGCTAAAAGCAGCATGTTAATGGATAGAAGAAATAAGTTTAGTTATAAGAATATTTGATTATGACTTAAGTTAAAATAGTAAAATTAAGATATCTGTGTTATTTTTGAGTAAAACTAAATTTTTCTTAGAGTGAAGTCGTTAAGGAATGAAGTATATTGTTTTAAAACCGAAGGTGAAAAGGCGGGGGAAGTCAAACGTCAAGATTCGAAAGTAGAAATTTTTTTTTTGTAAGGAATATTGTTAAGAAGAAAAATCCTGACATTATGTGTATTTGTATTTGTTTTTATATTTGTTGGTGTGGGGTCGGGTTTGTGTTTTTTTTTGTATGAAAAAGCTAATAAATTCTGTTAAAAAAAAAAAACACAATTTTTTTTTTTTAAAAATAATTCCTTCCAGTAGCACCTCAGAGACCAACTAAGTTTGTTATTGGTACGAGCTTTCATGTGCATGCACACTTCTTCAGATAACAATCCAGTTCAGTCCAGATAAGACAGAGGCACAGAGGCCAGTTCCCTAGACCAGATGGATGGAATGAGCCCTCTCTTGATGGGGTGGGCGAAGGAGCAGGTACATAGCTTGGGTTTTTCTGAATCCACTGTTGTTGCTCGAGGCTCTGGTTTCATGGGGTGTAGGGTTGCCATACGACCAGAATTTCCTGGACACAGCCACCTGTCAGAAACAGTTTCTGGGCAGAAATCACTTCAACGTCTGGGAAAATCTGGACGTATGGCAACCCATGTAGAATTTCAAAAACTTTGGGTAAACTTTCACTTTTTGAAATATGGCTTCCCTAACGCAGTGCTTTCCATTAGCTTTGGCTGGCAGCGCAGCTGGGCCCCTATCTGAAGACAGATACCTTAACTTCTGTTGTCTATGCTCTAGTAAATTCTATGTTAGACTACTGCAAAGTGATATATGTAGGGCTGCCTCTGAAGACAGTTCAGAAACTTCAGCTGGTGCAGAATTTGAGCATATTACATAGCCTGACTGCACTGGATACAAATTAGTTTCTGAACCCAATTCAAAGTGATGGTTTTGACCTATAGAGCCTTTAACGGCTGAAGACTGCAATACCTCAAGGACCACTTCTCCTTATATCATGTGTAGGCAACCTAAGGCCCGGGGGCTGGATCTGGCCCAATCGCCTTCTAAATCCAGCCCGCGGACGGTCCAGGAATGCGTGTTTTTAGACAGTAGAATGTGTCCTTTTATTGAAAATGCATCTCTGGATTATTTGTGGGGCCTGCCTGGTGTTTTTACATGAGTAGAATGTGTGCTTTTATTTAAAATACATCTCTGGGTTATTTGTGGGGGCATAGGAATCATTTCATCCCCCCCCAAAAAAATATAGTCTGGCCCCCCACAAGGTCTGAGGGACAGTGGACCGGCCCCCTGCTGAAAAAGTTTGCTGACCCCTGCCCTATATGAACCAACTCAAACCTTGTGATCACCATTTGAGGCCCTTCTTTGTGTGCCACCTCCACAAGAGGTCCAGAGGGTGGCAACATGAGAACGAATCTTTTCTGCAGTGGCTCACTGTGTGAAATGCTCTCCCCAGGAAGGCTTGCCTGGCACCTTCATTACATATCTTTAGGAGCCAGGCCTGGGAGCACACACCACGTTGAGGTCCTTGGAGGAAAAGGTGGGATAGAAATGCAATTTTGTTGTTGTTCAGTCGTTCAGTCATGTCGAACTCTTCGTGACCCCATAGAGCAGAGCACGCCAGGCACCGCTATCCTCCACTGCCTCCCGCAGTTTGGCCAAACTCATGTTAGTAGCTTCGAGAACACTGTCCAACCATCTCATCCTCTGTCGTCCCCTTCTCCTTGTGCCCTCCATCTTTCCCAACATCAGGGTCTTTTCTAGGGAGTCTTCTCTTCTCATGAGGTGGCCAAAGTACTGGAGCCTCAACTTCAGGATCTGTCCTTCCAGTGAGCACTCAGGGCTGATTTCTTTAAGGATGGATAAGTTTGATCTTTTTGCAGTCCATGGGACTCTCAAGAGTCTCCTCCAGCACCATAATTCAAAAGCATCAATTCTTTGGCGATCAGTCTTCTTTATGGTCCGTAATTGTGTGTGTGTGTGTGTGTGTGTGTGTGTGTGTGTGTGTATATATATATATATATATATATATATATATATGTTATGCATTTTGTGGTTTTTATGTTGTAAACTGCCCTGTAATCTCTGGATGAATGGCTATATATAAATTTGATGAATAATTATGTAGCCCATGACTCCCATAGGTTTTCTTGCCCTGCAGAAAAAACAAAACAAAAACCATGCTCCCATTTTTCTGCCTCTTTCTTTTTAAAAGGATGAACAGATTTGAGCCAGCATCTCCTGTAGCTGTTAGGTTATGTGTCACTTTTTTGTCTATGCATTAGCTGGCCGTGGCAATCACTTATGCTTTCAATAGGCCTTTGAATGTACATTTTTTATATTAATGATCTCACCAGGAGGAGAGAGAGGGGAGGGGGGGGAAGAAGGGTATTGCAAACGCAGGATGGCCATATGGAAAAGACAATGAAGTTTGGTAATTAAAACTGAAAAGGGAAAGAACTATGCAGTAATTAGAACACTGATTAATCAGCTGATAATTTTATCTTGATTAATGCGGCTGCTTTCCTTCTTCTTATTGACCTAGGAAAGGTAAGTTTAGACCAATTAAATATAAATTATTCCCTTTTTCACATTCCAGGCAGATCCCAGCTTTCCAAGTCATGCAACACACAAGATGTAACAGGGAATTGCTCTGTGTGTTCAGGAAGAAGAAAGGAAATGAGGTTTAGGGTCTGAAAACACGGGTGCATTTCTACATGAAAGGTTTGCATGGAGTTTGTCTATTTCTCTATTACTGTGAAAACTGGAAGTGTAATAGGTAGATAGAGAGACAGACAGATTATATTATACTGTTTCTGTATACTGTATTCTGCCGAAATTCTTTGAAAGTCAAAAGATTTTATGTTGGTTGATTGATTGATTTGCAGTAGTTATACCAGCCAACCAGGAGCATAGTTGTCAGTCTGTCTCGCGAAGATAAAATGATAAAACACAATGTTAAAAAATACCGCAGTAACAAGGGCAGCATAAAATGATTCCCAGTAGAAAGGTCAAATATCAAGTGTACAAAATAACTGAAATCGCACAATGTACAAGCAGTGCGATAAATTTTCAAATTTTTAAAAAATTGGTATAAAAAACAGCTGCTCAATGCTTTTTTTGTTTATGTTTAAGCAAACCTCCACAGAGATGTAAATTCGACGTGTATTTAAAGACGTAATTTTATTTTAGAAGTATATTTTTTATACTGCTGAGTTTATATTTTATTTCCTTCTACCTTAACATGATTTTTGGTGTATGATTTCATTCATAGTTTTAATGTACAGTGTATATTTTATGTAAACGGCTTAGCGGTTTTGAATGGCATATTAATTCCGCTACGTAAAATAAAAATGAATTTGAAAAGCCTGAAATGACTAGTTTGAAAGGTGTTGAAACTGACCTGGAAGAGAGCATAGAGAAGGCTCCAGCGTCAACAACTGGAAAGCTCAACAACTTTTGTGTCCGGGTTTTCACTTTTTGAAATATGCCTTCAAGAGGGCACGTGTTGCGGTGAGACCTGGAAACCAACAACCTGTTTTGCGGGTGGGTACGATTGGTCAGTCACGATACCCAATTGGAAGGTCCCTCGATGCTGGGTTTAATCGGACCAATGGGGCGCAGTCCAAATGGATCGAGGGACCTATATATACCCATGCACGTGACCCAGAGCTTCCTCTTTCGGCACGTGCATTCAGAACACCCGCCCACCTCTCCCTACTTTTAGGGCTGTTGCACTTGACCTTGCTATGCCGTCATGTGTCGTCTGTCATTGGGACAGGGGCACAGCAGGAATTTTCCCCACTTGGCTGATTGGCTGTTGCCATTTGGGTTTCGCCTGCCGCTTAGCAAATCGTCACAATTTGTAAGGTTGCAGATAGGCTCTGGTTCAGGTGATAGGGATGGTAGAATGCTCTCGCCATCCCTGTGTGAAGGGTATTCCGTTAAAGGAATCGAGGGACTCGATGGTTTGGTCAACCCCTGAAACGGGGACATTTGGGTGGCAGAGATAGCCTGTTCCCGGCTTTCCGCTTATCCTTGGCTGACCTATGCAGGAACCCTGGGTCAGCGCTACTTGCATGGCAGGGAGCTAGTCGAACCAGAGCCTATGCAACCACTCACTTTCTGTAATCAATGAAGTTGTGGCTTAAATTCTGCCAAAAACCAAACTAAAATTTGAGTCACGTGTGAGTTTATTTAGGGGGCAGGGAGGTTTCTGGGTCTGAACAAGCAACCCGATTTAAAGAGACCATGAACGTTCAGAAAATGGTGCGTATGTGAAACGCTTTAAAGGTCAAGAATAAAACCAGTCTCAGAAATGAACTGGGAGCCAGTGCGGCTGAGGAAGTGTATTATGATCAAAATGCCCCAGTCCCAGTTGTTCATCCTATACTGAAGCCGCTGTTGTTTCCAAGCTGTTTTAAAAAGCAATGCATTGGGGTGTCACCAGAGGGTGAGTCGCTGTGGCCAAGCTGTTGTTGCTGCTATTTATATATTGCTTTGTGTCAAAACAGGGTTCTAAAAGCAGTTTACAAGTCAATATGCCCAGGGGCTGTTGTGTGTGTGTGGGGGGGTGCAGCCTGTGTATCAGCCAAAGCTGATAACCCTGAGCCTCTTAGAACAACGCCAGGTCAATAAACACCCCCAGAGAATGGACCCTTTGGTCTAGAGAGCAGGGCTTGGCGGGGTGGGGGGGAGTCTTTGGTTCAGCCCCAGGCCCATATAACCCCATCGGCAACCTTTGAAAAGAAGCATGGAGGTGGTTGATGGGGCATGGGGCAATAGCAGGCAAGGCAAGGCAACAGGGCTACATTCTTTTCCTCTTCTTTTTTTTAACATTTTATTGATTTCCCTAAAATGAAAAACAACAATAACAATAGAAAAACCAAACAAAGCAAATTGACTTCCCTCTAAGCTCTTCCCTGGTTCCATTATTTATCAAGGTGCTGCACTATCAAGATATTACAGTTTTATAACACATCTGAATCACCTATTGTCCATTCATAATGGAATTACGTGTAATCTTAAAACTACGGCCGCACGGACATTATTAGCACGGCATTGGAACGAAGAAGGTGTCCCAGCTAAAGAAGGCTGGCAAATTAAATTAATGGAATGTGCTGAATTGGCCAAATCGACAATGAAACTAAGAGGAAGAGACTACAACGAAGTTAAGGGAGAATGGAAGGTGTTTGTTGCATGTACACAGAAACATTGTACACTGGTTAATACACTAGTAGGGTTTTAAGCAACAGGCTACAGTACATTCTAGCTGCACAAAAACCAGAGGTTTGCACACAGGTGCACGCACATCTCTTCATTCAGGCAAGCAGCATGTCTTGTTGTGGTTTAGGGACATGTCCCAGCTAGGCAAAAGCACCTGGGGATTCCTTAGAGCAGGGGCAGTGAAGGCTGTGGCCGCTCACTGAGGACCAGAGAGAGAACTGGTGGCTCTGGGGCTAAGCTCGCCAAACCCTTTCCAGAAAAAAAGGTTGAGAACATCCAGTGACCGATCCAAGTGCCTTCATTTTGTCCGGACTGGGTCTCGGTTTATTTACCCTTATATTTCCAGCTACCATCCACAAAGGGTCAGTTACAGGTGGGTAGCCGTGTTGGTCTGCCATAGTCAAAACAAAATAAAAAATCCTTCCAGTAGCACCTTAGAGACCAACTAAGTTTGTTCTTGGTATGAGCTTTCGTGTGCATGCACATGTATCTGAAGAAGTGTGCATGCACACAAAAGCTCATACCAAGAACAAACTTAGTTGGTCTCTAAGGTGCTACTGGAAAGAATTTTTTATTTTGTTTCATCCACAAAGGGGTTCTTGGTTTTTGTTCCAGGGAGTGGCGGTTAGTTGGTGGTGGTGGTGGGGATAGCAACGTATTTTGTGTTTTCCATTTTGAATTCTTATGCTGTAAACTGTCCTATGATTTTTGGATGATACAAATTCCATGAATTATTATTATTATTATGATCATCATTTTCTGCAATTGTTTTATTTTTTAATTATTATTATGCTATGTAAATTCTGTTTTTAATGTGGTACACTGGCCTGGGATCTTTGGATAAAGGGCAGTATATAAATGGAAAAATATAATAATAATAATATTAATATTATTAATAATAATAATACAGTGGTACCTTGGTTCTCAAACGCCTTGGTTCCCAAACACCAAAAACCCAGAAGTAAGTGTTCCAGTTTTTGAATGTTTTTCAGAAGCCGAACGTCCAAGGCGGCTGCCGGCTATTGTTTCCGGTGCACCTGCACCAATCAGAAGCTGCACCTTGGTTTTCAAACATTTCAGAAGTCAAATGGACTTCCGGAATGGATTAAGTTTGGAGCTTTTGTTTTTTGCTATTTATTTTGCGTTTTTGTTTTTGAAGCTTTTTCGGTTAATTTGGTTTTATTTATTTTTACTGTGCGGAACCCAGTTCAGCTACTGATGGATTCATTGTGTAACTGCGGAAATGGATAAAAGCTCCACACCCACACCAATCCAAACCATGACTGGTGCAGATAAGAAAAAAAAATAATTTTAATTTTTTTTCATCTATAATACAGTCTTATTTATTTTATAGTACAGTACATTGATTATTGCTTTCATTTTGTGGATCAATGGTCTATATATACATGGGGCTTCTTTGCTGGTTTTCTCAGGTTCTTACATCCCACAAAAAGTTGCCGCAAGATGGTGGGGACGTGTTTGTGTGACTTAGTGTTCAACTTAAATATTTTATGTAAAACGATAAAAAGTTCATATCAAAACATTTGTATTTTTTTCTCCTTTAAAAGTGTCTGTGGGAGTGGAATTTTTTGGTTTATTTTGTTCTTGATTTTATTATGTATTTTGTATTTTGTACTTTCATGCTGTGAACAGCCCTGAGATCTTCGGATGAATACTAATACTACTACTAATAATAATAATAATAATAATTTTTTTTATATTGTTTCTACTGTCATTCCCTTAGGTGACAGACTCTGGTGATATGAAATCTAAAGACAGGATGATAGAAATACAGGAATTGGTGCAGGAGAAAACAGCTATTGTGAGCCGACCTGAGTAGCCGGGAAAGAAAAGATATAAATCAAATTGGACAATCACACAAATATTTCTTATTTTAACCTGTTTCTTTTAAAAAAATCAATCCTGCAAAATAAATGTGTTTTTCAACCTTTGGTGATTGAAACTAAACTCTTTCATAAGCCCCTATAACATGTGGAAATTAGATGTATAAATACAGAGGAGAAAGTGATCTAACAAATATTTGAAAATGGTGAGGGTAAATTGAGGCAAGGCTTTCGAACGGACGCAGAATCTCTGACATTGCGTTGTATTTCAGGACACAAACGGGCAGTTAACATCTGGCTGTGGCAAAATGCAATGCAATTTTTTTGTGGGCAGTGGAATCGATCGGTTTTTAGAAGCTTCTTTTAAGATACATAACATTACCATTTGTTTATGCATACGCTAAAAACGTTGGTGGGCCACTGACCTGTCCACTAGGACGCTAATGGTACTAAAGAATAATTTTAAAAATGTGTTTCCCAGCAAAGCTGTTTTTTTATGATTCAGGCATCAAAATTAAGCAGGGTTTCGCAAAACGAGGAAAGGTATGATAACCTCATGGAAGAAAGTGAAGCTTTAAAATGTCGATCGAACAAGGATAAGACTGTTTTAATTCGTTTTGGGGACTAGTGGCTGTAAGACCTTGCTACCAGACTTTCCCTGCTGGTTTTCTCTTTCCCTTTAGCAAATATTTTAGCCTCCTTTTTATTTTATTTTATTTTATTTTATTTTATTTTATTTTATTTTATTTTATTTTATTTTATTTTATATGCTAGTAGTAATGCTTATTCTTTGTTAGCTGTATCATCTTCCCTTGCTCTCTCTTCCTCCACTTTGAAATAAAAAATTGTTATTAATAATATTTCTTTCCTCTGCAGGGATTCATGTTACATTCCTGACTATTCTGCTTTTTGCCAGTCAATAGCACACTGATGAATTGGGTATAGATTTACGGTTAGGTGGCTTTGGTAAAACTGTTGTTGCTTTCTCAACTGTTGCTTCTTTCTTTGCCGCAAAAAGTATCACAAATTTTAGTAGCAAAACGAGAGAGAGGGAGAGAGAGAGAGAGAGAGAGAGAGAGAGAGAGGTGTCTGTTTTGATTCAAGGAGTGCGACGTTCTCAACAAGCACCAATGAATGTCTCGAGATTAACGGACACAAGCCAGCTCTTATCAATAATTGTAAAACAATTAAAATGCTACTTGTAAAACAATTTTAAAAATCAGCTGTAAGGGGCACGAAAATATACACAGAGGCAGAGGGAAAGGTGAAATTATATGTGATTTTATTCCCCCCCCCACTATTATTTTTATTTAAAAGACAGTTTGCCGTTTGAGTGACCGTTGAAGTTACTGCGAGTTTAGCAACCCAACAGAGGGCAAATAAATGTTCCGAATAAGCGAAGAGACAGGCTGTGTGGAGGTTTCAGGCTCCTACTGCTCTGGATATCGAGCTGAAAGGGAGGTATAAGAGACCCAGAGAGTCTGTGCTATATTTTGAAGGTATTTCACAGTCGAAACTGTAGGTGCTTCACTTTTAAAGGATCTCAATAAAAGGGGCTGCCTAGTTTATTTTTTATTATTACAAAAAAGCAAACAAACAAATGAAGCCCCAAACTCGTCAGTGTTATTTTTGTTGGCGAGCAAAATAAGAACTGAGAGTTGAGCAAAACAGAACAAGAATGTGATATCGGGAGCAGGAGCACAGAGGTGCAGAAAGTTCTGAGGATGTTAAATTATAATGAGCTAAGCCAACTACCAGCAGCAAACACTTCGCTGTTATACGAACTAGGAACAGTCCACCGTCGACACAATACAGCATTGTTCGTCCGTTCTTTGTAATGTAAAATACAAGGAGGCATTTCCAACCATCGCATCATATAATACAACCGCTGTGAAAATAATGAACATTTGATCTGAGAATCGGCAGACTACAGAAGCACGGTTCGTGTGATCTGGCAAAAATAATAATAATATTGAAAGACAATATAAGAATTGGACGAGAGCAAAGATTCGATGAGCGCATGCAAACCAAGTTGTGAAGTTCTAAGTACTTGCTTGGGGAACAGAATGATACCTTAAGACAATTGCCCTTGCTTTATGCTAGGGGAAGGATCTGAAATAATCTGGGTAAATAAGGGACCCTCTGGTCTAAAGATCCAGTTTAATCTAGATTAAGGATGATGGAACTGGAATTTGGTTAATGGTTATTTTAAAAGTTTCCAGATCTTCAGTGAGAAAGGGGAGAAAGAACCATTAAAGAATTCTAGCCTTAAAGAGTTCTAATTCTATATGGGAATTCTAACGGCAACTCTTCAAGAACACAACTCTTGTTCTGTCTCAGCTCAGAGAACCAAGATTCATGTCTAACTAAAGGAAGGAAGGAACAATAGCAGAACCATTTGAAAGAGTACACAATTAGTATTGGTCATCTCCATTCTATTCCATTCAATCGCACTTGTAAATCCAAGCACATTATATTCCAACCAGCTGCTCCAACCACACGTGTGGCAGGCAACATTGCTTATCTTTCCTTCTTTTGACATATCCAGATTTTGGAACCTTCCTCCCCCACTGCATTTCCCACAGAGGCTAAAGTTCAGCCGACGTCCTGGTCCCCAGCCATCTCGTGTCATCTTTCACTTTGCACGCTCCAGGAGATCTCAAAGACAGAATGTGATGGCTGACTTCTCCTCTAGAAAGAAGGTCATTATCCGTCTAACCCACATCTAGAGTTAGCTGTCACCTCCTTTGGGGGTTTCCAGTATTTCAAGAGTTTTTCAGCAGACACCATCAACTCACACTTTCTCTCTACAGTCCAAAGAGTTAATGTTCTCCACTCCCGTCATTACTGAAGTGTCTTCATGGTAGTTCCATCAGATTTATATATATATATATATATATATATATATTTAAGAAGGAAAGAATAAAACTCAGGTTCCTGGCTAAGTCACACTGTGTCAAACTTCTTAAGATCTTCCACCTTCTTGTGCCAGCAATTGGTTCCTTCCGGTCCCAGCAAGTCACAGATTTGACACCCAGGCGCAACTCAGGTGTGGTGTGGAGTGTTCATGCATGTGTATTTTTTTTCCTCCTTCTATAAAGCTGCCACGATTGCCCCTGGTCAGAATTGTTCTGTATTTTTTTTTTCCCCTGCAGCCCCACCAGCACTTTTCACAGTCAGGATTTATTCTCCACATTGTTGTCTGCAGTCAAAGTCGCTCGAAAAAAATCTTAGGCTCCCAGCAGCACTAAAAATACATAACAGCTTCCTTACAATAATGGCTGTGAATCACAGCATTCCTCGCCAGACATAAGTAGTTAAAATAGGGTGGAATTTTTTTTCTCTTTTTTTCCAGTGGAAAAAAAAAAAGTTGAAATGAAACTTTTCGAAAAGTTCAAGTGAGAAATGGGGAAAAGGTTGAAAGGACTCCCCTACCGTCTAACAATATTAAAGTCTGCCTCAAATTTACAAACGTACTCAGCCACATCAAACGCGGTGGCTTCAAACACACGCGCTGGCTTCAAACGTGCCGGCTTCAAACCCGGGAGCTTCAAACACCCGCGCCAGCTTCAAATGCGGAAGCTTCAAACATCCTTACGGCAGCCATTTTGCTCGCGCTCAAAAGAGCACAACCTTAGACACCTTCGACAGGCACCTTATCCACTAGGCTACACAGAGTCTTTGTTACAAGAAAAGAATTATTGGAATTTGTCGACGTTAAATTAGCCCATAGAGGGAGCTCACACCGTCCCACAAATGTACAGTAATTGGGAACATACTGTAATTTAAAACGTATTTCTATTAAGATCTCTATAGAGAGGCTACCAGAGGTCAACGTTGACAATTCCTTCCTTGTACCAACCTCTGAGTGCCAACGGAACTTCATTCAAATTAAGCCCCAATTGACCACGTACTTTGTAACTTCAACCAGAAGGAGAAGATTCGGTTGCATATTCTGCATAGCACGGCCCCGGTTCTTATAATGATTATTTGCATCTGATGTCGCAACATGTAAAATCCGTTGTAAGACTATAACAAGAATGAGGGTGTAGTAATTGGAATTGTCATGGCAATGCTGTGGAACCACGTGGTCCTGCTAAGACGTCTATAGTAGAGCTCTTTTTATAGCTTGCCCAGACTCGCTATTGTGTCTCGCCATGGCCTATATTTCATGCAGTGACTTCTTTTTTTTTAAACAAAAAATATATACTGTGCTATGATTGATATTCGAAGATCGACAATCAAATTGAAGCTGTCAGATGTTAAATGGCCTTTCCCCCCAGATAAACACAAGGTAAACAAAATCCAAGATTCCTGCGGAGATATAGAACAGAAAGCCCACTCAACAAAAGGAAACAAAGAGTAAATGGGGAAATGTCAGACCGGTGTTTGGATTTCAAGAGGCGTGTGTTGGTAGATTCTAAATATTTTAATTCATTTGTGTTTTGCGAGACAGACGAGGCGTGAAAGCAATGCCCAATGTTGGAGAAGTCACGTTTATCTGAAAATGAACATGGCGGAGAACCCAGCGACCATGTTGTAGGCAGCATTAAAAGAGCAACTCCCATCACTGTGAACGTGGCTTTTAGGGCGATGGGATGACTTCCTGCAATCGATAATATTAAGACATTCCTGTAAACCTGAATTTTCAAAATGTCTTCCCAAGCACCCGTTATGTTGCGTTCTGTCTTCCCCTCCTCACAAACACACCCTGCAAGTAGATTTTTGTTCCCTTCATTTCTCACACATATTCACTTCCCTTCATTTCTCACACGTATAGAGGAGGGTGAAAGGTTGTTTTCTGCTTCTCCAGAGAAGCGGACACAGAGCAATGGATTCAAACTACAAGAAAGAAGATTCCACCTAAACATTAGGAAGAACTTCCTGACAGTGAGAGCTGTTCGGCAGTGGAATTTGCTGCCAAGGAGTGTGGTGGAGTCTCCTTCTTTGGAGGTCTTTAAGCAGAGGCTTGACAGCCATCTGTCAGGAATGCTTTGATGGTGTTTCCTGCTTGGCAGGGGGTTGGACTGGATGGCCCTTGTGGTCTCTTCCAACTCTAGGATTCTATGATTCTATTCTATGATTCAACAGAGAAGCAGAAGGTTCGGACGCGCCTCAAAATGCTTCAGTGATATCAGCGTTTATTTACCAAAGCCAAACTAAATGTATTTCCATCGGAAGTGCTAAATGGTAGACTGAGAGACACCCCTTATCAGAAGAGGCTCTGTTTGTGTTCTCAGGACGCCGATTGCATGAAGCATATTTTATTGCACTGTGGGCAGTACGAGCAAGCAAAGGACCAACTGACCAAACTCCTACTGGCAAATCTGCCGGGGAAATCTGAAGCCTCCCATATTAAGTATCTTTTGGATGACAGGTCTAATGATATTACACTGTCCGTGGCAAAGTTTCTCTCGGAAGTGAAAAGAAATCAGGATCCTCATGCTTGAGACAAAACAAAATGACCACCTCAGTTCCTCTCTCTTTTGTGGTTGGCTGTCTTTATTGTATTTTGTTCTGAAATTGTCTGATGGGTCTTTGGACCGCAATAAAGATTTATTATATTATTATTATTATTATTATTATTATATTATCCATTTATTCCTTGCTTCCCAAAGGGATTTCAAGAAAGGGATTGGATTGGATGATAGTCTCACAAACCCAGCTAAACATCCGCTAAACATCTTGCTCTATGAGTTCCGATGGGCTTGCATAACTATTATTTAGCAAACATCTGAAGGCAGCCTTGTTTAGGGAAGTTTTTAATGTGTGACATTTTAATGTATTTTAATCTTTGTTGGAAGCCGCCCAGAGTGGCTGGGGAAACCCAGCCAGATGGGCGGGGTACAAATAAATTATTATTATTATTATTATTATTATTATTATTATTATTATTTTATTATTTTGAGAATGCGTTCATATTCCCAGCAACAGAATTTTCACTACATCCAGTACCCTTTAAATGTAAACTCTGAATTGTGTGGTGGGAGCCCCATTTTTCTTGTGGGCTTATCCTTGCTGCAACGTGTCGAGAACAGCAGCCGCACGAGTACTGAACAGATCGATTAATTTCATTTACAATTCGCTCCCCATAAAATATCTCAAAGTGATTTTACAATAATAATTTTTTAAAAATCTCTGATAAGAACCACCACACAATTTCATGTATAAAAATGTATTTTTTAAAAAAAATGTCCAAATTGAAAATGCAGTAATAATTTTTTTAAAAAACGTAAATATATTTATGTATGCTACCACGGCAGCAAGGATACTTTAAGCCCAGAAATGGAAGCAACAGGAACTTCCAACGTGGCAGACAAAAATGATTGAATACGCAGAACTGGCAAGGCTGATAGGGAAAATCCAAAAGCAGCATGACGAACTGTTTGAAAAGGACGAGAGTAAATTTGCACAGTACAGTGGTGCCCCGTGTTACGCACGCAATCCGTTCTGGATCGCGGTACATAACACAGGCATGCTTAACACGAACGCCCCCCCCCCAAAAAAACAGAGGTTCGCTCCTTTTTGCGCTTCTGCGCATGCGCTTCTGCGCAGAACACATCTGTCCACCTGCGCATTGCGCGCACTCCGGGGAGGACTTCCGGGTTGCGGAGGTCCGTAAGTCGAACATACGCAACACAGAGCGTACGCAAATCGAGGTATGACTGTATATAAAGCAACATTGCAAACATTTGAAAACATTTGCAGGATTGATTTAAAATATTTTGTTAGGTTATGATTTGATACCTGTTTATAAATATTAGAAGTACAGTGGTACCTCGGGTTAAGAACTTAATTTGTTCTGGAGGTCCGTTCTTAACCTGAAACCGTTCTTAACCTGAGGTACCGCTTTAGCTAATGGGGCCTCCCGCTGCCGTCGTGCGATTTCTGTTCTCATCCTGAAGCAAAGTTCTTAAACCGAGGTACTATTTCTGCGTTAGCGGAGTCTGTAACCTGAAGCGTCTGTAACCCAGAGTACCACTGTAAGTCTTTTAAGTATGGAGATAAGGTAAATAGGGCGATTCAGAAATGCAAGGATGAAAGTGATTACATATGGAAGTCAAGGAGGGGGGTGGGAGGAAGTCAAAGCTCAATTTGAGCAAAGATATATGTGATGAAGAAATTTTATTTGGTTGTTATAAAAGAAAATGTAATAAACATTTAAAAAAAAAAAACCTTCTGTAGGGAAAGACGGTTAGAAAGAATTGGGCAGGTAAAAAACAATTTCAGTTGCAGCACAGGTACATCCTGGGATGAAGACCACAATTTATGAAATTGAGATGTGCAGGTCTGGATGGACTTATTGAGCAAAAGACTTTGTCCCTGTACTTGAGAGGAGACGCCAGGCCAAGGCCAGCCAGCCCCTACGGAAGAAGTCTCTGCTGAAGGATATCAATAAGATTGGCAAAATAAATTATCGAACTATGCAGGGCAAATTAGTTAATCTGAAACCCAAAGAAGAAAGAGGACTTTGAGTTTAAAAAAAGGAAGGGGCAAATGTTTAATGCATATCTCTTAAGCTTTGTGTATAGATTTCTACATTAGAGTAACTTTTAAAAGTCACTTGTAATAAGACGAAGGTTTCAAAATTGGATTGTTAAGAATATAAGGTTTTTATGGATGTGCTCAACACAATGCAGGCATGTGCAAAGTCTGTTTCGGGATTTAATCCAGACGGGTGGCAGTTTATTTCCTGGTCAACAACTTTGGTCGGCCCTTTGGTCGGCCCTTACGGACCTTCACTTCATCAAACCTGGCCCTCTTTGGAAAAAGTTTGGACACCACTGTTTTACAACATAGAATAGGCAAAATGTTTCAGGGAGAGCACACCGCTTAGTCTCCTACCCTAAAGAAGTTTATTTTAGTTGTCCTTGAGTGTATGATTGTAAATCACCTTGAAATGTATATGGAAGGCAATTCTTGTTGTTGTTGTTGTTGTTGTTGTTCTAGATTCAATTAAGCAGTTGTGGTACCTGTAGCTAGCCCTTTTTCTCCCATGCACCCATTGAAATCACCTTGGGGGGTTGAGAGAACCCTCAAAAAATGCATTGCGGGGGGGGGGAGAAGGGAGATTGGCTCTGCATGGCGAACAAAAATGCTTTTGTTGATGGAACTATCATAATAGTGCAATGCTGAATTCCTCCTTATTTTATTTTTTTAGTTTAGTTTAGTTTAGTTTAGTTTAGTTTAGTTTAGTTTAGTTTAGTTTAGTTTAGTTTAGTTCGTTTGAAAGAAATGCTTTGAACTATTTCAGCCCAGGGCATGTTGAACTGGATATCATGGGAGGAATGGGTACTGCTGAAAATGACATTCCTATGAGTAGTTCTTCACCATAAAGTAATAATAATATCATACCATGTTAAACCCTTTTAATTTGCCCAGACCAGGGTGGATAAAAATCAATGATTTTTTAAAAAAAAACAATCAAAAAATCGGATTTTTTTTATTTAAATCAATTTTTTTAAAAAAAATAAAATGCTTTTTGAGGAAAATATATTACCATCCAAAGGTTATTCAATCATGAAATAAAGATTAGTTTTTTAATTATGTAGAATAAGGCTGTATATGTTTAATTTTTTGGTAAATAAATTCCATTAATCCATTCACAATGTCATTTATGCTCTTCCAGAGGTTTTTGTAAGATTATTGGGCAGTTTCTCTGCCTACAAGATATTATCACAGATGCTTGGTTTACTTTTGCAGTTCTCAAAACTGAATTTGACTCAGCAGAGATCACATGCCTCTTCTTCACAGCAAAAATGTTATAACATGAACAGAGTTGAGAAAAAGACCTTAATCCTATTGTTCTACAAACCTATGAATACAGAATCAACCCCTTCAGTGTTAAGTTTCAAGAAGTTCAGTGAATAGAATAGAAACAATATTTTTCTGATTGTTTGGAGTGGAATGGATCTAATAAATCTATTTAAATTGTTATTATTAAGGTAATGATTATTTTTCTCCTTCCTAAGTACAACAGAAAAGTTGTCCAAATATGAATGATTAACCTATTAAACTGGGGATAAAAAAACTAATATGAAAAGTTGTTATTCTAAAAATCTTCATCTACTTGCATATTAAAGTTATACCAGCAAGAATTAGTCTTTATGTAGAAAACTGTGATTTAAATCAAGCCTTACTGACTAGTGATTTAGTGATTTAAATCTTGATTTAAATCAGTTTGATTTAAATCTTGATTTAAATCAGTTTGATTTAAATCAAATCCACCCTGGCCATTTAAAGTGTTGGTCTATAGCTGGCCCAGACATTTAAAGTGTTGGTCTATAGCTGCTCTGTTTTATTTTCTTTAACTGCATTGTTTAGGTATGACAATGAACTGGGGCTTAAAAGAGTTCTATTAATTACAGTATAATATTATAAAGTAATATAATTATTGCCACCTTGCCATCATTGTATGGGAGTTGCATGTAAGGAGCTCACCCCAAGATAACGTGTCTGTCAAGGAATTATTCTCTTGCTTCAATGTGGCTGATTCTGCTATACCTAACACTCTCACCCTCCACCCCGTATAGGAAGAAGTGCTCAGATGATTTAATTGTTCTCATCTGAGGCAAATCTCATGATTTGTCTGGAGAGACGAAAACCGCAAGCTTGGGTATGGAGAGCAGAGCAGCATAACTGAACGATGGGGGAAGTATCAAAGCAGTCCCACCATTGGGTAAACACACACTTGTGAAAGTAAGTGACTCTGAGAATAATAATAATAATAATAATAATAATAATAATAATAATAATATACACCCATCTGGCCAGGAGGAGGAGATGAGCTTCCAAGTCACCTGATTAAAAGCAGCTTAAGAATTTATAGATCAAACCCATCACTTTAAATCCGTTGAGCAGCTTCATTTTTGTCCCTGTGGTCGCAGAGATGTTGTTTATGGACTGCCTGGCAATCAAATAGCGCGAAGGTTATTTTCCTGTGAAAATGTTGAGATAGGTCTCTCTAAGAATGTGAACATTGCAAAGGAGAGACATGACAGTGCAGATCTAGATGCGGAAATCAAGGTTCATGGAATG
The DNA here is from genome assembly GCA_900245905.1 of Lacerta viridis. Classification (NCBI taxonomy): domain Eukaryota; kingdom Metazoa; phylum Chordata; class Lepidosauria; order Squamata; family Lacertidae; genus Lacerta; species Lacerta viridis. Next base: position 26,107 of record OFHU01002843.1, on the reverse strand, counting down.
GAGAGCATTGGACTCGGACTGAGGTGTTCTGGTCTGAATTCCCTGCTTGACCATGAAGCTCTCTGGGCAGCCTTGGACCAGTCCTTCTATCTCACTCTGATCTCCTTCACAAGGGGCAATATGCTGTGGCTGGACTTTTGGTGCAGACAGGTTCCTGCCAGCGCTTTACTCCTGAGCTTCAAAGCTTGCACCAGGCCAGGCTCATGGTTTTTACATTCATTTGCAAAGCCCTTAACAGGGTGGGTCCAGGATATCTTGAGGACTGTTTTATGCCTGTCTGAAGTCTTGCTGGAGGGAAGTCACTGTTAGTGGCTCAGAGGCATGCTCACATCTACCAGGAGCCATGAATTTAATAATAATAATAATAATAATAATAATAATATAATAATAATAATAATTTATTTATTTATACCCCACCCATCTGGCTGGGTTTCCCCAGCCACTCTGGGCAGCTTCCAACACAATATTAGTTCTGTTCTGTAGAACTCCCTTCTGGTTGAAATCAGACAGGCTTCATCCCTGCTGAACTTGTTAAATACATTTAAGAGAGAGAGTGTGTTATGTACTGAGTTGAATAGGATCCAAAATGCAGCAGTCTGATTGGTCCTAGAGCAATAGGATTCAGAATGCAGCAGTCTGATTGGTCCTAGAACAATAGGATCCAGAATGCAGCAGTCTGATTGGTCCTAGAACAATAGGATCCAGAATGCAGCAGTCTGATTGGTCCGCAGGAGCCACCCAATCCAGCTCCAGGTGGAAGTGAATCCGCAACCCGATTGGCATACAGGAGTATCTAGCCAATCACGTGGGGCCCATTGTGTAAATAGTGTATATAAAGCAGACATTTTGGGGGAACTGCATTCCTCGCTACAATGAGCTGAATAAAGAGCATGAAATCCACACTTGACTCCGAGTATATTTCAGAGATCCTAAAGTTGAGGCTCCAGTACTTTGGCCACTTCATGAGAAGAGAAGACTCCCTAGAAAAGACCCTGAGGCACAAGGAGAAGGGGACGACAGAGGATGAGATGGTTGGACAGTGTTCTCGAAGCTACTAACATGAGTTTGGCCAAACTGCGAGAGGCAGTGAAGGATAGGCGTGCCTGGCGTGCTCTGGTCCATGGGGTCACGAAGAGTCGGACACGACTGAACGACTGAACAACAATAACAACAAATATTTCAGAGAGAGATAGAAAGAGAGAGCAGGCATTTCAAGTAAACTTTTCTGATTTTATGGTTACTTTTAACAGATTTTATCCTTCGCCTCTCTTTCATCACATTATTGTGCACTGAGTAGAAATGGCAGTATTAAGCAATATACAAACTGTTGAAATAAAATAAATAAATAAGGTTGTACAGAAACAGCAAGAACATCTGGTAAGGATGTTTTGCCACAGGGGACGGGGGAAGATGTGTGCTTGTTTAACTTTGGGCTGACCTGGTAATAGTAAATCTGTGTAAAACAGCTCTGAATGCCCTCTATCTTATACTGTAGTCTTGTTCAGTATCGACTTGGACTCCAAAAATTAGATCTAGCAAGTCACATACTTAAAAAACTAAACTTGTGCTATTATCTGCCTACCTGGAGACCCAAACTATTGAGTTCTGTTTCCACAGTATTGGACCAAATATAAGCCATACCTGAATATAAACTGCACCTTTAAAATTCAAATGGGGGGAGAGAGAAAAAAAAGACAATACCCAGATATAAGCTGCTCCCTTAAAATTCCACAGGCACTCACACCCGTTACGTTTTACTGTATGTCTGTTTCAGAAGTGATACCGTAAAAGCCAATTTCTGTAAGGTCGCGAATTTATGCCGCACTTTAACTTTTCACAGTTGGAATTTTTTGGGGGGGGGGGAGTGAGGCTTATATTCAGGCCAATGCGATATATAAGCAGCATATGTATTCTTAAAATAAGGAACAAATAATATACCCTCCCACCTGAAATGTAACTAGATTTGCTCTGTGTGTGTCTGGGCGTATGTTGTGCTGAAAAAAATTACACATCACTTAGGAAGACAGGCGAACTAATACCAGTGTACTGGAAGAAGCAAAGATCACCAGTGTTGAAGCAATGATTCTTCAACATCAACTTCGTTGGACTGGTCATGTTGTGCAGATGCCTGATGATCGTCTTCCAAAGCAACTACTCTATTCCAAACTTAAAAATGGAAAGTGTAATGCTGGTGGTCAACAAAAGAGGTTTAAAGACTCTCTCAAGGCAAATCTTTAAAAATGTAGTATAAACACTGACAACTGGGAAACACTGGCCTGCGAGCGCTCCAGTTGGAGAACAGCCTTACCAAAGATGTGGGCTTTGAAGAAACTCAAACTCAGGACGAAAGGGAGGAAATGGCTAAGAGGAAGGCAGGTTTGGCAAACCCTCACCATTATCAACTCCCACCCGGAAACCTATGTCCCCACTGTGAAAGGACGGGTGGATCCAGAATTGGCCTCCACAGTCACTTACAGACTCATTGTTAAAACCGTGTTTATGGAAGACAATCTTACTCGGCTATGAGTGATCGCCAAAGGAGGAGGAGGAGGTGGTGGTGGTTGTGCTGTTCTATAGGCTGCAAAGCGAATGGGGGGGGCTGCCCTGGGTGTGGGGAACCCTGGGTGTGGGGAACCCTGGATGCTGGTAAATGACCACTTTCACTGGCTCCAGCAAGCATGGCCAGTGGCCACAGATTATGGGAGTTGTAGCTCAGCAACTTCTGGAGGACCAAGGCCTGCCTTCCACCTTTATGCACGCACAACAAAAATCCCACGCATACAAATGTGCCTTGGTGTTCACAATATTTTGTGTTCTGTTATGACACAGAAGCAGCTCCCGGGTGCAAATTGCGCAATGCAAGGGGGACCTTTAAGGAGGAAGGTTTTGAAAACGTGTTTGGCAACTTCTACTTGCAAGAAATTTGGAAACTACTTGTGGCCGCTTTGGAAAATATGGCCCCGACTGTGGCTTCAATTGCATGCTTGAAACATAAGCTTTGTGAAACCCGTTTGCAGTAATACAAGCTGACCACAAAGTATAACTATGAAGTCCTTTTATTGACCATTCTAAGCAAAGTGACATCGTTTGCCGATACGTTTACCCCCCTTCCCTGTATAGATTTCAGATTGCCCTCATAATCTCCTGCTCTAAAACCTACATTTTCTTATGTCAATTTTCTTGTCCTACATACAGCTCCTAGTGTGAAGAGGTTCAGCACTTAAATCTAGTTGCAGGATGTATAAAATAAGAGGCAGAAGAAGATAAGGTACAAAAGGCACAGTGACCTTGACAGAGCTTTCTATTATTAGGAAGTATTTCCTACTTGGGGAAAAAAAAGAGAAATGATTTAAGTGTGAGAGAAACTTGTATTTCATAATGTCTCTCTCTTTTGCCCATTTTTTTTGGGGGGGGGTCTTACATAGGAACATAGGAAGTAGGTCTACACCAAGTCAAGCCTTTGATCCATCTACCTCAGTAACGTCTGCACTGACCGGCAGCAGCCCTCTGGGATTTCCAACAGGGGGTATATCCCCTGGAGATGCTGTAGATTAAACCTGAGGCCCTCTGCATGCAAAACAGATGCTTCACCATTGAACTTCACCCCGTCCTTTGGAGACTGATTAAAAAATGTTGTGGAGCCTTTGTGTCACATGGCAAAAAATTGGGCTTTGAGATGTTGTAAACTGTAATGGGCCTGATGGTTGCAAAATGGGTAAAGTCACCTTGAATAATCTCTCTCTCTCTCTCTCTCTCTCTCTCTCTCTCTCTCTCTCTCTCTCTCTCTCTGTGTGTGTGTGTGTGTGTGTGTAAGGTAAAGGAGCCCTGGACAGTTAAGTCCAGTCAAAGGTGACTATGGGGTTGCAGAGCTCATCTCGCTTTCAGGTCGAGGGAGTCAGCATTTGTCCACAGACAGCTTTTCCAGGTCATGTGGCCAGTATGACGAAAACGCTTCTGGCACGACGGGACATCGTGACGGAAGCCAGACTGGCGTGCTTTCAAACTGCTAGGTTGGCAGGAGATGGGACAGAGCAACGGGAGCTCACCCCATCGCAGGGATTCAAACCTCCGACCTTCTGATTGGCAAGCCCAAGAGGCTCAGTGGTTTAGACCACAGTGCCACCCACATCCCATATAGAGAGAGAGAGAATGAGCCAGTGTGGTGTAGTGGTTAAGAGTGGTAGACTCGTAATCTGGGGAACCGGGTTCGTGTCTCCACTCCTCCACATGCAGCTGCTGGGTGACCTTGGGCTAGTCACACTTCTCTGAAGTCTCTCAGCCCCACTCACCTCACAGAGTGTTTGTTGTGGGGGAGGAAGGGAAAGGAGAATGTTAGCCGCTTTGAGACTCCTTCGGGTAGTGATAAAGTGGGATATCAAATCCAAACTCCTCCTCCTCCTCCTCCTCCTCCTCCTCCTCCTCCTCCTTTCTCCCTTAATTCATAACTAATTCTTTCTCCCTTAATTCATAACTTAATTCATAATTAACCCTCAGCAATAGCAACAGCACAAAAAGAAGAAAAAAATTGTCCATACTGCTCATCATGTATAAAGCTCCCTAAATCTGTACAGTCATACCTTGGAAGTTGAATGGAATCCATTCCAGAAGTCCGTTCGACTTCCAAAACATTCGGAAACCAAAGCGCGGCTTCTGATTGGCTGCAGGAAGCTCCTGAGGCCAATCAGAAGCCCCAGAAGCCCCCGTCAGACGTTCGGCTTCCCAAAATAGTTCGCAAACGGGAACAATCACTTCCAGGTTTGTGGCATTCGGGAGCAAAAACATTCGAGAACTAAGCTGTTCGAAAACCAAGGTATAATTGTATATGGGATTGCGAGCGCAAAGCCTGTTCCAACTGGACTTGCCCCTATCTGCAGGGTCATGTATCACTAACTGCCCACTGAGAAGGACTGAGACAGAGGGGTGGGGAGAGACCACTCCACAGTTTTGAGCTGGTTTATAACCGTAATAAACAAATGAATGAATGAATGAATGAATGACCACTCCACAGCCTGCTCCAGCTTGCCTTTCCTCTCACCCCACAGAGCCATCAGTTGTGAATGGCTTGGTAGTCTGGTGGTGCCCACCTTCTCTCTGTTTGATCACATTGCTGCTGTTTACCGGAAGGTCCAGGGGGAGGGGAGGTGGCAGAGAGATTGTTGTGGTGCAAACACACCCACAGGAGTGCCAGATCAGCTCTACTCGTGCATTTGCACCATACCAACTTTGTGGCCACCTTGCTTCTCACAGGAAGCAGCAGCAACGCAACCAACCCAATGTCAAGTGAGTGGCAGCTCCCCACCCAGCCCTCTAAGGAAGGATTCTGGAAGATGGAGGCAAGCAACGAAGACAACACAAGCTGCTCCAGCCAAACCTTCCCCTCCATCCACAGAATCATCTATCACCATGCGCCTTCTGGGACAGATTCCACGAGCGAGGGAGACAAAAACCAGTTCAGAGCCTGCTCCAACAGGGACTTGCCCTTAGCTCACAGGGCCATCTACCACCAACAGTCTTGTGAGATGGATTCCATGAACGAGAGAGAGGTACTTGAAGAGAAATGCATGTGAGTCTGCAGCTGCTAATTTCAGCCTGGGCACAGAATCCTTCATCAATAGGCATGGCTTGAACCTGCGCTGACCAAGACAAACGCTTCAACTTCCATGGAAACAGATAGACTAGATGAGTTTCTTTTCTCCTCCACTAACTCGCCTTGGCTGCGTCTTCATTTTCAGACTGCTATTCCTCCAGGATTAATTATAACTAGTTATCTACTGATATCTACAGTAATACATATTGCTTCCGAGCACGCACCAGTGAGTTCTGTAATGGCTTGTGTATACACTTGAAATGTAAAACAACATTCCCATTGATAAATCTCGAGCTATAGGTTTCTTTGCTTGCTCTTAGATTTAATGATGCAACAGGACAGATGTATGGGCAAATGGGAAATAATGGATTCACGCTGAATAGATGCACAATAAGATTAAAATCTAGGCTGAAAGGAGGCATGCAACTCTTTGAGTTAAGTAGGTTTCTTTCTTTCTTTTTTTAAAAAAATACATTTTCATATTCTTTCCCTTTATTCATTTCTCAGGAAATACAGGTGGGAGCATTTGCCTTTTCTGCTCTGTACCAAGAGAATAGATTTTTAACCCATCTCTTTATATTTCCCCTGACGCTCTTGAGAGTACAATAGAAAACCTCTTCCAATCTCTGGGGTCTCTGAAAAACCTGCTTTTTCCTGCCTTCTGTAGAAGGATGCTCTCACTGCACATAGGGCCTCCCTGCTTTGAATCCCCTTGGAGTTCTTGTTGCCATGCCAACCCCGGTGCTCCCTCTCGACTCCCCAAACTACTGGAAGTCACAGGCCTACTTAACAAAGCTGACTTTGAAAGTAGTTGATGGGTTGCCGCTGTGGTCGATGAGGGCTCAGCCTCCAGGATGGGCCTTCAAGAAGAAGAAGAGGAGGAGGAGGAGGAGGGGAGTGTGGACTTGATACTCCGCCTTTCACTCCCCTTAAGGAGTCTCAAAGCGGCTAACATTCTCCTTTCCCTTCCTCCCCCACAACAAACACTCTGTGAGGTGAGTGGGGCTGAGAGACTTCAAAGAAGTGTGACTAGCCCAAGGTCACCCAGCAGCTGCATGTGGAGGAGTGGGGAAGCGAACCCGGTTCACCAGATTACGAGTCTACCACTCTTAACCACTACACCACACTGGCTTCTCATTGGAGAACATGGACTAGGTGTTCTTTTTCAGGTGTCCTGAACCTGCTCTCACCTCTCAGGCCTGCAAGTCCTCTCCTGAGTTTTCCAAGTCTTGCTAGTCCACCTGCCTATCTCCAACAAGGAGGCACATGGGGGCACTGTCTCACCAATCTTGGTCTGCCCTCAACCAACTCCTACCTTTCTTCCACTCTACCATTCTCAATAAGCACCAGCCAGCACTGTCTGTTTCCTTCACCCCACCTGGCAGAGCCTTCTCTGTGGTTGCCCCTCAGTTATGGAACCTATAGAGCTGCATTTGTCCCTCACACTGGCATTTCTCCTCCACTGTCCATCAAATCACGCACTTTTTTTGCCCAAGCCTTCAGGGAAGGATAACAATGGGTTATAGTTTCTTTCTTCCCACTTGCTGGAAGGTGTTGTTATTTCGTTGTCATTTTTACCGGAGTGTTCTTGCTGTTTTGTTTTGCTATTAGATTGAATCATAAGTAGGGATGGAGGAGAAATTTGATCCGGTTTGCATTTAACATAATCGAAGGGACATTTCCAGCTATCCCATTCTTTGCCCTTGAAAGCCTTATGAGAAGCTGCTGTAGGAGTGACTGTGAGAAACATGGAAGGGGTGTTTCTAGGACTAAGGTGAAACTGTGAAGCTCCCTTGTCATTTTTGCTATTCGATGCTGCACATTGCTTAAGTAACCTTGTTATATTCATAGTATTGCAATATGGGGTTTTGTACATTATATAACCTTTTTTTGCTATGCAGCTGCTACTATACTATTCCTTTGCTTTGTTATTGTGCAACTGTTACTCCGTTATTTTGCTTTGTTACGAAATTGTTTTTGTAGCGTTTGCTTGAAATGTATTCCTTTTCTGTTGTAAGCCACTTTGAGCATGTTGTTGTTGTTTTTTTGAGGGGAGGGGAAGTGGCATACAAATAAAATCACTCACTCACTCAAATTGTGATCCCGCCTAATCCACTCTTCCCAAAATACATGAACTTAACCTCAGCCATCCTTTAAAACTTGCACGTCTCCAAATCTTGCAGTGTGGTAATGTTCATATTTGAGTGACACACAAAATCGCTTTGGACTTGGGGAAATCGCTCTGCAGAAACGTGCGTGCTATGCAAAATTGCACAGGAAAATGTGTGCATTAGGAGAAAAATTGCTGATGGATTTTGATGAAGACCTCTTTTTAAAATAAATGTTAAATTTAAACATGCAGGGGACAAAGCTGTATTGTAACTTTTAATTAATAAATGTTTTAAAAAACAACAACCCTCAAATTGAAGAACTGAGCTTATGATTGGAAAAGATGAGAAACTGAAAAGGACATATTTGCCCACTCTAAGTATGTCTTTAGAAGAAGTGCAAGATAAAAATGGAAGAAGCAAATGAATGACTGAATGATCTCAGTCTCCCTCTTTTCCTGAGATTCTCATTTGACTGCACTGAGCGCAACTCCTTACTCAGTTCATTTGCCTTCTCTGTCTTCTTCTTTGGTGATTGTCTTCCATAAACACGGTTTTAAGATTGTCTTCCATAAACACGATTTTAACAATGAGTCCATAAGTGACTGTGGAGGCTAATTCTGGATCCACACATCCTTCCACAGTGGGGACATTGGTTCCTGGATGGGAGTTGATCAGGATGTGGGTGGCGCTGTGGTCTAAACCACTGAGCTTCTTGGGCTTGCCAATCGGAAGGTCGGCGGTTCGAATCCCAGCAACGGAGTGAGCTCCCATTGCTCTGTCCCAGCTCCTGCCAACCTAGCAGTCTGAAAGCACGTCAAAGTGCAAGTAGATAGGTACCACTGTGGAGGGAAGGTAAATGGTGTTTCCGTGAGCTCTGGCTTCCGCCACGGTGTTTCATTGTGCCAGAAGCAGTTTAGTCATGCTGGCCACATGACCCGGAAAGCTGTCCATGGACAAATATTGGCTCCCTCGGTCTGAGAGCGAGATGAGTGCCGCAACCCCATAGTCGCCTTTGACTGGAATTAACCATCCAGGGATCCTTTACCGTTACCTGCCTTCTCTGTAGCAAGGACTTGGCTACCCTACCCACAGACAAGCAGTTGGAGGGAGCACTAAGTTCCAAGTAGACATTGGCTCGATCTAGCAAAGGTGCAGTTCTTGCTTCAACAGACCCACATAACTAGCTGCATCCTCGTTGACCTTCCCTACCTTGAAATTGCCTCTGCTGATGTCTCAGGACAGGTTGTCCTGACATTCTTTTAACGTCGCCTCGTCGCGGCAGCCAAAACTAATCACAAGAATATTACCCGTTGACAGGTGCATTTATTCTGTCAATTAAATCAGATGGCGAAATCGAAATGTGCCCCCAAATCTCCCTTGTTTGCATTATCCATATTGGCATTTCTTGGCTGTGGCTCTCTGTCACTTGGAAGTCATCCAGGCCCCGCGGTGTCACTTTGCAAGGCTGTGCCAGCAAGTTTCCATGCGCTGGCGGCAGCTATCGCAAGGCAACGGGAGAAGGCGAGCCCTCCAGGACTAGGCTGGGGGGATGTGGCAGGGCTGCGCTAAGATTTATTAAAGGAATACAAGGGAGAAGATTAACGCGTGTCGGCGTACGGTTCTGTTTTCCTTCCGAAGCTGGATAGAACCCTTTCGGGCTCACAAGCAAAGTTGCCAGAATTTGGGGGGGGGGAGAGAGAGAGATTTCTTCGTCGCCTTTCCATCGTACTTAAATATGCATGAGGCACAAAATGCACAGCGCTGCCCTCACTATAAGGCTCTTTTGTATGAAAGAGTTTCTCAGATGTAATATTAAAAAAGAGGCTCTGATTATAATTATTCACTCCATCTGCTTCCCCCAGTTTTAATTATGAAGAACGAACAGGGCACGGGGGTAGGAAGGTGTCACGAACCGATTACAACCAGAGGCTCCAAATAGGCGTCTTTCACAAGTGACGCTGGCGGCTAATTAATATGTGTAGGAGGGCCGGTGCCAACCCGGCAAAGGGCTGGGGATGAATATTCACTTTTTCTTTCTTTCCTTTTACCCACCTTGGAATATACACTGAGGCTGGAGGAGAAATCGCTTCACAAACTGTACTCAAGTCTCTTGAGGGTAGGGTGTCAATGCAATTTATTTATTCATTTTGGCCATTTCCCCCTAACACCATTTCTGTTGTTCTTTTTTGGCCCTGGGCATCCTAAGATCTGATGGTTGCATGGTCCTACACACGGCTAATCGTCTATGTGGACCTCCAAGATAAATCTGTGGGAGAAATGTGGTTCCGTTCACCTTTAAAGGCACTTGGCAGGCACACTTTCCAGAACATGAAAACCGAAGCACAGCCGTCTGTCACAATTTGCAGCCCCCCAAATTGAGCAATGTGGTTATACAGCCAAGCATAGTGTACACAAAAAAAATACATAGGCTATAGTAAAGCGTGCAATAAAATGTATATATTGGGGGGACGGGGACCTGAAAAAATGCATTTCATTAGGCAAATCCGCTTTATAAAAATGTGTGTGTGGTGCAAGTTTTCACAGCAGCATTGAGTTTTCAGTGAGGAATTAAAAAATAATAATAACCATGAACTGATCCGAAAATGTAGAGAACTGAATTTAAGAGTGGGGGGGGGCGGACAGAAAATGAGGGAAAGTAACTCTGACAGATTCACGCCTCCTGTCTTGAAGATGTTGTTGTAGACATTCAAGGCAGAAATGTGGATGTTTCCCTGAATTGCTACTCTTCTCATTCCTGCCACTAAAGTGTGCGTCCTTTTACAGAAAGTTTGCTTCCGGAATCAGAACGACATAAGCATCTGTGTTAACAGACACCTTGGGAAGCAGTCGAGTTGCTCCCTAGAGTGTCCACACGATATGCGTTGCCATCTTGAAAACTTACAAGCCTGTGTATCAGGATGTGTAGATCTTCATGATTATCAAAGTTAGCAGTGTTTGAGCAACGCTGGACACTTTGGTATCATCAGCAAACGTTGCTACCTCACCCCTTGACTCTAAATCATTCATGGACATGTGCCCTCAAGGGACTCCACTTTCTACATTCCTCCACTGGGAGAACTCTGCATTGATTCCTACTTTCTGCTTCCTGTTTCTTAACGGGTTGTTGTTGTTTAGTCATGTCCAACTCTTCCTGACCCCATGGACCAGAGCACACCAGGCACTCCTGTCTTCCAATGCCTCCCGCAGTTTGGTCAAACTCGTGTTGGTAGCTTCGAGAACACTGTTCCAACCATCTCGTCCTCTGTTGTCCTCCTTCTCCTTGTGCCCTCAATCTTTCCCAACATCAGGGTCTTTTCCAGGGAGTCTTCTCTTCTCATGAGGTGGCCAAAGTATTGGAGCCTCAGCTTCAGGATCTGTCCTTCCAGTGAGTCTCCTCCAGCACCATAATTCAAAAGCATCAGTTCTTCAGTGATCAGCCTTCTTTATGGTCCAGCTCTCACTTCCATACTACACAATAGGACCTCTCCTGTTTTTCCATGACTGCTAAAGGTTGATCAAGGGTTTAATCTTGCAGCCCAGAAAGCTGAGGAACTTGGCTACCCAGTGCCTGAAAATGGTGTGCTTACTGATTTTTTTAAAAAATGGCAAGTCCTTCCTTATAGCTTAACACAATCTTTCTGCACTGAATATATATGCTGCTCTTTCAAAGATGACACCTCAGTTAGACCATTGTTCCATTTGTGTGGAGAGGCGGAGTCCCCCAAACCCCAGGTGACCCCTGAGCGGAATAATGACACACTGCCCCATGCCGCCCCCCATTTAGGAAGATGACTAAAGGATTCCGCCCAAGGCCTGAAACCGCCAAAGTTGTGACGAATTGCTACGGGAAAGGCAAAACCTGCCAATGCAGGGAAATTCCTTTCCAGCCCTTCAACAGCGGCCTTGACATAGCAGCGCCTGCGTGCCTGTGGAAAAAAGGTTAACCTGTAAAGTAAGCGTTAATTGAGGGAGTGGAGGGTGGGAGAAGCTCTGGAGCCCGACTGCTGCTTCCTGGTAAGCTACACTCTCTATTGTGTGGGCTGGGTAGTCCCTCCCCTTACCTGGCCAATCCCTTGGCTACGCCTCCCCCAGGCGGGATTGGACAGTTAGCTGGGTAGGCGGAAACCCCAGGTATCCCTTCTGGGGGAGGGTGCAGCCAGCCGAACTACCAGGTGTCGCCCAGGAATTCAGGGGGCTACGTGTGACCACGCAAACGTCGCCCCCATTTTAATGTGGGGAACGGTCATTAGCCCAGTATTGTCAACACTGACTGACAGCCATACAGGAAGAAGTCTTTCCCAGTCCTACCTGCAGATACCGAAGATTGAACCCAAGACATTCTGCACTGAAAGCATATGCTCTGCCAGCGAGCTAAAGCTCCTTCCCCTGATGGTTCTGGTAAGGCTACTATTATTCTCTTTTTAAATGTACAATAAGTGCAACGTTTAATTACCCTTTGCTTTCCTTTGACAAAACTGCTACCAGCTCAGCAGGCCATTTGTATCCATCATTTTAAAAAAAACTAAAAAAAACTGTGCATTGCAGAGAGAATGCAGATTGCATCCTCAGTTTTATCATTCCTCCCCTTTTGGGGAAAAAATAAATAAAATAAATTGTAAATGGTGTTTTCAATTTTTTTTTAATTTTTTTTGCTTGTGTTGTGCATCTTCCTAATTTGCCAGCAGAGTTAATGCTCATTTAGGAGAATGTGCTTTGGGACAACCTTCCGGCACTTCTGAACAAGGCAGCCATATGGTTCTTCATACTCCTGCCATGCTTCTTGTGGCTATCTGTCTCTCCTGGTGGACCAGCTCTCTCTTCAGCTAGCATTGTGCTGCTGCTGAAGTGGGGTTTTAAAAAATAAAATAAAAAACACACAGGTGTTTTGCAAGATCCTATTGTAAAACACAGCTTCCAGAATGCTAAGCTCTGGTGTGTATCCATGATTTCCTCTCTTTTTGGCTACAGTCCATGGAGGTTGGGATTGGTTTCTTAATTTACAGTTGCAGCAACAGTGGCCGTGTTAGTTGGTCGGTGTAAAAATAACAGGAGCTCCTTGTTGGCTTTTACTGAGCTTCCGCGCCAATCTGTTTGTGCAAAACTTGTGCAGAGGTTATATGGCATTATTTGGCATACATTCCAGGGTGGTATATGGCATTGCTAGCCTTTGGATGTTATCCTGAACTGATTGATTGATTTGATTTGATTTGATTTGATTAGATAAGAGTACCGCCCTTCATCCAAAGATCGGAGGGCGGTTTTATGCAGCATAAAAGTGCAAGAGAAAAATACAAAATAAATAATAAAAAACAAGAACAAGAACAAAGCAGATCAATACCTCCCCTTCCCACAAACACATTTAAAAGGAAATAGGATGTTAGCCAAAGGCCTGGTTGAAGTGGGACATTTTTGCCCAGAACCTAAAGGTGTATAGCAATGTCTAATGAAGGCACCAGTTGAGCCTTCCCATGCCATTTCCCAACACTTTCCTCTTTGGATTTTTTTTTTCTGCTTAGGAAAGTGACAGGATGATTTTCACTAATCTGGAGGTCAACAGTGTGGTACTCATGGGAGCTGTGGTGCCCTATTTCTTATTTCATGTACTAGAGTCCACTATCTCTAGGAGTTGGACATAATACGTAATAAACCTCTTAGTATTTTAGGTATCACAAGACATTTCATTATATTTATTTATTCATGTAACAGCACTGATGGGGTACCTGCTTCAGTCTGAGAGCTACATTGCCTTCTGGGCTGCATTCTGGGGGCCACATTTGCCATTCATGAGTGGGGCTAGGGGCTAAAGTGCATTGAATTCAGTTGTCTCTATACTAATGCACAGTATGGGAAACAAGCAAGACAAATTTGAGCTCTTGATAAAGGTTGGCAAATAGGACCTAATAGGCATTGTTGAAACCAGGTGGGATGAGGCTAATGACTGGAATGTAGAAATTGAGGCGTATATTCCTTTCAGAAGGAATAGATCAAAAATGAAGAGATGAGGAATAGCATTATATGAAAAGGATATGTACACTTATGAAGAGATTCATGACCTGGAGCATGGAAGGAAGACTGAAAGTATTTGGGTACAAATTGTAGGTGAGGGAAACAACAATGATCTTACTGTTATTGTTGTTCAGTCGTTCAGTCGTTTCTGACTCTTCGTGACCCCATGGACCAGAGCACGCCAGGCACGCCTGTCTTTCACTGCCTCCCGCAGTTTGGTCAGACTCATGTTGGTAGCCTCGAGAACACCGTCCAACCATCTCGTCTTCTGTCGTCCCCTTCTCCTTGTGCCCTCAATCTTTCCCAGCATCAGGGTCTTTTCCAGGGAGTCTTCTCTTCTCATGAGGTGGCCAAAGTATTGGAGCCTCAGCTTCAGGATCTGTCCTTCCAGTGAGCACTCAGGGCTGATTTCCTTCAGAATGGATAGGTTTGATCTTCTTGCAGTCCATGGGACTCTCAAGAGTCTCCTCCAGGCACCATAATTCAAAAGCATCAATTCTTTGGTGATCAGCCTTCTTTATGGTACAGCTATAGACCACCAAGTCAGATTAAAGACATGAATGATGCCTTCCTAGAGCAGATTATCAAACTTTCAAAAAGGAGAGATACAGAAGTCATGGGAGATTTCAACCACCCCAATATCTATTGGAAGTCAAATTCTGCCAAGAATGTAAGGTCCAACAAATTCCTCCATTGCTTCACTGACCATTTCATTTCCCAGAAGGTGGATGAAGCAACAAGGAAATCATCTATCCTTGACCTTGTCCTCACCAGCAGGGAGGAACTGATTGATGAAGTGGAAGTTCTGGGAACCTAGGAAGGAAGTGATCATGTCTTCATGGGTTACATGAGAAAAGGAAAATCTGAGTGTAGTCGGACATGAACCCTAAACTTTAAGAAGGCCCGTTTCAAAGAGCTACTGAGTGAGATCCCATGGTCAGAAATACTCAAAGAGAATGGAGTCCAAAATGAATAGGGGTGTCTTAAAGGTGAAATACTGACGGCACTAATGCAGACAATTCCAACAAGAAGTAAAAGTGGAAGGCATATAAAGAAACCAGTATGGCTGCATACAGATAAGCTGAGATTTTAGAGCTCATGTATAAGAAATGCAAGAAAGGTGAAATCATGAAGGAAGAGTATGTATGAGTTGCTAGCAGTTGCAGGGAGAAGGTAAGGTGGGCCAAAACTCAGAATGAGTTCAGGCTTACAAGAGAGGGGTGTTGTTTTTAATTTTAAAAAAAGGTTATTCAGCTTTGTTCCAAGCAAGAGGAAGTAGTAGGTGGAGAAGATGGAGAAATGCTATTGAGTCACAGTGAAGGTGGAAAGGATCAACACCTACTTTGCCTTTGTCTTCACCCAAAAGGAAAGCAGAGCCCAACCTGGTGATAACAGAATTAACAATGCAAGGAGGGAGCTGCAGCCCAAGTCAGGAAAAGAGGTTGTAAGGGAACACTGAACTACTTTAAATGAATTCAAATTTCCAGGGCCTGATGAGCTGCACCCAAGAGCACAAAAGGCACTTGTGGGAGTAATCTCAGAGCACCTGTCTATAATCTTTGAGAATTCTTTGAGAGTAAGTGCGGTCCCTGTAGACTGGAGGTGGGAAAATGTTGTCCCTATCTTCAGAAATGGTGGGAGTAGACCCAGTTAACTACTGACCGGTCAGCTTGATGTCAATATTCAGAAAGCTCCTAGAACAGATGGTTGGTCTGTGATTACTTAGGAAAGGATGCTGTGATTACAAAGACTCAGCATGGGTTTCTCTAAAGCAAGTCATTTCTTTTTATATATAGAGAGAGAGTTACAAGCTTGGTGGATCAGGGGAATGCTGTGGACGTAGCGTATCTTGATTAAAGTAAGGCTTTTTGACAAAGTCTGCCATTATATTCTTGCAGAGAAGCTGGTGAAATGTGGGCTGGACGTTTTAGCTGCGACACCTGCTTTGCAGGGGGTTGAACTAGATGGCCCTTAAGGTACCTTCCAACTCTACAATTCTATGTTTCTGAGAACCGCCAGCAACAGAATAAAGTGGTCAAGGTGGGTTCCAAGTCAAATTCCCATTTGTAAGCTAAGGGAAGGATCTGGATTGATGGGAGGGCGATGGCAGTGGCTTATTAAAGCAGTTGATCTCTGAATTTGAGCCCAGAATCATTCTCCTAATGCAGATGGAGGATTTAAATGAGGTAGAAACGATAACGCCGCAGTCAAGAGACTTGGGGAGGGGTGGGGGTGGGGAAGAGACCTTGATGTTTGATAGTTGTAATAACCTACCGAGTGTTCTAATGGCTCAGGGATCAGGTGCGGAGCTATGGCAATAACAAGTGCTGAATAATTATCCCAGCCATATTCTGCCGAACCAAACCCCCAAAGTATGAACTATATAAGGAGGCTTCTGCTGCCTCTCCGAGATTCCCTGAAATGTTAAATCGCTGGATTGGGAGCACTTCCAACATTAGTACTGCCCAGTTAGGAAGAAATAAAGCCCAGAATCCTCTAGTGGCAGTTCTAATGTCTTTGTTAATTATGAATTATGGGTAAACATGCCGACTCGCAGAGGTCACTCCTGTCAGCAACAATACTTTTCAAGAAGGATTTTTTTTTTTTACGACGGCCTCTCTCATTCCGCTGTAATGTACTTTCTATGTACATAAAAGCCCCTCCAGAAACACAACACAAAAAGGGTATTTGGTTTTGTTTTTGTTTTTACGGAAAGGATATTTATTTTTCTCGTGGTTCCTAGCCTTTCCTCCCTCGCCTGTGTCAAGCGTCGTTGTCAGGAGAAGCTCACCTTGCTCCTCTGTGGTGGGAAACAGCTGTGCAGTTGCAGGATCTGACAGAACGTGTAATAACAGGGTGGGGTAGGGACAAGGTTAGGCCAACAGCCAGACACTCTGCGAATGAGGAAGTGCGAGCAGTGAATCAGCAGGCCGGTCACCTTTTCGCACGCCACAGAGAAGCACGCGTCTGGCTTGCCGAATTTCACCTACACGGCAATGTCTGATCTGAGATCTCTCCCAGCAAGGCATAGGAACTGGATTAAAATTATATTATGTGTGGATCTCGCCCAACAAAAGCAATTGGCAGAACATCGTTTTAATTAGATGGCAGCGGCTGTAGCACATACAACTTTGGCACAGGCTCATTCATAGCCTTCTGCGCCCTCTCTTTGCCCTCTTGAAGAAGTTCTGGCAACTCTGTATCTATATTGTCAGGAGTTATAGAGTCAGGGTGGCGGGCCTAGTCCGGATGGTATCCTTAGATACCCTTCCAGGCTTGTGATCCTGTCTCCAGTAAGGGTCAGAATCCAGGAGATGAGGCTGGGGAGCCTGCCAGACCAGTTCCTTTGTTAAGGTAATGGCTTTGGCCGGCCAGTTAAGTGCCCTAATCAGCATCTAAAAAAATCTTGTTGTTGCTGTTCAGTCATTCAGTCGTGTCCAACTCTTTGTGAACCCATGGACCAGAGCACGCCAGGCACACCTATCTTTCAATGCCTCCCGCAGTTTGGCCAAACTCATGCTAGTCGCTTCGAGAACACTGTCCAACCATCTCATCCTCTGTCGTCCCCTTCTCCTTGTGCCCTCCATCTTTCCCAACATCAGGGTCTTTTCTAGGGAGTCTTCTCTTCTCATGAGGTGGCCAAAGTACTGGAGCCTCAACTTCAGGATCTGTCCTTCCAGTGAGCACTCAGGGCTGATTTCTTTAAGGATGGATAAGTTTGATCTTTTTGCAGTCCATGGGACTCTCAAGAGTCTCCTCCAGCACCATAATTCAAAAGCATCAATTCTTCGGCGATCAGTCTTCTTTATGGTCCAGCTCTCACTTCCATACATTACTACTGGGAAAACCATAGCTTTAACTATACGGACCTTTGTCGGCAAGGTGATGTCTCTGCTTTTTAAGATGCTGTCTACCAGGCTGCAAAAGCTACAGCCAAGTGATGGTGCTCTCCAGAAAAGTGGCAGTAGGCATTTTCTGCAGTCCCATCATCTAGCTGGATGGCATGTAATCCTAGGTAGAAGAAGAATCGCCAGAATTGTGCTGTGAAAGCTGGAAACAGCAGACACAGAGATATGCCTTGTTCCATTCTAGATCTAAGCTGAAGTTTGAGGCTTCTCTGAAACTTAATGGAGAAGCAAGATCCATAGAGGTGCTAATGCTGTGATTTGTTGTTTAGTCATGTCCGACTCTTCATGACCCCATGGACCAGAGCACGCCAGGCACTCCTGTCTTCCACTGCCTCCCGCAGTTTGGTCAGACTCATGTTGGTAGCTTCGAGAACACTGTCCAACCATCTCATCCTCTGTCGTCCCCTTCTCCTTGTGATACCCTCTATCTTATGGTCAGTTTGCATTTGCATAAATGTGTAAATAAACCATATATCCCAAACACCCCAATTCCAAGGAATTCCTGGAGTCTTCTGCTGCTTCGAGAGTGGGGTGGCATGTACCTGTATAATCAGAATTAAGGAGAGCTGGCTGGTATGGGAAATTCATAAATAAGGAGAATTGATATTTTTGGGGATGGAGGATCCTTCCCATAAAGCAATTGGCAGCAGGTGGTGGGATCTTGGGGAGTATTTATTGATGCACCACAGATCTCGAGACTGGAGACAAAGGATGCTGTCCTAGGCACACTTACCTGGAAGTAATCCTAATTGCACACAGTGGGATTTATATCTGAGTAAGCATGCACAGGATTGCCCTAGGAATGAGATGGCAGGCAGGTATGGGGTGAATCTGTGTTTCAATATGAACCTCTGCCTGACTCCATGTATCCTCACTTCTTGCAAGGAGGGAATCGCCAGAAGGCCCTCAGCACTGGACCTCAGTGTCCGGGCAGAACGGTGGGGGTGGAGATGCTCCTTCAGATATACAGGGCCATTTAGGGCTTTAAAGGTCAGCACCAACACTTTGAATTTTGCTCAGAAATGTACTGGCAGGTAATGCTGGTGCCTTTGTCTACCTGCCTGTGTCACGTGGTTCTCCAAAACTAGCTTTACCTAGTTGTGGATGATGTATCTGACAGTGAAACTAGACCAGGGGTCCCCAAACTAAGGCCCAGGGGCTGGATGTGGCCCAATTGCCTTCCAAATTCAGCCTGCGGGCGGTCCGGGAATCAGCATGTTTTTACATGAGTAGAATGTGTGCTTTTATTTAAAATGCATCTCTGGGTTATTTGTGGGGCATAGGAATTCGTTCATATTTTTTTTTCAAAATATAGTCCGGCCCCCCACAAGGTCTGAGGGACAGTGGACTGGCCCCCTGCTGAAAAAGTTTGCTGACCCCTGAACTAGACGCTAGGCCAGAGTTGGGGAACTCATGACGCTCCAGATGTTTTTTCGACTCCAACTCCCATCAGCCCCAGCCGGCATGGCCAATGGTCAGGCACGACAGGAGTCTAGCAGCTTCTGGAGGAATACAGTCTCTGGCCTAATCTAGAAACCATATTTGGGACTCCAGATTATTGCCGTTTGCGACTTCCGGCGGCAACGCCATCGCGGAGCGGTCGTGGGTTGCCTCGGCTGCGAGGCGACCCAGTCCGTCCCGGCGGTTGGAGCCCCGCTACCGCAAAGCGGGGCTCCGGTGGGGTGCGGGAAGAGCGTCCCGCACCCCGGGCTCCCCGGCTGTGCCCATTATGGCTCTGAACCCTTCCCTCGCTCCCCCTGTAAAGGGGGAGTGGGGGTGAAGGGGCAACGGAGCCGGGCTATAGGGGACATGCCCCAACCGGGACGCAAAGCGGCGGTCACCCCCGCGACGAGCGTCAAAGTTCTACCTGCGATGTTTGGAGCTAAAGAAACCCGGTGGTCGTGAGTATTTGACTGGACTACTTTTTGTGTGCTTTTAACGATCCGGGGGACGTTTGGAAAGGAAGCCTGCCTCCCTCCCTTCGGGGGAAAGAAAATAACCAGTCTAAGAGGCTGCTGTTACAGAAATGGTTACAAAGTATTTGAACTTTGACAAGTGAGACTCTTTAGATCTCCCTTCGGGGAGCAAGTTTGCGGAAAATATCTCCTTTTTAAATTTTGGTCTTTGCACCCTGGTTTCAGGGAAAATGGCTGCGAAAAGTGTGAGTTGAAGTGGAAAACTACTGGCGCAAAAGGGAGAACATAGAAATAGAAACTGAAATTTGATACCCATCCTCTTTCTCAACATGTTGGACTTTGTGTTTGAACTTGTTTTGAACTCTGGACTAACGGATGAACAGAGGTTTACCATCTTGAAGCTGGAACTGCTTAATCGGAAATTGAAGGTCTTGAGTGGGGATATGAAAAAAATTTACTTCCCACAGAGGAGGCTTTCCAAGCTTTTGATACCATGGAAGAAAACCTTAGCAAAGAGCTGAAAGGGATGTATGAAGGATGGAGAGAAATGACAGGGCGACTCCGGGAAAAATATACGTCCTATGGGGGTGGCAGCCCCGGGACGGTAAGAACTGTTATATCCAGCCCCCGAGGTGTGAGCTCGGGAGCAAGGGACAAAGAATCAAGATTTTTACAAATAGAAGAAGAATGCAACATTGAAGCGGAGAAGCCGAAAGAAGATGAGATGTGTACCCTGATGCTCGATGCAAGGTCTGTTGGGAACTGTGTCTGGATCTGTGGACGGATAAGAAAAGAGGAAAATTGGAAGATTGGTTCCGGTGATAGATGGAAATGGACAATGGACAGAGGGGGAGTAGGGTGAATTATTAAGTGTAAAATTTAAATGGTCTGGTATGGTAATCTGAAATCGGAGGGTGAAGACTGTAAGTTTTATTTTGTTTTTGATAAGAAAAGGGATATTTGGAATTTTATGTTATTAGCAGCAGTATAAGGGATAGAAGAAGTTAGCATAGATTTGTTATAAGAATAATCTGTTAAGATTCAAGGATTTATTATTAACTACTACAGAATAAGATGATTGTTTATTACTAGTCATTATTAGCTATCATTAGTTATTAAAGACTTAAGATGATGGACTTCCGGTTGGGAGAGAAGCTGAAAGAAGACGGGATTCTGCCCTCCGGGCAGAATCCAGTTTTAGACGGAAAAAGGGGGAGATTGCAGGGCGCCGCAACCCCCCATAAAGCCTCAAAAGGATTATTTTGAGGACAAGGAACCCAGCAGTATCGAAGAGTCTCTCTGCCACCGAGAGGGTCTCCGGTTTTTTATCTTTTTTTCGGAGGCTGTACGGCGGCAAGATAGAGACACCGATACGGGTAGCCATTTTTTCGACCCGTCTAAAACGAAGCCTCAGGTCTTCCCAGCTTCACGACCCAGCTCCAAAGGAGAAAAGAAACCCGAATTTGAAATCAAAAGGTTGGTAACCGAATCGGATCTGGCAATAAAAATTCGGAGGACAGCGGGACTATAAATAGGAGATCAATCCCGACTGTGGGGGACTTTATATATATTAGAAAAGCGCAAAGGGCGAGAAGAGTTAATACTGAAACCTAAAAACGGGAACGAATAATAAAAACGGGCAAATCTTGGAAAAGCCCGAAGGACTTTATAAAATCTTCGTGATTGATAGTCTATGTTAGAGACGCTGGAAACAGCGATCTTCAACAGAAAACGGAGCTCGCTGGAGAAAGAGCTTCCTGAATACTTTCACTTTTGTTAAGACTCCGCTACTGTCACAAACTTAAAGTTGCAAAAGCAACAAAGTAGATATAAGGCTACTAATGGACACTTTTTAAATGCCTGGTTTCTGCAAGAAGTAGCCTAATATAATCTGTGTGAAATATATATATATATATAAAAAACTGTGTAAGAAAACCTAGGGGGAAAAAAAAGCGATCAAGCTGTGCAGGGACGGGAGGTGCCTACGTGACAAATGGACAGTCTTCAGCCCTGAACTTCGCCATAGCGGAGTGGGGGGGGCAGACAAAGAAACAGAAGATCTCACTCCCGTTCCTCTGCCCACGGCGATTATAGCTATTAGAATTTTATGGACCCAGTCAACCAATTGACAAAGATCTAACTGTTTAATTAATTAAGAGTTAACAGAATAAAGGAGGAGCCAATCGGAAGGGATAGAGGACTTTCATTTGCTATACTCCTGGCTTCTACCTACATTGCTGCCGTATTATTTTACTTTCTATCAGTACTAAGAACTAACTCCCTTTGTTGGCCCCTAAAAACACCTATTGCGGATTAGCCATACAAGTGGCAGAAGAAACAAAGTAAAATACAGGGTTTTTGGACTAATTTGGACTAATTTAGGGGAGCCAAGTAGAAGGGTAAAAGACTGAAAGTGAACAATATATATATATATTTTTTTTTTTTTTTTGGTCCTTTTTTTTCTTCTCTGTACGTATCTTCCTATCTGTATGGGATTTAGCCAACCAAGTGGCAGAAGGCAAAGATTATATATACATAAAGGAATATAACTGAAAAGAAAAGGAACAAGGGGAAGGGGTATAGACAATACAAAATACTAAACATACAACACTCAGCATTTCTAAACCCCTCCCTCACTTAAACTCCCTCCCTGTGAATACTTTCAAACATCTGAAGGTCATCCTTACCCTATGTGGATTTAGCCATTCAAGTGGCGGAAAAAAAGAAGATTTAGTACTAACATTATAAAAAACTTTAATGCTTTAGTTTTGTATTTTGCTTTATAATTTGTATATGCTCTAAGACATTTATATTAAGGATTAATATATCGAGGGGGAGGGGGAAACAAGATTTTTAAATATATTTCGGGCGGTGCATATCTCAATATGTTATAAGCTGGAATTGGAGGGTAAAAAAGGTGGTTATAGGGTAAAGAACAATATTAGCCCTTAATAGAATAATAATAATAACATCAAAACAAAGAAAAGGGAGGAAATGGCGGAAAAAAAGAATGGATTAAAAGGGTCAGTAACACCAGGAGAAAGAAGAGGCTCGAAACAAGAGGATTCTAAGGAAATAATAAAAATGTTAGCAGAACTAAAAAAGGACATAAAAGAAACAAAACAAAGTGTAGAAGATAAATTAGAAAAAATGGAACAGAAATGGGACATGACAGTCAAAGAACTGAAATCGCAAGTACAAGAGGTAGAAAAGAAAACGCAAAAGGTGGAAGAAGGAGTTAAGCGCGCACAAAAAGATATTAAAGAGCTGAAAAGAGAAGATGATAAATTAAGTAACGCAATACTAGAGGTGAGCAGAACACAAGAAGACATGCTGGATATGATCGCAATGCAAGACATGAGGTCAAGAGAAAAAAATCTGAGATTGAGATCAATCCCAGAAACAACGGGAGAAAACATCGCGGAAAAAATCATCACCGAACTAGCGGCATGGCTGGAGATGGAAAAAGAGGAATTCGCAGAAAGTGTAGTGAATGTATTTAGAATAAGAACAAAAAGTAGAAAAGGGAAAAAATTCCCAGGTGATTGTCTAATAATATTCAAAGATAGAGGAATGAGAGATCTGATACTAATGAAGAATAGAGAAAAGAAAATCTATATAGACAATACAATGACAATCGTGTTTAAAGACATTCCTATGCATTTGCTGAAAAAGAGAGAGAAATATAAACGACTGACACAGATTTTGAGAAGAAATAGAGTTGACTTCAAATGGGAATTCCCGGAAGGGATCTCATTTTATTATAAAGAAAAAAAACACAAACTGAAGGGATTACCGGAGGTGACTAAATTTTTGAGAAGATACAAGGAACTAGAGAAAAAGGAAGAAATATTAGAGGGAGCAACTGCAGCACCGCTAAGAGGAGAAGAAGAAGAAGAAGGAGATAGCATCAGGGAAGAAGAAGAAGAAGAGGAAGAGGAAGGAAAAGAAGAAAAGGAAGAACAGTAAAAGTAAAGACAAAAGACTAGTACAGTAACAAGCAGGATGGCATTACGGATATGGACGTGGAATGTAAACGGAATAAATCAGAAAGCGAAACGCAATAAGATTGAACACGTACTACAGAAAAAAAAACTGGACATTATTTGCTTACAAGAAACACATATTGCAAAAAAGCACAGAAAGATTCTAATTAAAAGAAAATTAGGAAATGAGTTCATATCATCGGACAAAACTAAGAAGCGAGGAGTAGTCATATATGTAAAGCAACATCTAGAGGCCAAACAATTATTCAAAGATGAAGAAGGTAGAATAATAGCAATACAGGTCAAAATGCAAGGAGAAACAATAATTTTAGTCGGAATTTATGCACCCAATGAAAATAAATCAAAATTTTATGAAGGATTGGAAGAAAAACTTCTTGAGTATATGGACCAAAAAATTATAATATTAGGAGATATGAACGGTGTAATTTCACTGGAAATGGACAGAAGTAGGAAGAGAATGGAAGCAAAAGATGGGAAACTACCCAAGAATTTCTTCTCAATGATGAAGAATTGTAATCTGGTTGATGCATGGAGAATAAGGCACCCATTAGAAAAAGAATTTACCCATTTCTCAGAATCAAAACAATCAAATGCAAGAATTGACTATGTAATAATTTCAAATGAGATGATACCAAGAATAAAAAAAATCGAAATACTACCAAAGATACTATCGGACCACAACCCAATATATTGCGAAATAAAAGGAATTGAAGAAAAATCTTTTAGATGGAGATTGAATGAAAATTTGCTGGATGATCAAAAAATAGAAGAAGAAGCAAAGGAGAAATTAAAAGAATTTTTTGAATTAAATAGGAACAAGGGAACAAAAGAGCATATTGTATGGGACGCCAGCAAAGCAGTTATGAGGGGATTCTTCATACAGAAGAACAGCATGAAGAAAAAGCTTAAAGAGAAGAAAAAAGAAGAAATCCTGAAACAAATAATGGAGAACGAGAAAAAACTGGCGTCCAAACCAAACGATCTGAAAGCAAACCAAAATATAAAAATATTACAGAGTCAATTTGCAATGATTATAAACCAAGAGGTAGAATGGAAAATAAAGTGGATGAGGCAGAGGAACTTCGAACATGCGAACAAACCCGGAAAATGGTTATCTTGGCAGATAAAAAAAAGGAAAGAACAAAGTACTATAAACAAAATAAGAATTGAAGAAAAGGAGATTGAAAACCCAGTAGAAATAAGACAAGGATTTGAAAAATTTTATAGACAATTATACAAAAAGAAAGAGAAATCCCAAAAAGATAAAATGGAAGAGTTTATAAATAGGAATGGAGTGCAAAAAATCCCAGCAGAAATGAAAATACATCTGAATGAAAAGATTGAGAAAGAGGAAATATTAGATGCAATAAAGAATATGAAAAGTGGAAAATCACCAGGGCCTGATGGATTCACTGCAAAATTCTATAAAAAAACAAGTGGCATCCTGTTAGAACCATTTAAGGAAGTACTGAATAATATATGGGAAAAAGAGGAAGTACCACAAACATGGAAAGAGGCATATATCACATTAATTCCCAAATCAGATTCGGATATCGCTCAAATTAAAAACTATAGACCAATATCATTATTAAATACAGATTATAAAATATTCGCAAGCATCATAGCCAACCGTATGAAGAAAGTCCTAAATATAATTATCAATGAAGACCAGACAGGTTTTCTACCCGGCAGACAGCTAAAGGACAATGTGAGGAACGTAGTGAACATAATAGAATATCTGTCGGTTAGAAATGAAAAAAAAGCTGCGATGATCTTCATAGATGCAGAAAAAGCTTTCGATAACGTAGATTGGGACTTTATGATAAAAATTTTGGAAACAATGGATTTTGGAGAAAAAATATTAAGAAGTATAAAAGCGATTTATAAGGAACAAAAAGCCAAATTAATAGTAAATAATGTGATATCGGACAGTATAGAAATATCTAAAGGGACAAGACAAGGATGCCCACTTTCGCCATTGCTATTCATATCAGTCCTGGAAATTTTATTAAAAAGAGTGAGAGAAACAGATAAAATCAGAGGAATAACAATTGGAAAAAAGCAACACAAAGTAAAAGCATTCGCAGATGACCTAGTATTGACACTGGAAGATCCAATAGAAAGTACAAAAGCGGCAATACAAGAAATTGAAGAATTCGGCCAATTCGCAGGATTCAAATTAAATAAGAAAAAAACGAAAATATTGGTTAAAAATATGGACAATGACGAAATTAAAAAATTAGAAGAAATAACAGAAATAAAAATAGCCAAAAAAGTCAAATACTTAGGAATATGGCTGACAAATAAGAATATTAACTTATTCCAAAATAATTATGATTCGGTATGGAATAAAATAAAGGAAGACCTGGAAATATGGGATAGATTAAAATTATCACTTTTAGGAAGAATTGCGACAATCAAAATGAGCGTGCTGCCGAGAATGATGTTTCTATTTCAGACAATCCCTATACTCAAAGGAACAGCAATATTTAAAGACTGGCAAAGAAAAATCTCTAGATTTATTTGGCAAGGGAAAAAACCCAGAATTCGATTCAAATTATTGACGGACACT